>CM054057.1:400426540-400861713 GCA_028641055.1 Alopecurus myosuroides
GAGGGGGAGATCGTCTGGTGATGGATGTGTTCGTACAGAGGAGGGTGACGCCAGCGAGGAAGAAGGGGTATCGGGCTGGAAAAAGAAGTGGGCTGGGCTTAGGATAGATTAGTTAGCTGTTGCTCCTCCTTTTCTCTTTTGTTATTTTTGTTTATTTTATTTTATTTTTTGTAGCAAACAAAATTGGAAGAAAAGGAGGCCTTTAGGGTTAGGAAAAATTCATAGAAAAATAGGGCGAACTTGTCATGTTAACTTAAAACAGCTAACCAATTTGGATTTCAAAAATGTTTAAGTTTTTGGTGCTGTTTGGAATAAACCAAAATTAGATTATTTTGAAGATTTGAAATGATTAATGAAATCAACCTTTTAATAAAGTGACCCAAAAGAACTAATTAGAAAACAAGGGATGAGAGAAAGTTTTGCTTATTATTTTATATAGTTTCAAATTGGTTTTGTTTGAAAACTATTTGTTTTGAATTGGAATATTTGGTTAATTAATATAGAAACAACAATTTAATAGGGTGAACCCTGTTATTAGTTGGATTAGACACATTGGAAAGGTTTGATATTTGATAATTTCCAACTGAGGTGTTGATGATGATTTTGCTTTGAATTTGAAAACCAATTTGGAAAGGCTTAGTGGAATTTATAACACCATTTTATTAGTTGAACATTATGGGATAATTGGAAACAATTAAGGTTTTTATTTGGAAACAACTATTTGGATGTTGGTTTGGGATTTCAAATGGAAAACAAATTGAATTTGAAAAGGGTTTGATTATTGGATGCATTTTTATAGAAATGAAACAATAGTTTGGAATCACACTTTAATGGAAACAAATAATTGTTTTATTTTGAAATATCATTTTAGAAATTGTAACATCACAAGGATGAAACAAAAGGTTTGAATTTTGGTTTGAAATTCAAATGGAAAACAAAGGAAAACAAATGAAAACAGTTGGAAAACAACTGAAAACAGAGAAAAACAAATGGAAAACAAACAAAACAAATGCAACCAACATGATGCCATGATGCAAAACATAAAATAACAGAGAGCAAACATTCTAAAGGCTATTTTTCAGACTTGGGATGTTACACTCACTCTTCAACTTTAATAAATAGGCCCATGTGTATCTTGAATAGTCATCCACTATCACCAAGCAATACTTTTTGCCTCCAGGACTTACCTCGGGCACGACACCAAAGAGATCAACATGGAGAAGCTCCAAGATCCTCTTTGATGAAATGATTTTCTTACTTTTATGGGCGGCATCATGCATCTTGCCTTCAACACAATCCCTACACACACGATCTTTGGCAAAGGAAACATTTTCTTTTAGTCTGAGGATGTGACCACCCTTGTGATGTCTTTCCAAAGTTCTCAAGTTGACATGGGATAAGCGGCGATGCCTGATACGTCATAAACGTATCCATAATTTATGATGTTCCATGTTGGTTTCATACTATATGCTACATGTTTCCTATACACTTTATGCCATTTTTATCAATTTTCTGGGACTAACCTATTGACAAGATACCACAGAGCAAATTCCTGTTTTTTGCTGTTTTTAATTTCACAAAAGTTGTTCGAGAAATATTCTCGGAATTGGATGATTCGAAACCAGAAGTCTTAGAAATATGCCGCGCACATGGAGTCAGGAGGGGGCCCGGAGGGGGGCCACAGAGGCCCCACGCCATAGAGCGGCGCCCCCCTCTGGCCACGCCCAAGGGTGGTGTGGGCCCCCTGGCCACCCACCGACATTGCCCTTCCGCCTATTTATACCTCTTCACTGGTTAACCCTAGATACCCGAGCCTTTTCCACCAAAAACATTCGCAGCCGACGTCATCGTCAACCCTAGTTCGGGAGGGTTCTGGAGCTCTCCCCGGCACCCTGCCAGGAGGGGGAATCATCATCGGAGGGTTCTATACCATCATGCCCGCCTCCGGAATGTTGCGTGAGTACTTCATACTTGGACTACAGGTCCATAGAAGTAGCTACATGGTTTTTCTCTCCTCTTTATGCCTCGTGTTTAGATCTTGTGAGCTGCCTAACATGATCAAGATCATCTTATTGTAATGCTACATGTTGTGTTTGATGGGATCCGATGAATATTGAATGCTATGTCCAATGATTATCAATCTATCATGTTTTTTTCATGCTATGTCCAATGATGATCTTGCATTCTCTTTGTTGCTAGTAGATGATTTGGCCAAGTAGATGCTTGTAACTCCAAGAGGGAGTATTTATGCTCGATAGTGGGTTCATTCCTCCATTTTACTCACGCTCGAGTGACAGAAATGTAACAGGTGGGGAATGTGCTGTTTCCATTTGGGAGAAAAAAACGATGTTTACATTTTTTACATTACACACTTTGTTTAATGCGATTATCTTTTGCTTGCAACTTAATACCAAATGTTTGCTCGGATGACAGTGTGAGGGTGGATTATTAGTCATAGATGCAGTTGGATAACGGTCTATGTATATTGTTGTAATGCCCACATGCATCACATAGTAATCATCATGTCATGCATATTCACTACGGTGCAGCCTTTATATCTGTCAATTGCCAAGCTGTAATTTGTTTAGCCAACATGCTATCTATCTGTTTTGGAGAGACACCACTAGTGAACTGTGGACCCCGGTCCATTTCCTTTATACTGATAATACAAGCATTGCAATCACTCTTTTCATACTGTTACTACTCTTTTCCTACTGCCATCACTGTTCTCTTTTCATCTACTGCAAACAAGTACTGTTTTCCACACCATACGTTTAACCTCTTTGTTTTCAGCAAAGCCGGTGAGATTGAAAACCTCACTGCTTCATTGGGGCAAAGTGATTTGATTGTGTTGTGTAGGTTCCACGTTGCTTCTTGTAGCGTTCCCACATTTAAATAATGTAAGAACATCTGTATTATTATGCTAGTCCCTGGATCAATAGCTAGCATCACAATACAAGATGAAATATCATGCAAATGCATCAAATTCTATTACATCGCATGATCCAGTATTTACAAAATAATATTACAAACTTGCATAGTCTTAGAAGACTAGCAGAAAAACAAAGAAATACAACGAAATCCCATCTTCTTCATGTGCCACAGGCAAAACATGTTGGCGATAGTCTCGAGATCCTAAACGAAATCTTCACTCGTCTTCCGATTATCTGCAGGATGGAATATGCAGCCACAAGGGGTCAATACAATTTAATGTATTGGCAAATGACACTATGGTGGATGTGTTTGAAATTTCTATCTTCTACATGCTTATTTGGCTAAGTGGAATTCAAGGTTAGATTTTGCAGAAAGCTAGTTTTATCCTATCCTTTTATAAAACACTTTTCATCTAAAGTGGTTCACAGGTACAGTTCAGTGAACTATGAAGAATTTGGTTCCAAGGTCATACAACAATAAAGGTCTATCTCCATAGGCTATACTGGTCTATCTCTAGAGCCTTATAACACCAATGGTCTATCTCCAAAGGTTGTGGTGGTCTATCACCAGTGGCAGGTCTTTCTCCTTTTCCATGTCACACCAATGGTCTATCTCCAAAGGTGGTGCTGGTATATCTCCAGTGGCAGGTCTTTCTCTTTTGCCTTGTAACACCAATGGTCTATCTCCAAAGGTGATGCTTGTCTATCTCCAGTGGCAGGTCTTTCTCCTTTGCCTTGTAACACCAATGGTCTATCTCCAAAGGTGGTGCTGGTCTATCTCCAGTGGATAGCTGGACTATCTCCAGTGCCAATTAATGGTCTATATCCATAGGCAATTCAGGTCTATCTCCCTTTCCAAGTAAAAAAATAATAATCAATCTCTCATATAACAATCATCATTGGAATAATATCCAACTTAGTCTACAAGCATGGCTAAGCAAATTTCACTTTGGTATCTACTAGGATCAAGATAACAGGTAACTATCTCTACTTGGTTTGCATAGCATTGTTTAACAAAATCCTAACCATGCAATTTTGTGAAACACTAATGCATATAAAATCTTAGGAAGTTTATGTCACACCCCTGTTTTTAAGCACATGTTTAATATTAGATTAGCAAGCCTCTTAAGACTTTTGTAAGACAATTAAGTGGACAACATGTTTGTGTAGTAATGTTTATCTATGCAAAATAAGTGGTGTGTTTCTTTTCACTCACTTGAGGATTCCATCACCAGGATTTTTCCCTGATGATTTATTATTTCCTGCCTGATGTTTTTCAACTGGAAACCCTATGTTTTTTTCTTCTCAAATTTTGGGGAATGCTTGATTCACTCATGATAGCATTATTTAGTCATGTCTTGACCAAGGAAACATTTTGGTTTGGATATAAATAGCCTTGGGAATTTATTTCATATTTAATCTTTTAGCAGGAAAACAGCAGAACTAGCTGTTTTCCACACTTGTTTTCAGGGGGTAAACATATTTGATTTGTTGTTTTCTTGTTGCATTATGGTTGACCATGTTATGGAATACAACTAAATGCCACTGGTTTAATTTTCTCACTTGGAAAACAACCTAATCCATGATTGTTTTCCTAGTATAAAAATATTGCAAAACCAATTCTATTTGGAAAACAGAAACATAGCTTTTTGGACAGTTGTTTTCAGAAGGTTAACCAACTCCAATTTTTGTTTACTGGTTGTTTTCTCAAACTAGAAAGTTCATAGAACAATTACCAACTTGAATCTTCAAAATCCAAGTTCATTTGCCCTTTGAAACAGAAGCAAACTTTTGCTTCAAATCACTGGTTTTTCAACACTTAGTGAAATTTTCACTAATGTCTTTTTCTGAATTTTCTGAATCTGTTTTTGAACAGAACTTGGGGGATGAATTACTTGGTCTTGGCTTGATCATTTTGTGTGATATTTGTGTCCTAGTCACTCACCTTGGATCCCTCTGCCTCACCATGTGCTTGGTTGCCCGAGGGGTGCCTTAGCAAGGAAGGAAAAGAGAGGAGAAGTAGGGCTCGGGTTGAGGGGGGTGTGCTAGTGGCATAAACAAAAAGACCTCATGCCTCTCTATCCCTAGCACTACTGTGGCCACTAGTGACCCTAAAACCGCCCCTGGCTCAAGAAGACTCGAAAACCTTGGCCCCCCTTCTCTCTGCTTGCCAACACGCACGAGCACATGCACACCCGAGAGCACCCACCTTGGCCCCGTGCCTACAAAACCTTAGAGGCCACGCCGTCTCGCCAGGGCACTCCACAGAACACCACTACCCCATCCCCGAGACGCCAAGCCGTGCCTCGCCGTGTGCGAGGAGCACGGGCACTTTTCCACCGCCGGCCACCGGGAGATCCACCGTGTCGAAACGGACGATCCCGTGCGTGAGAGCTCGCCATTTTCGCACGCACGCACTCCCCGTGACCCTAGCCACCTCCCTGACACCCTCCCCGACCGTTTTGCTTGCAGGATTGCCCGCGCCGTCGTTGCCGTGCCCGCCGCGCCGTCACAGAGAAGGAACCGCCATGGAGAGCTCGAGCTTCGCTGTCACCGCGCCACCTGTACCCCACAGCACCACCGCCGCCACCCGCAACGCCGCAGCACCCCTAGGTGAGCCGCTAGCCCGCGCCGTGCACGCCCGCAACGTGTTTGTCGCCGGTGAGTCGAGAGAGAGAGGGGAGGAGGAAGAACAGAAGCGGACCGTCGATCGCGAGATCAACGGCCACGCTTGAACGTGTCGTTCCCACGCCCGCCACCCCCGCGCGTGCGTGCCTGCGCTAGCCTAAGGCCTAGTTGGGCCGTGCGTAGCGGATCTGGCCCGTTTGGGCATTTTTCTGTTAAACTGAAAATAGCATTTTTCTGGCAGAAAGTTAGGTGCTAGCTTTTGGCCTAGAAATGTTAGCAAATAAATTTATTGTACCTATACCCATACTAAATCACAACCATCTCCCTCTGGCAGAATAATTTTTGGACTTTTAGTTATTTTTCTATAGCTATTTTGCCAGACAGTACCCTTAAAATTGAAATGAATAGAACTTCAAAAATGCATGATATTTTTGCGCAAACTCAACTGTTTTGGAAATCCCTTGTCAATACCTACCAGTAGAATTTTAGTTTGCACCAAGTTGAGTTACCATTTGGAAATGCCATCCATTTTGGTGAAACACCAGAGAGCTATTCCAAGAATTGTAGGGGGAGTTTGGGCGATTATTTTTGAGTGAGTCCAATTGGAGATGTTTCAGATTGTTAAGGGCTATCACATCCTAGAGGGATTTAATTTTTGGAGCCATAGAAAAAATTAGGGAGACAGAACAAGTTTGGGTACTTTTCTGTCTATTTTAAATTCCTAGATCTTGTTTTATATGTTCTTTTTGTGATGTGCAAATGATGTTTTCTTGCTTGTAATATTGTTTTCCAGTGTGGTTATGATGTTTAGAAGTTATATGAACATGTTAGAATAGATGGCTTGAGTGGTAGAATTTTTAGAATTATTTTTCATGCATAGATCTTGCTCATAGCTTAGTGTTCTACATAGGTTTTTTAGTAGATCTTTAAATGCTTATTAGGCTTATTGCTAGATTAATTTTCATGGAACCAGTACCATTTAGGTACTGTTATTTTGGTTATAGCACCTCTGGTTACTTGGTGCTTGTGTTTGAAATAGATTTAAATAGCATTGCTTAAGTCTAGATTTCATACTAGAATATTCATGCATGCCTTTTTGTCTTGTTTTCCACTAGGGAAAAATATTAATCTTTGTTGTTGAAAACAGAGGATGGAATGTCCTTGTGGCATTGTTATCTTAAGTGTTTTCACCTCTGATGTTTTTCCCCTTAAGTAGTAGAAAAACATGAGTAACACTTGGGTGCCTAGGAATTAATTCTCTCACATGTGTAGCATTTTAGCCTAGTTTTTCCTTGGTAAATAGCTAGACTTTTTATTTTGTTTTGTGGGATCCAGTAGAATTTTGGTACTGATTATAGGAGTATTTTACCTCTGTTAGTTTGCACACTTGTGCATAAAAGTAACAAGTGTAGTATAAACTAGTATAATATGTTTCCTAATTTTCTACTAGTATGAGTAGTAGTTTTTGGAGATAGTTTGTTTGTTTTGAGCACTTTTTAGAAATAGGACCAGAGGCTTTAAATCCTCTTTTGCATTGGTAAAACAAGTGGTTCACCCACTGGTTCCTTTGCATTTTAGTGAGGAACTCAGATTCCGACTACATGCTTGCTTATTTTGCTTGCGCAGTTAATTCTTGAATGTGCCTTTGTTCTTTTTATAGATTCTTGATTAATGAGTGGTAGATAATTTTGGTGTGAGCTTGCTGTAGGTTTAGACTTGTGATATTGTTTGCCTTGTGGTACTGAATGTGTGTCCTTATTTTCTTTTACGACGTTAGAAAACGAGGAGGAAGGATTTGCTGAAGAGGGGTATTGCAACTCCTGTTACTTTCAGGACCATGACCATCACTTGTACCAAGGCAAGCCATCCTAATGCTTGCTGTATAAATACTTATCATTATCTATCATGCATTCTTTTCACTTCTGAAGTTTTCACAAAACTATACTCTCAAAACTATTTTTGTTGTGAATACTACCACTATTAATATTATTTAAGTAAATGATCATATTAATAGTCAACTTGGTATTACCAAGCCTATAGCCACTAAATGGTATATAAATACCATTCACCAAATTAAAACTTGAGTTCTTAAATGAACTAAATAAAATGTGTTTTTGTAAACAAATGACTTATGGAAGGAAAAACCTCGGAGGAAGGGTGAGACCCTGTCTACCGGAAGGATTGCCATGTTGGAAAGATTGAGAAATCTTTACAAAAGACACATAACCTAGTCTTCGCTGGACAACCATTATCGTACTGCCACTTTACCCTAACATGGGTAAGGGGCTTGATTAAAAACTTGTTATGATTAGTATGTGTGCTATCTCAAGGGCTATAGGGGATTGGATCCTCCGAACCGAAATGTCGCTAGGAGTGAGAATACAGGACATCTAAAGTGTGGGATTAATTTTCCCTCCGGATGCAGCAGTTGGGTCTCCTGTCTTGGCGGTGTGCGACACGGCTTGCCAGGGAGATTAACCCCAATTGAAGAGATAGTCATGTACTAGTTTGTACATAGTGGATAGTCAAGATCAGCTATCTGATGTTCTCATAGGTTGTGAACAGTCCATGGTTGTTTCATGGCGGATTCTGGATCTAGTGGAAATGTGTACACCTCTGCAGAGTAAACCTATTTCGAAATAGCCGCGTCCTCGGATATGGACGGTTGAATGGCCATGTAGCTAGTATTGTGTCAAATTTTCAAAAGAGTTTTGAAGGATGGTTTTGTACCTGCGAGGTACTAAGGAGGAATGACTTGGTATCTGCGAGATACGGATGAGAAGAAACTATTACTAAAAGTTTCTGAAAAGAAAACTTTCTTTTCTCAAACAAATATTATAAAACCTCCGAGATATGTGATATCTACGAGAGAAAAACTACATTATTTTAAATGATCTTTCACAAAGAACTAAACCTGGAAAATCAACCATGATAAATCTTTTATCTGTCATGGGTAGCTGAACCATATGTATGGCCTACCCACTCCACCAAATAAGCATGTATGCATAATTGTAAGCTCATAAAGGATGTCTTGTTGAGTACATTCAAATGTACTCATTTGGTTTCGCCCCTGGTATCTACTTATCAGACTACGAGGAACCACCTCAGGAGGAGTTCTATGAGGAGGAGTTCTACACTGATGGCCCTGCGAATTAGGATCGTCTCCCAGTCAGCAGCCTGTAGGATGAGGCGTATCTCGGGTTCTACTACGCTATGCTTATCGTCTTCCGCTGTGTTATTGTTCAATGCCTGTCCTGTGTGACAGTTGTCAAGAACTTGGTCATGTGACCATTTATGTAAGACTCTAATATTCGTGTAATGGATGATGTATTCTGTATGCCAACTTCGTATGTTGTTCACGACTGGTTATTCTGGGATCGTGAATGAATGCATATGAGGGGTTCTAGACCCTCCGGTCTGGGGCCTCTACAGTTTATGAAGTGTGCCACTTGCCTTGTTAAAGTTGGTGTAGAGGTACACTCACTTCACCACTAGATAGTTTCTCTTTGTACAATCTGGACAAGTCAAACAAATAACAATAAACAACTTTCACAAACAACAAGAAAACAAAGAATAACAATCAACACACTTAGTCAGAAGGATTTTATGTTAATCACAATAATTTAGTTTGCTAAGGAAACTATTGTGATTAGGTTAAGGTCTTCCAAAAGGGACTATAGTTGGTAAAGACTTGGGTTTGAAATATTCAAACTCAATTGGTCATACTTGTCAAGGAAGTTCCAAGAGTTCACCAAGGTGGTCTCACTATCTCAACTAAGGTAACACATAACAAAGTGTAATACTTAGTTGTTTTCAACAAAACATTTGAGTGATCTAAGTTTAGTCTTTCCATATTGGGTTAAGGTAGGTCTAGGTTCAACTAACTTCATAGCAATAGAGATAACAAGATATAGTCTTGGTATTTTCCATTTGGGTCAATGGTTGGACAAAAACAACTTGTTATTCTTCAACTTGTATAGATTTGCTCCAAGTCTTCACATGCTTGTCTTCTTGAAGATCATCTTCATGCTTCTATTGTAGTCTTTTCCTTGGATGGATTCTTCTCTTGATCTTGATAGATTCTTCATGGCTTTCACTTCACTAATTGGTTTGGGTATGGGATGGGCACAAATACCACTAAGTCAATTTGGAAAGAAATAAGAAGAAAGATAGAAAAAAAAGAGGGATATGTTTTCTTCTTGATTTCTTCATACACTTGTACTTCCTTGATTTTCTTCTAGTTTCTGTGGAGTCTAAGTATTCCCTTAAATTTCTTTAATGATCTTCCTTGTAGCTCTACTTGTTGCCACCAAGTTGAAAATGAAGTGTATTCTATTGCTTGAGTATTGTTTTCCACTTGCTAACTTGATGAATTCTTGAAGCAAGAATAGGGGAGTGAAGAAGTAGATAGAATACTAGGGTACTAGTGTTTGAGGTTCACTACTTGGTCATTTTAGGGACTTGGTCTTGGCTCCAAATAGCCATAACAACAAAGAAAATAAAATGGAAATAACTTCTAAGGCATGATAATATGGGTGGGTTACTATGTTGGGTTTTTGGTCAAAAACACATAGTCATGTTCCAAGGGTATCCAAAATGGTTACGCACTAATGTCTCTGGTTCAAGGTTACCCAATGGAGCAATTTTGTTTAAGGGAACATATTCTAATTATTTATAGAATTAAATCTATGTAAAAAAAATACTCAAATAGTCCACTTAAATCTGAATTCGATTTTAATTTTATCAAAGATTATTTTGGGACAGAGGGTATGAAAGTACACATACTAAGGTTTCCAAATATTTTTTATTTGCAATTTTTGGCTTGTAGAATTTGAATTATGCCAAAATTCACCTAACAAGAACATTTGAATTTGAACCAATTTAAGTTTGTCAAATTTGAATTTGAACAGTTCTAAAAGATTCTACAGATCCAGGGGATTTCAAAAAGTCCAAGTTTGCTAAATTTGGGCTTATGGATCAAAAGTTATGATAGATCTAAGATGCAGGGGCTTTTCTGCAAAATTCACATTCTAATTTTATTCGGAAATAAATTCCGGAGGCAGATGGGCTCAGATCTTCTATTTGCCGCCCAGGGCGATGGATAGGGACTGGGCCTGGGCCGGCTACGTGTTGCGTGGGCGACAAATAACCAGATCGGCGCAGCCGACTAGCGCTGATGTGGCGTGCTCCTATTGGCCTATACCGGTTCGGTTAAGTGATTTGACGTGGAGCGCCCGATCTGGATCTAACGGTGTATATAGCTAGGGTTTACCTCCTGCCGGAATCGGTTGCCGGCAATGGCGCGCACGGAGGCGCTGGCCTCTGGTTTCGTCGGAGACGGTGCTCCGGCGGTCCTCGGACTCAAAGACGATGACGACCCGGTGCAAGGATCCACGGCGAAGCGGATGGCAACCATGGCGCGGCCTCGCGCTTCCCAGGACGGTGGCACAGCGCGAACGGAGACGATGCGGACGACGGCGAGCTTCGAATGCTCGCATTTGTCCTCGATCTTTTGCGAAAAAAAAACCAAGAGTATCAGAGGGCGCTCAAGGGGGAGGGGAAGAGGAGAAAACAAAAAGGAGGCAGCGTTGAACTGCTGCATTGCCGGAGTTGGGGATTTAGGGCCGCGGGAGGATCCAACTCCGGCGAGAAATACCCGCTTCCTCGGGGCACCATTAGGGAATGAGTTAGAGAGGAAAATGAAGAGGGGATCAGGGTCTTTAAGGAGAGGGCTCGAGGAGGAATTAACGCGACTTAATTCGTGAGAAATCAAAGCGCGAAAAAATGGGAGTAAACGGGCTCCCTGCCGTTTCGAGAGGAAAGAGATGAGGTGGCATCAGCAATCACGTCATCTCTTCTTTTCTTTTGGTTTTTATTTTCTGTTTTTAATAACTTTTAAAATATAAGCCCAAATGACCTCAAACCAATTGCAATTTTTTTGTAAAAATAACATCTTTCACTTATAAACATTTTTATAAACTTTTCAACATATTTTTATTTTCGAATTTGGGAAATTTGAATAATTCCCTAATAGTGACTTAATGCTATTTCCAAAATATAAAATAACAAAATGTAAAACTTAGTCAAATAAAATTTTAGTGACATTGTATTAGTGGAATATTATTTTCGAAGATCATTACCACTTATTTTCATATTTTATATTTTTAAGATATAAGCAACTTAATGCCATTTTTTAAATAGAAGAACTAATAATTATTAAAGTGGCTTAATAAAATTTAGAATAAAACCACAAGTCATAATATTGTTTTCAATGCCCTCTTTTATGCTATTTTCAAAGAAATGCATTTTATTTTCACACCTTTATGTTTAAAACTTGGAATAACAACTAAAAGCTATTATTAAAATATTTTATTCTGATCAAATATTTTTTAGGCTTAGAACTTTATTAATGGTTATAAATCCTTGATTGTTGTTGCCATAAAATAATTGCAAGGTAATATTTGAATTGAAAACATGTTATAAAATAAGGTTTTCTAAGGGAAAACAATTTCTTTGAATAATGGATATTTATTTGAATGGGCTTTTAGGGTTTATGGAATAGAGGTATAATGGATTCTTAATTTCAATTTTCATTGAGTTATGTATTGTTTCCTTTTATTTCTTACTTCTCATTGGTTTTTGGTGACTTGCATAACATGAAAACAAAAAAGTTTCAATTTTTAGTGATTTTTGGACTTTCCAAAAATCAGGGATGTTACACTTCTAAACCGGTAGTGCGCCCTTCCAACATCAGCTCCATCAACCTTCGGAAGTGATTTCTTTCTCCTACTGGTCGATTCAACCTTGGTTTCTTTCTGAGGGAAAAATTACTGCTCCAGTCTTCACACCTTACACTTGGGGTCTACCAACGAGTGCAAGCCCTGCACCATCAAGCTTCTCTAGCGCCGTTCGGGGAGAAAGACGATTTATGCAAGGGGAGTCTCTCACTTCCAATCTCTTTACTTCGTTTTAGTTTTTCTTAGTTTATTTTATTTTGTCATGTTTGCTTCTCTATATCAAAAAAAAGTTCTTGTTCTAGTTGTTATTTTTATCCTGTTTTTAATCTTGCTAAAATTAGTACTCCTGATAACACTAAGTTGTGTGACTTCACTAGCACAAACAACAATGATTTTATTAGCACACCTATTGCTCCACCTGCTCCTACTGCTGATTTTTATGAAATAAAGCATGCCCTGTTAAATATTGTTATGAGAGAGCAATTTTCTGGTGTTAGTACTGATGATGCTACTACACATCTTAATAATTTTGTTGAACTATGTGAGATGCAAAAATATAAGGATGTAGATGGAGATATTATTAAGCTGAAATTGTTTCCTTTATCTTTGAGAGGAAGAGCTAAAGAATGTTTGCTATCTTTGCCTAGAAATAGTATCGATTCTTGGACTAAATGTAAAGATGCTTTCATTGGAAAATATTATCCTCCTGCTAAGATTATATCTTTAAGAAGTAGTATTATGAATTTTAAGCAACTTGATAATGAGCATGTTGCCAAAGCTTGGGAAATAATGGAATCTTTGGTAAAGAATTGTCCCACTCATGGACTGACTACTTGGATGATCGTCCAAACCTTTTATGCAGGTCTGAATTTTTCTTCTAGAAACCTTCTGGATTCAGCTGTTGGAGGAACCTTTATGTCCATCACTTCGGGCTCTACAACAAAGCTTCTTGATGATATGACGGTAAATTATTCTGAATGGCACAGTGAGAGAGCTCCACCATGTAAGAAGGCAAATTCTGTTAAAGAGACCTCTTCTTTGAGTGATAGGCTTGATGCTATTATGTCTATGCTTGTTAATGGCCATGCTCCTATTGATCCAAACTATGTTCCTTTAGCCTCTTTGGTTGCTCAAGAAGAGCATGTTGATGTGAACTTCATTAAAAACAACAATTTCAACAACAATGCTTTTAGGAATAATGTTGGTAGCAACAATTATAGGCCATATCCTTCTAATAAAGGTAATGGTTATGCCAACTCTTATGGTAATTGCACCCTTTGATCTTGTAAACATGCTTACGAATTTTATTCACAAACCGCTTTTAATAAATCTGTTGAGGAAAAGTTTGACAAAATTGATGTTCTTGCTTCTAAAGTTGATACCCTTTCTCTTGATGTTGATCTTCCAAAACTAAAGGTTATGCCTCATGATGTTAAAGAAAGCGAAACTCTGAATGCCATTCAAGTTAGAATTGATGACAATGTTAGGATGTTAGCTGAATTGCATGCTAGATGGGAAAGAGAAGATGAAATAGCTAGAAAGACTAATATAGCTAATGTTTGTACTATTACCACAACTAGTAAAACTGAAGCTTCTCATGCTAGTAAACATTCTACTATTAATGGTAAAGTAATTGGTGTTGGCAATGTCTCCACTTCTTCTGCTAAACGTTTAAAATTGCCTGAACCCACTAAAACTATTCCTGATAAAAGTGCTGAATTTTTCTAGGTATGGGAGACAATGGTCCCATTACTTTTGATAAGAATGATATTGACTTTGATAATTTCAACATCTCTGAAGTAATTATGTTCCTACAAAAGCTTGCTAGTTTTCCTAATGCTAGTGCTATGAATATGGATTTCACGAAACATATTACAAATGCTCTCATACAAATTAGAGAAGAGGAATTAAGATGTGAAGCCTCTATCCCTATGAAGTTAGATGATGGTTGGGAACCCATAATTAAAATAAAGGTGAATGATTTTGATTGTAATTCTTTATGTGGTCTTGGTGCGCGTATCTCTGTTATGCCTAAGAAACTTTATGATATGCTTGCTTGCCACCTTTGGAACACTGTTATTTGGATATTCCTCTTGCTGATAATTTTAGAAAGAAACCTTTGGGGAGAGTTGATGATATTCTTATTATGGTTAACAATAACCTTGTCCCTGTTAATTTCATTGTTATGAATACTGAATGCAATGCTTATTCTCCTACTGTTTTGGGAAGACCTTTTCTTGGAACCGTTGGTGCTGTTATTGATATGAAAGAGGGGAATATTAAATATCAATTCCCACTCAAGAAAGGTATGGAACACTTTCCTAGGAAGATAATGAAGTTGTCTTTTGATTCTATTACTAGTTCAATGCCCGTGCGTTGCCACGGGACAACAAACTTAAGACATACTGATATTGCTAAAAAAATAATTATAATTTGCAATGCACGCTATGTCTGGTTTATAATAGTGTTCTTGTACTGAAAGGGAAAATGAGCGCTTATTGATTCTGTCTTCCCCTATGCATTAGATGTTCTTTTATCATGATGTGTCTGATATCAGATGATGACAGGTTTCTTACTTCTACTTGCTCTCCTTCCTGTCACGAACCTTCACTCTTCCCTATCTACGATAGTGTCCATAGCCCATGACCAGTCATTCCGAAAATCCCAACAGTCTTGGTGTTGCATCATATCATCTCCGGCGCAGGTACATTTGCTGTCTTCCATTTCCGGCGCAGGTACATATTCACAAGTAAAGGCCATGCAAATGGCATCTAAAAAATTTCCATGCTTAACATTTCCAGCCCAACTGCACAGACTAAAACCACAATACCATATCCACAGCGTTATCAACATCTTAGGAGATGATAATAAAATGTGCATAGATAGTTTGCTGGTTTTCAGATTCATTTACATAGAAATATCACTACTTTATTTCATAACATATGAATAATTCTTATACATAGGTATGCATCTAGAATCTTGAGGAAATTAATCCAGAAAGTGGACCAAAGAACTAATCTATGACCCTTGGAAAGATCACAATATAATCGTTTGTTTACTGTGAAACAAAGTACTTAGATTTTGGAGCTCATAACAAACTTTGCTGGCAATAAAAGATGTGAAAAATATACCCATTAACGTCCATTAAATTATTTCCAGAACATTGTAACACTAATGCTTAACCCACATTAATAATCGGAATTGTGGCTTAAAATAATAAGTTTCCAAGATGCCTTGTTTGATAGAGTAATCAAGACATTTCTTCAACTAACATGGAAAGTTAGGATTTGTAGTCAGTCCAAAATGAGATTTTCTCTTTGAAAATATTGTGTAGTAGTTTGACAGAATAAACAAGTCTAAAATGAGAAAAGTTGACACGTACGTAGCGAACATGTCTATACAATTTTGTGTCAGCTCAAAACCCCTAGACAGGAACTGTATGCATACATCCAATCAATTATACGCAAAATTCATATGAATTGGAGGTCCGATCACTGCCCCCAAGTAACTAATGGAGTTCTCTGGTGTTGCTCCTGTCTTGGTCTCTAGCCCTGTTTCTGCCTCAATCACCTGTATGGTACATCCAAAAAAATTAGAGAGATGGTGATAGGTGAGGGCAAAGAAAAGATGGATGAAGGTGAGGGGAGCCACCGCTGGCCGGCAACCTCGTCTGATGACAGACCCCTCACTCCTCACACCAATGACGTACTTAGAAATTTTGTGACCAAACTAATCAGATAAGTAGATGATACTGTAGTCTTAGCAGGATGAAGAAAATATGTGGTCTGTTCCTTGCATCCGAAGCACGGTGCACAGAAACTGACTGCAGATGGCGTACCACAGTTTCTATATTTCAACAAAAAATTCATGAGGCTCCTCCCTCAGAAAACCCCTTTCCATATTGAATTAAGGACATAAATTTGAGGAGTAAAACAATTTTATAGAAGCATGATGTTTGATCCGCAGAGAGTTTAATTATATTTGATGTCATATTCATCTATGAAAGTACATGAAAAGTTGCAGGCAACCAAACACCAAAGTCAAGCTGACATATGCCTGTGTGAAGGTACACATCTTCCTCATTTGTTCCCTCTCATTCCATTCCATCGGCTTTATATGCAAGCACTACCACTCCAGATTGCATTGACTTTAGAATCCAATCATCTCATGTGTAATGCCATGAAGCAAGATTAAAAAACTGTAAGGCATAATTAGGTTGTGCAAATAATCAGTTGCACAATGCTATGCACAAAGGCTGTCAAAACACCTCATTTTACAAAGGTAATACGAAAAATAGTATATGAAGTCCAGAACAAAGAATATATTTTCTACAAAAATACTTTGCAGAAACATCTATGCTAATTATCCAACAAAAAAAGTTATAATATTTGAACACAAACATAATCACAATAATTAAAATATGTATGTTATAGATTTTTTTGGTTGAATTCCCTCAATATTGGTTGATACGTTTGTTCTAAATCTTTCAGAAGGCAGTACAAATAAATAAGTCCTTAGATGATTACATCTGGGTCAAACTACCTTCAGAAATATCATCAAGAAAGAGGTAGTTAAAAAGCATAATAACTATTACATGAAGCTCATTGTCCAAGGATTTAAATATTTCCGTAGAGCACAAAAATAGCAAAAGTGTTCCTACACAAAAGATATCAGAACTTTACAATGATATATGAGTTAAGACAACTACCGAGACAACAAAAATGCTACTCGTACATGCCTTGTTTCCTATATGGACAATGCTTGGTCTGTAGTTCAGTGTTTGAGCCACCATGACATGAAGCTTACCTCCTTCAAGGAGTGAGAACCAGGCATCACAACTTGCGTCATTGACTCACCATAAATCGTTCCCACGGTGATTCCCAAAATGCACCACCTCTTCAGGTTTAACAAACACACAATCCTTGAAGAATTTTGCTAGGTTGTCTTTTCAGCCTCAGTCTGTTAGCATAGCAGAGAATCATAGAACATAGTTTAAAAAGAGGAAAACTGAAGATCAAACTTGGATAAACATGACAATAGCTACAAATTCAATGTTCAAATAATAGTCTTAGCTAAACCAACTCATCTAAAAACGGAAACCCACCCCATAAGATACGACTGTGTCAAATCAGTGATTATTTTAGGGCTTGTAGAAGTCGCCAAAGCCGTCTGTCTAAGCTGGATACAACAGTTGTTCCTAGACCAGCCCATCTCCATGTTTCAAATATATATTTCGCTTCAGAGTCAATGAGTTCTCATGCCTAGAAAACATACAGAACTTTGTAGGCTCCAAAAAATACTAAGTTGGTTTCACTGACATATTTTATTCCACATATTATCTCACTTTTCAGTTGTATTGTACTGATAAAGTTACTGATGGTATTGAAAATCCGAGCAGCATGTATCAAAACTGACTAAATTTTGCCAAAAGTCTCCATCACCTGCCTGGAAATGTTTTGAAATGTTAGTACATGTGGCAATATATTTTTTAAGATACCTTTGAAATGTAAGGCCCCGTTTGGATTGATTGTGCTCCCGGTATTAAGTGTAGATAGATGGGTTCTTATTCATATTCTGAATGTAGTTAGTTTAGCAGTACAATATATCATCGGTTCACCTATCACCATCGTCCTAATATGTTAAATAAAATCAGGTCCATATGATCTCTTGGGACATTGGATCCAGCTAGGCTGTCATTATATGGAAAGAGACATGAAATTGATATCATTGTACACAGATTCAACTAACATGGCCGGAGCATTATTTGCACTAAGAATTCTTTTGGTGTGCTTAACTTACTTATTCAACTTAGCCATTTCCTTGGGACACTAAAAGATGTCGGACACATTACCAAAATTGAGAAACTATCTGATTGCATATATGAAACTAATAGACCCCAATTGGTAATTTCCAAATCATATCATTGCTAAATGTAATATTCCAAAGGGAAAAACCAATAATAGCAGCTACGCCTTCATCCAGTTCCATCTCTTTTCACGATCCATAGTCTATCCTGAGAACAAGTACCCAAAGAAGTTTGAGTGTACTGGGAACAGTACCCAAAGACTTAAACAGCCGATTCAGTTGAGGACACTATGCTTGTGCGCTGACCTTTGAGTGAAGAGGGAATAGGCAGCAGCGGCTACACCATAGAGTGCTTGTGCGCTGACCTTTGATGTCGGGCTAGATGAGGAGGATGACATAGATTCTTGACTACGCTTTCACCTCTGTATTTCTCCCTGAGCCTCAATTGATTCATACAAATTCTTTGTTTAGAGCCATCCTGGGAGAGGCAAACAAATAGATTAGGAGGAAGTAAATGGTGAAGACAAGAACGGTGGAGCACAGCGAGCAGATAAAGGCCAGTCCATCCAATTCCAAACCACGGAAACCAGTAATATCACTGCAATGGGGAGAGGGATAGGCGGGTCACTGAATGTTGGATGATGCGACCACGAAGACCCTGAAGCTGCTGCCCGTGAGGCGGATGCTGCGACCGTCGCTGACGAACGAGGATTTCTCGCAGTTTTCATGGAGGCGGAGGTGACCGTCGATCCAGAGGACCCCTCCACCGCATCGTTGCTGCATCGATGTATCCCACCTGCCTCGATCTTGTTGCAGAGGAGAGGCAACGGCCGCTGTCGGTGTCTGCTTCGGTGGTGGTGAGGCGGAAGACCCGCGGCAGCCCCCCGAAGCACTGCCACGACGGCACCTCGCCGCTGCCACTCGGAATGGACCGGAGCCGACACACGCGTGGGGAAACGCTCCTGATCCACCTACCCCTTAAATTCATGAGTCCCACGCTCGTCTCGATCTAGATCCATCACCGCCATGATCTGGTCGGAGGCCAACGCGGCACCGACTGGGGGACCTCCTGATTATCTTCCTGTATTAAAGGATATGACCCGACCGGAGCCGATATGGAAGGCGGGTGGTGGCTCTCGGCATCCAAGCGGCAGCGCCAGGAATAGGACGGCTGAGCGTATTGTCCACGAAGTTGCCAGACGGCGGTGGAGTGGAGCACACACACGGACGAGAGCCTTTTAGATCAAATTAGAACAACGCAAATAGGCACTTTAGGAAGAGGAAGAAACCACGGTGGCTGCCTGCAGCGTCGCGAGCTGGAGGTTGTAGAAAGATGCATGGAGGTGGGTGGAGCGGATCTCGGCGCTGGCGAGCAGGAATGCGTGGAGTGGCTGGAAATTTAGTTTCATTGCCGATGGCCGAGTGGGGAGAAGAAAATACCACTAACTGGTACAATGGCAATTTTGCAGTATTATGTGACTTGGTGGGAGGGCATTTAGGTAAATTTGTGTTGGACGAAAATTTTGGCAGAAATCTTAATGCCTTTATTATTAGGTACAGATTCGAACAAGTTACAATTTGGATGTTTCTTCACTTGAAAACACTTGATTTTCTCTTTCTATGCCTAGCTGAAAGGCGTTAAAGAAAAGCACTTCTTAGGAGATAACCCATTTTTTATTTTGCTTTGTTTTTCTCTGTTTTATTTGAGTCAAGGTGTTGTATATTTCTGTAGCAACTCCTTTGTATATTTATTTTCTCGCATTTGTTGTGCCAAGTAAAGTCTCTAGTGAAAGTTGAGGTTAGATTTATATTTATATGCAGGAAACAGATTTCTACTGTCCACCGTATAAAATCGCATAAATCACAGAAAGATCAAAATGACTTGCCAATTTTTTTGTGCTTATTCCTCAGATAATTCCAAAATATTTTCTAGATTTACGTGTTTCAATTTGAGCAACGTAAGTTCCCCAAAAAAATTCGTCTTTACAGAATGTTCTCATTTTGACAGATTCTGCCTTTATACTTGCATTCTCTCTTTTACTATGTCGAGTGAATTTCTTTACTTCACGAAACATCAGTGGTTGTAGTGTAACACCCGGGGGTTTTCCCCAACTAGAATGTTTTTTTTTACATCATGGCATCATGCATCTTCATGCTTCTAATGCTTGCAAAAATAGTTAACTTGCAAACAATCTCGTTTTCTGAAATTCGTAGAATTTACTAGTGGCTAAAGCATTTATGAAAAAAAAATGAAAAAATTGTTTTGGATCCAGCCGGCCAGGCCACAAGGCCCAGCCAGCCAGCCCACTCCCCAACCCAACACCAAATCTTAGCCCGCTTACCCCTTGACGCAAGGAAGAACGCTCCTCCTTCTCGTCTTCTCCAGGGAGAAGTCATGCATGGTGCCTGACCCGCACCAGCGCCTCCAGCTGCTCCCCTTCCTTTTTTCCCTCAGATAAACCCGCCCCATTGCCCTCCTCAACCCTAGACTCTCCTCTCCCCCTCTCCTTCCGCCGCCACCTCTCTTTTCCCTTCTCGGTTCTTCCTATGAATTTTCTTGTAGTGAGAGAGAGAGCACCGGGAGATGTCGCCCCGTCGCCATGGTCGCTGTCGACCTCACCTGGGAGCGGGAATGGAACCGCCTTACCTTTTTTGTTTTCTCGGCAAAAGACCGGAACCCGATCCGCCCCGGAGCAATGCCAAGATTGTCATCGCCGTCGTCGATGTCGAACGTCTGTGAGGAGCGCAGGAGCGGTCGTTTCTTCCCGACGTCCTTCCTCTTTGTCCCCAAGCCCTGCCCTTTGCCACCAATGCCCCCGAGGTGAGCCGCACAGCCGGGACATCATCCTCCTCCTCCCTTCTTCTGCTCTGTGAACCTCGCCTTCGAGCGAGTCCGCCGATATCCGCACTGTGGAGAGCACGTACTTGCTCTGTACGCAAGATGCGCGCTCCGATCCGCACCTTCAACCATGAACACACATAAGCGTATCTCCGTGAGGCACTCCACACCCCGAAGTTACCGCACGCAGCACCCACGCCTGAGAAGGTCTTGCCCGTGGAGATGGTGGCCGTCTCCTGCATATGAGACGTGAAGTATGAACCTTTCTCATTAAAATTCAGTTAATGTCGCTGCTTCGGTTTATTAAAACTCGGATCCCGATCCATACACAAACATGTGTCCATCCTAGTTGTCTTTTGTGTCATCCACAACTTGGAAGACCTCATGTTCGAATCCCCTTGGGATGCAATTGCCCACCTTTCTTCTTTCTTTTACTCCGTGGAGCATAGCCCCACCTGTCATTGACCTAAGCCACCTTCAGCTGCGGTGAGAAGATCCATAACAGATCTGGCTATTTTATATCAAATTCCCTGTCCTTCCTGTTTTTGCACCGGAGCCCCTCAGTGCTCTGTTTTCCTCACGCAAAGTCCCAGTTTTTACAGAAAACACCTCTAACTTCAAATGTTTATAACTTTGTTTTACTAATCCAAATAATACAAAATTTATGTCTATTTTTATTAGAAAAATGCATAGATTCTTAATATGGCATCCATGCTCATGTTTGAATCTTTCATCTTGCATTTTAGTAGTGTTATGCATGTTCACCTAAATAATAAACATGCAATATGTTGGGCTACTTAATTTAAATTGCGCCCTATTCCATTTAATCTTGTGTAGCTCATCTATATCTTGTTCTCCATGTTAATCAACATTTAATTTGATGGTTAGCTAAACATCTTGAACCTATAAATAAATTACATGGACATCATGTCCGCTTAAATTGGTTTAGTTGCATCTCGCATGTCATGCATATAAAATAGGATCATGCTGGATCTTCTCCCCTAGAAGTAATTGTTGCATCCAGTGTTTCTTCTAGTGCTTTGCTTCTTCGCGGATAGGACGTTGAGATGGTGTGAGCAACGACAAGTTTTGCTTCCTCTACCAGCTCGAATAACAGGCAAGCTTTACTTACTTGCTATCGATGTTTAAAGATTCCTCATTGCTACCTACGCTTGTCGTTGTCTATTATGCTAGCCTTGTATTACGATTCTTGGTTGCGATCCCATCCACATATTTTCCTGCGGCCATGATATAACCTTTCCTCCACATCCTATTACCATGTTCTTTGTTCACCTTGTTGGCCTTGCGAGTCGTAGTGTCTGCCTAGCTTCTTTGGCGAGTTTGGTTCCTTGTCACCTGACTAGTATGATAGGTTGGTTCAACTTAATTAAATAATCTTAATGCTTGGGGTGATAATAATTTTGAATTCGAGTTAAGGCATTGGCGGGAGGCCTGAAAGATCGAGAGGTTAACTAGAGGGGGGTATGAATAGGTTAATTACAAATTTTAGCTTCGTTTTCGGTTTAGCAAGATAGTGCTCAAATATAGATTGTCTAGATTATGCAACTAGATGGACAAACCTATATGTTGAGAAAATGAAATTAGCACGAGGTATATATATAGCTAAGCTAGTAGCAACAAGTAAAGGTAACTTGAGGGATAACCGAACACAATGACGTGTAGATGTATCCAGAAGTTCACTTCCCAATGGAAGCTAATCTCCGTTGGAGCGGTGCGGTGCCACCAATGTGGAACATCGAGTAGCCCTCAAATGGCACACCGTATCTCCTTCGAGTCCTTCCACCGATGTGGAGAGACTCGAATCACTATGTTGCCGTTGAGGTTGACAACTAGAACCTTTACAAGGATGAGGCACACTCCACAACTTTGGAGGGTCCTCACCAAATCCCCGGAGCCACCAAGACACCGGGAAGCAAGATCCACGAGCACAAGAGCCTCGGGGACAACAACAAGGATCCAAGCTCCAATGAGCTAGAAGCAACAAGGTTCTTGGCTCCAATGAACCAAGAACAACAAGATACCTAGGGGATGAGTGGGTTGATGATGAATCGGCTTGGTAAAGTTGTAGATCTAGATCTTCTCCTCCAAATCCCAAGAGATCAATGACTTTGGTTGGGTATTTGGGGAGAACCTTGAAGCTTGGAGGTGGTCAACAATGGAGGTGAGAGAAAGCTTGTTTGACACCTCCAAAAGGTAGGAGACAAGTCCTATTTATAGTGGCGGGAAGAAAGTGGCCGTTGGGGGGGGGGGTATCTTGATGTCGTGCAGGGAGCCCGGCCTGGGCGCAGAGGGCCCGGCCTGGGCCGGCTGCTAGGCCGACCAGCACACCAACGCCCCCGGCCTCGAGCCCGGCCTGGGCCGGCTATCAAGCCGGCTAGGCAGTGCCCGACCTGCGTAGGGGAGAGCCCGGCCTGGGCTGGCCACCAGGCCGGCCACCTAACAGAAGCGCCCGGCCTGAGGCCCGGCGAGGCCGGCCAGGCAGTTCCCCTCTATTCTTCTTCCCCTGCGATTTCTTCTTTCTCCTTCTTCTTTCTTTGACTCTTTTCTTCAACAAACAAGTGTTTCTACTTGTTTTCCTTTTCCCATTTTTGTGATCTTATAGCTTTGTATATTTGTCATTTGTATCCTAGAACACTTAAGCACAGTGGTCAAATAATTCCAAGTGTTGCAATCAAACAACAAAAACTAGGATTAGGAAACATGCCTTTCAATCTCCCCCTTTTTGATGTTTGATGACAACATATGGATCTAGAAAATAAATTGATTGAAAAATTTGTGAGGGAGAAATAATATATAGAAGCTCCCCCTATGTGTGTGCCCATAATTATAAATTGTGTTATCATATTGAGGGCACACATAATTGGGGATATTTATATCTCCCTACATGTTATAGTTCAAGATAATATCTAGGGCTATATAGGTTCCCAAAATTGCTTTATGATAGAGAATTAAGCATCTTTAGCTATAGGGATTTATCTACTCAATCCATTGACATTTTATCATAATAATAAGGTAAGATATGTATCCATAGCAATTAATCATGTATGAAGGGATATGATATCAGCTCACCATACTTCTTATCAAGGAATAAATATAGCTAGGATAACCACAATATGGATATTTCGAGAATGGCATAGTCTTCAACATAGAAGAGATATCCCGGAAACGACATAGTCTTACGATAGCACAGATAGGAATAAGAACCATAAACCAAATAAGGAGTTCAACTAGAAGAAAGAAAATAGCAAATGGATGCATGCTATGCAAATGCAAAGATCACTAAGATAATTCTCCCCCTTGACATCAAGGCACCAAAAAGGGAAAAATCAAGCCTCGAAGTCCTCGTCATCTTGATCAGCATTGTCCTCTTCCTCCTCATCATCATAATGGGGTGGTGGTGGAGCCTGACTCGAGCTGGACTGAGAGGTATTTGCTGCCCAAAACTGTCCAAGAGAGGTGGCATCATCGCAAAGCCAGTAAGTGTGCTTGGACTGCCATTTGTGCTCATCAAGTTCTTCCTTAGAGCTCACAGGACCCAGTGGGAGATTTAGGTGCTCCATGATCTCACGCTGGTGACGATGGTAGGCCTTGCTCTTTTTATAAGCCTGGAAGTCCCTGTGTTGTTTATCCACAAAGAAGCAATTCATCCTTTGGAGCGCCCGTTTGATGCTAAACTTCTGCGGACCCCTGGGAGCATGATCTGGAGAAGCATCTGGGGAGGCATCATGGGCTACCTCGACTTGAGGTGGAGCAGTAGCTCGTGAGGAGCGTGGAGGAGGAACAACAAAGTCCTGGGAGGCATTGAGAAGTGGTTTCATAGTGGGAACAACCATGGCATAATTGTTGATGAGCTAAGCCGGAATCTTGGTGTTGATGAGAGTTTGACGATAGGATCCATAGATGGGTACCTTCTTATCACGAACCGTAAGCTTCAACTCGTTCCACATGTAATCCAAGACATCGAGCTGCTTGTTGTTCTTCTTGGCAGTCACAATATGGTATAGAAGATTGATCATCCACCGGCGAGCAATCCCCTTTTCCCCAAACTTTGCATGAATGGTGTTTCGAAGAATAGTGTGAGTCACATACCAAAAATCTGAGAAGAATGCAACCTTGGGGATGTGTTGAGAGCCAACACCAGGGGCATAGCAGTGTTTAATTCCGTCTTTGACCTTCATGACCCTCCGTTCATCACCATTAATCCGTAAATGGGGGAAGGGACATTGAACTGGCTCCACAATATCAAACAGAGCACCAAACTCGGCCAAAGTGGAATGACACTGAGTACCTCCACTCATCCATGTCATGGCACGTCCACCCTCGGTGGAAAAGTGAACTGTGGCAAAGAATTCCCGAAGCAGAGCGGGAGAAAACTGAACAGAACATGCCATAAGCTTGCTAATTTGATGACAGTCCATGAGTTCCATTACCTCGGGCCAAACTTCTCTAGCTGCATCAAGATCAATGAAATGCTGAGGCACATGATCATTCTTCAAAGTGAACACCACAAACTCGTGAACTTTTTTATCCATCTTGCAATAAAACCGATTGTCGCGGCAGGTACGATGAGGGAAAGCATACGAGTTGAAGTTCATGCGATGATTTTCCTAGTCAACTGTGTTGAGACTCCCCCAGTTATCATGGACTGGCTCATCCTTATTGACAGGAAGAGGGAGCCCCTGTGAATGAGTGGGAGTAGAGCCACAAACATCCTTAGCATTCCTCTTGGTCCGCTTGCGAGCATAGGTGGTAGCCACGGGTTCCTTGCCTGAGAATGAATGAAGTGTACATGGTCATATGGAAAACATTGGGTTTGGTTGATAGACTATTTAGAAGTGGATTGATAAGTGATTATTACAATGATAGTATGAGCAAGAAGATACATAACTAATCATTGGGGGTAAACAAATCACTTAGAGTTGGTGTTTATGGCATAGTGATACTTGTAGTGCAATGAAGCATGGTGTGCAAAGCAACTATTAGAGTACAAGCAAAAATCCTAGGTCATGGCCATATGGTGTGAGCAAAATACTAGAGGGATTTCACATGTCATAGATGCACTAGTGGCAATACTTAAATAAGAAAACATGGCATCACTTAAGCATGGCATGGCATCACTAGAGGAATTTCACATGTCATAGATACACTCATCTAAGAATGGCATTACTTAAGAAAGAAATCTCTAAGCAATAGGGATGCCAATAGGCACTAGTGGCATCACTAAACAAAAAATCCCTAAGTAATAACCCTAATCCGTAATCACTAACCCTAAACAAGAAAATCCCCAAAACAATTTAGCCACACCACATGGGATCCCTAAGCAAGATGAGACTAGAATGGGCCAAGGAGTAACACACAAAATGATTAGTACCCGTATTGGAAGCCATGGGGAAAGTCTTCAAACAATGGGATGGATCTCCTCTTAATCCCCACCAATGAGAATTCCATTTGGAGGAGTAGGGGAGAGAGAGGCTAGGGGAGCACATATGAGGAGAAGGGGGGTTGGGATGGAGTCTAGAGGGAGGGGGTGGGTGGAGAAGAGCTTGGGGCTTGGAACCCATGGAGGTTTTCAGGTGGGGGAGGGGAGAAGAACATGAGATCTAACCCCCCCCCCCACGCGTGGCTTAAGTGGTGCAGGGCAGCTGGCTAGGCCGGGCACCCACCCGAGCCAGCCGGCCTCGACCCCGTCCTAGGCCGGGCAACCTGCAGCGTCAGGCCGGTCAACCTGCGATAGAGCCGGCCTAGGCCGGCCCCTAGGCCGTGTTTTCTGGAAAAAAATCCCCCCTTTTTTATTTTGAATGTGTTGGTTTGTTTTTTTTAGTGAAACAAATTTAGTCATACTACCAGTTTTAACAACATGGATACAAGAATTGATTCCAAATTTTGTTTTAATCAAGTTGTTTGACCATGTACATAATGCAAGGTTGATGTATGAAGCATGATGTTGTGCACATGGAGCAAAGGATTAGTATGATGATTACCTCACACATCCAATGGAGGAAAATAATAACACCACAAAAATAACAAAGAGCAACATTGGATGTGTTATGGAATAAAAGAGCGAATATGCATATGAGTTGAACACCAAATGTCTTATCAATATGAAAAACCAAACAAAACTTCAAATCTTCGATTTGGGCGGTGGCCTTAGCCACCATGTATGAGTATGCTCGATATGACACCGTGAAGATATATCTTGGGTGCATTTTTGAAACTCATCATTGAAGCACATTATATCATTTGAAATAATCACTATGCATGATTTGTTTATTTATGCATTATAGGAGTAGTGTCGACTCATTGATTGAGCTACACTCCCCCTATGTCTATGCGTACATATAAGAGCCAAATAGGAGTCTAGTAGAGGTGTGTATACAAGATTTTCAATCAACTAAAATTGCTTGCACATACGATATTGAGCTCACTCCTTAATTGCTTGAATCTCTTCTCATCTATAGGTTTTGTGAGGATGTCGGCAAGTTGATCTTTGGTGTTGACATAGGAAAGTGAGATATCTCCATTGGCCATATGATCTCGAATGAAATGATACCGAATCTCAGTATTCTTTGTCTTGCCATGAAGTACCGGATTGTGACAAATATTTATAGCACTCTCATTATCACATAAAAGAGGCATTGTCTGAATCTCAGTTCCAAAATCCTTAAGACATTGCCTCATCCATAAGAGTTGATAGCAACAATTAGCAGCGGAAATATACTCTGCTTCCATGGAGGAGGTGTCAATGCAATTTTGCTTCTTGGAAGACGAACACACGAGTGAGTGACCAAGGAATTGGCAAGCACCCGAGGTTGATTTTCTATCCACCTTGTCACCTCCCTAATCCGCATCCAAATATCCCAGAAGATCAAAAGTTGTGTTTCATGAATACCAAAGTCCATGTGTAGGAGTGTCAACCAAATACCTAAGGAACATTTTGACCGCAATCATATGGCTTTCCTTGGGGTTAGATTGAAATCTTGCACACAAACCCACACTAAACATAATATCCGGTCTAGATGCACAAAGGTAAATGATGTAGAGGGTGACCTCTAGGTTGTCCCGATCTTCACGAATCGATGAAGAACGACAAGAACGCACAAAGAACGCGAAGAACACGAGAGGGGGAAACGAGGGGGTCTCCTGGGAAAACACGGAGAAACACAAAGGGGGATAAATAGCAAGAACCAAAAGATCCTAAACCTCTCGTCAACTAAACCCCGAGAGCCGTCTACAGAATGATCGATCTAACTGAACTCACCTTGATTGAAACCGCTTCACACCCATGGCCGGTCCACCACGCCAATAGAACTTCAAGGATTAGTTGAGGGAAATTGGGAAGTTCCTAACTGAATCCCAAGGGGAGAGGATAGGTAACTCGATGAATCTTGATACATTCCTAGATACAGATCATAGGAGTAGCCTTGATACGGTCCTAGGTACAAACCATAGGAGTAGCCTCACAAGAGGGATACAAGGGCAAAGCCCGAAGTTCTCAATTCATCTCTAACCCTAGATCTAGCCACCGGAGTCCCTTATATAGCCTAGGGGGTAGGTCGGGTGAAAACGGGCTTTTCCCTCCTGATTCTCGCACTCTGTAGGGGGGCCGGTCTGGCCGGCCCTTGAGGCCGGGGTGGGAGAGGAGGCCGGCCTGAGACCAGGGGAGGCCAACCTGGGGCCAGGGTGGAGGCCGGTTCCTTCCGAAGGGGGGGCCGGCCTGAGGCCAGGGGAGGCCGGCCTGAGGCCAGGGTGGGAGGCCGGTTCCTTCCGAGGGGTGGCCGGCATGCGGCCAGGGTTGGAAGAGGAGGTCGGCTTGAGGCCAGTGCAGACCGACCTGAGGCCAGGGAAGGCCGGCCTGGCCGGGGGTTGAGGCCGGGGACCCCGTTTCCCTCTGTTCTTCCTCCTCGTGACTCCATTCTTGATGTCGTCTTCTCCCACTTCCTTCCTAGCTTCTTGGGCATCGTCTTGGGCAGGTTCTTGAGCATCGAGGGCACCGTCTTGGGCTCCATGGTGTGATCCAACCTAGGCATGAAGAGGGGTATTTCATGAGGTAGCGCACCGTTCACCAAGTCACCGGAAACATACGGAGATAGGAGTGAGTTCACCTTGTCGTGTATTGATGTTGTGCTTGGTGGAATACGGTGGGCTGCATCATCTCCCCCCTTGGAAAAGCGTCGCCCTCGACTCTCGATCCATCCTTTCATGAGAGGGAGAAGGAATGTGGATGGCGAAGATGTTTTTGAAGTTGAGCCGCTTGTCGAAGTTCATGCCACGGTAGGCTCGTAGTGGGGTAGTCCAAATGCGATGACGATGTTGCAATGGTTCGCATTGGTTGGTTGATGAAGATCTTTAAAGGCGGTGTAGTCATTGAAGTTGAGCCTCTTATCGAAGGTCATGCCAATGTATGCTCGTTGCGGGTGTGGTCCTGTGGCGCCCCGAGATCGGGCACTATGCAGGTTTCAGCATTCCCGCCAAATCCGCATAATAACCGATTCCAGTTTGCAATTTATGATAACATTACAATAGTTCACGAATATTCCACAATTACAACAGCAACAGATAGATACAAGATGACTCGAACGAGCCAGGGCTTACAACTGATACAATACAAAGATCCAAAAAAAACAGCGGAAGAAACAAACGTCAGTCTACGGACAAGATCCAAATTGGACTAAGAGTCCTGAAGATAACCGAAGGCGTCCAATCCCTGCCCAGGCCAAGCCGGAGGGATTCCCAAGCTAACGTCGTCAGACTTCAAACCTGTTGACTGCAATTTGGAATTTGCAGCCACGAAAGAGATTCGTGGGTCAGTACGGTTAAGTACTGGCAAGGGGGATAAAACCCATACTCACAAGTTACCGGCGTAGCCAGTCATCACAAGATACAAATACTTTAGGATCAACGGAAAGGAAGGGGCTATTGCAAATATGTGACAGCAGGCTGCACTAACCAACTACAGAGAGAAATACTACAACTTCCAACTATCAGAAAGGGGATAAGATCGAGGGTTGTAACCAACTGAAAGTAAATCCAAACAAACCCATCCTGGACCTCGCCCCTTATCCGAAGAAGCAATCCGAGGATAACTCACACCGTTGTATTAAAGATGAGTCAAGTTATTGTGTGAATAACCTATTACTAGTCAAGTTATTAATCATTGGGTGAAACATGATTGATCATTATGTTGAAGTTGTCCTGAGTACTTGTTAGCCAGTACTTTCACCAAGTAATCCATAACCGCGGAAAACACGGCTTCTCGAGAAGATTTACCCTGCAGGGGTGCACCATAGCAACCGCACTCATGAATATCCCGCCAGATGGGATGCCTCCCCCCAAGCGGGGCACTCAACACAATCCAACCCTTCTTCGCATCAAGCCCAAAGCACCGCGTGCTGTGCGTGCGCGGCTAATCGAGCCCCACGAAGAAAAGGGGACCCTCATAGCACTGGAAGACCACGCCGCCCTAAATGCCGACTACGAAAGTTCCACCCGGGATCCAAGGGCTCGCAAGATCATGCATGCAGCAAATGGAAAGCCCGAACTAGTACGGCGATTTGGACGAGATGCGAATCGAGTCAAACTGAGGGGGAGCCCATACTCCCCAAATGCGGGTAGTGCGCTCATCATGGATCAGTAGACAAGACCCTTTTCCTAATTAGGGGGGTCGACACTAGCGGGCCTCAAAACCACCCTGGGCCTCCCGCCGGTGCCTTATCATCAAATTTATTATTAACAGCAGCATTAACAGGATTGATTGATTAACATTTCGAGCCCCCCGGAACGGTAACAATAGTAATAATACGATAGTAAAGGAAGTAATCCGACAACAGGCTCGAGCAAAAGCAACCCTAAGCAGGATAGTAAGACACAGGCTCAAGCAAAGGTTATAGGAGGGGAGGTGAGGCAATATCAGGGTTAAGGGATTCATGTGATGGGTTCGTAACAGAAACAACTACTACTCAGGCTAGCAGAAAAGAATCAACAGAAAGAATCGGTAACAAGTGATGAAAGGCAGCCATATGGCATGCAAGTGAGTATACTTGCCTGAGATCCCGCAAGGTAGCAGAACTTGTCGTTGCTCACATCATCTCAACGTCCTATCCGGGAAGAAGCAACGAACCTCGAACAAACACCGGAATGCAACAATTACTACTACGGCAAAAGATCCAGCATGATCAAGATATGGATGCATGACAGGTTTAAAGATGCATCAAGGTAATCTAGTTGACAAGATAACACAATTTAAATGGACACATATGCAATTTTGAGTTGCATATGAAAGCCCATGAATTATGGTTGAAACAATTGTTTTCCAACTAACCAATAGGTGAAAGTGGATTAGCATGATGCATGGATGAGGAAAACAGCAAAATAACAACATTAGAATCAATTTAAGATAGGGTGTAGCAATTTAGAATTTTATTATTAACTTAGGGAATTTTGGGTGCCTTAAAGGGAACACACAAGTATTGTTGTTTTCAACCATTTAAAATGTTCAAAACAAATAACAAAGTTGATATTTGAAAAGAACATCAAATTTTTAGTTGGATTACATGTTTCACATTTTGAAATTGGACTTTGGATTATTTAATTATGAATTAAACAATATTAAACAATTTTTAATTGAATTAAACAAGATTTAAATTGTTTAGGCAATTTAAATTATTCAAACCAGGAAAAAAAAAATTATATTTGAATAGGTTAGGTGAAATGGTATTGAAAACATATTTTATTTGCATTTATTGGATTAAGGATGAAATAGTTATTGAATTTAGCAAAATACAATTGAAAGATTTAAATTTGAATTTGAATTGCAATTTGAAAGTTCAAAACAGAACACAAGTTGGATATTTGGAAAGTTTAGGAAATTTGGAACAGAAAACATATAAAGTTTGTATTTGTTGGATTCATAAAACAAAAGTTATTGAATTTGCAATTTAGATATTTATTCTGCCCACTTAAAAGGAATTGGAAAATATTAACAGATTCGAGTTAACTTTTTGTTACCGAGAAGGGGATGTACACACACGCTGCCAGGTAGGGCCCGTGGCCAGCGTGGCAAACAGGCCCGCTGACGGGTGGGGCCGGGTGCGGGGCGGAATAGCGAAAAAGGGGGTGCCATTGCGCGGCCGAGGGGGATCGATCCCTCGACCCGCAGCCCGCGCGCGAGGGAACAGAACCAGTGCGGCTCTCGTGTGTTCGTGACAGATAACAAGACTGACGGAGGAAGTAGTTACCCGCCCGGGTTTAACTGAAACTCGAACAGGTTGCCTCTCTGAACCTTACGAGCAGAGCAGGGATCGGCGGACAGATCTCCGGTGGCTCGCGGTGCGTGGTGGGTGTGCGACGTGGTGATGGTGCGGACGTGTGGGTGCCACGGAGAGTAACCAGGAGGGAGAGGGAAAGGAGCCGCGGGCGAGCTCACCTGCTGCTCGAGGTAATTGTTCAGGTGGCGGGGCAGAAAACGGAGGGGGTTCTCCGGCGATGGCACGGCCACCGCGGTGCCTCCTGGCAGCGGGCGAGGGGACGGCGAGCACCAGTGGACAACCGCGCTTCCATTCCCGCCACCCAGCACTCCTCGAGGTGAACAGGTAGGGGCCGCGATGAGGGGGCAGTAGCTCCGATGGTGGTTTTCGGTGTGGGCTTGCAGGTTCAGAGAAGGGAGGGAGAGAGGTGAGACGGCGGCGAGGGAGGGTGGTGCTGTGGTCTAGGGTTAGGCTAGAGGGTGTAGGCTAGATATAGGGAAGAGGTGCTGTACGGCGGCCATCCTAGAGGAGGGGGAAGGGATCGGTCGGCTCTGCTGCGATCGTACCAGTGCTGACGTCGATGGGAGGAAGAAGACAACAGAGGTGAAGGGGTGGGCCAGAAAAGAGATAGATGGGCTTGGGGGGAAGAAAGAAACTGGTGGGCTGCTGCCTCTCTCTCTCCTTGCTATTTTTTTCCTTTTGATTGATTTTTTTTTTGTAAAGAATAATGAGAGAGATAGAGAAGGGGTTTTGGGGTGGGTTATTTCATTGAATATTTTTATTATCTTTTCCAAAACAGGAAAAGAAAGCAAGGTTGGCATTATGTTCACAAGGTGGAAACTTTAATTGGATTAAAGTTGTTTAGTTGAAAAAAAAATCCAAATAGGGTTTGAGGTTTGTATTTTGATAATTAATTTTATTAAGTTGCAAAACAATAATCAAAGCAAAGGTTAGTTAATGATTTCAAAATTGGTTTATTAGTTTGATGTTTAAGTGGTTAGTGGAATTTCAAATAAGGTTTGATTTGGGGAGTTTTGAAATAAGCAAATTTTATTTAATAAGCAACAAGCAATGATACAAATATTATGGAAAATAGTTTGTTTGCCAAATTTTAATTTTCAAACCCATATTGAAATATGATAAATAAGATTGATTGGATTTGAATGCTTGGAAATTGCCATTAGGGTTTTTAACAAAAGGGAAGAAATTGTATTAACAGGCAATTGATTAAAACAAATTCAACCATTGAAAAAAAAAACAATGGAGGGGTTTTGGTTGCAAGTTTGAATTTGGAAGTTTTTGAGCAAGCTTAAAAGTTTAAATTGTTTTGAAATTTTCAGTTGTGATGCAAACATGGTGCAATGCAATGTGGTGCATATGATGCAAGCAATCAAACAGGTAACACCCCAGGTGTTACAGACGACACCACTAACAAGGGATTGCGCCCTCGCAATCCACCTGCTAACCCGGGAGGGGAAAGAAGTTCGACTATCGATTCTTCGTGCTTCCAGTTGATCTCCTCGACACCACTAACAAGAGATTCTGGCTCGGGTTGATGACGATGTTCTTCCACCAGGAATCTTCCGATGATCGAACCTATTAGGTTAAGGGCTCAGAAAACGTCTACCCACGTAGGATCCTAACACTTTGAAAGATTGAGTACGAGAGTAGACTCCTAAACAAATAAGATGGGAGGGGAAATAGAATAGAGATAAGGAGAAAACAAGAATCCTATTGAGATGTTTTTCCAAAATAGTTTAGCAGAAATAGTTTTTGACACTCTAGAAACAACGACCGTTAGCGAGGTTAACCTACAGGCTTTGCGGACCCGTTGCTTCGATAACCATTCGTATCGAAACAATATCGGGAATCGGAACCAAGGCTCTGATACCATTTGTGGCGCCCCGAGATCGGGCACTATGCAGGTTTCAGCATTCCCGCCAAATCCGCATAATAACCGATTCCAGTTTGCCATTTATGATAACATTACAATAGTTCACGAATATTCCACAATTACAACAGCAACAGATAGATACAAGATGACTCGAACGAGCCAGGGCTTACAACTGATACAATACAAAGATCCAAAAAAAACAGCGGAAGAAACAAACGTCCGTCTACGGACAAGATCCAAATTGGACTAAGAGTCCTGAAGATAACCGAAGGCGTCCAATCCCTGCCCAGGCCAAGCCGGAGGGATTCCCAAGCTAACGTCGTCAGACTTCAAACCTGTTGACTGCAATTTGGAATTTGCAGCCACGAAAGAGATTCGTGGGTCAGTACGGTTAAGTACTGGCAAGGGGGATAAAACCCATACTCACAAGTTACCGGCGTAGCCAGTCATCACAAGATACAAATACTTTAGGATCAACGGAAAGGAAGGGGCTATTGCAAATATGTGACAGCAGGCTGCACTAACCAACTACAGAGAGAAATACTACAACTTCCAACTATCAGAAAGGGGATAAGATCGAGGGTTGTAACCAACTGAAAGTAAATCCAAACAAACCCATCCTGGACCTCGCCCCTTATCCGAAGAAGCAATCCGAGGATAACTCACACCGTTGTATTAAAGATGAGTCAAGTTATTGTGTGAATAACCTATTACTAGTCAAGTTATTAATCATTGGGTGAAACATGATTGATCATTATGTTGAAGTTGTCCTGAGTACTTGTTAGCCAGTACTTTCACCAAGTAATCCATAACCGCGGAAAACACGGCTTCTCGAGAAGATTTACCCTGCAGGGGTGCACCATAGCAACCGCACTCATGAATATCCCGCCAGATGGGATGCCTCCCCCCAAGCGGGGCACTCAACACAATCCAACCCTTCTTCGCATCAAGCCCAAAGCACCGCGTGCTGTGCGTGCGCGGCTAATCGAGCCCCACGAAGAAAAGGGGACCCTCATAGCACTGGAAGACCACGCCGCCCTAAATGCCGACTACGAAAGTTCCACCCGGGATCCAAGGGCTCGCAAGATCATGCATGCAGCAAATGGAAAGCCCGAACTAGTACGGCGATTTGGACGAGATGCGAATCGAGTCAAACTGAGGGGGAGCCCATACTCCCCAAATGCGGGTAGTGCGCTCATCATGGATCAGTAGACAAGACCCTTTTCCTAATTAGGGGGGTCGACACTAGCGGGCCTCAAAACCACCCTGGGCCTCCCGCCGGTGCCTTATCATCAAATTTATTATTAACAGCAGCATTAACAGGATTGATTGATTAACATTTCGAGCCCCCCGGAACGGTAACAATAGTAATAGTACGATAGTAAAGGAAGTAATCCGACAACAGGCTCGAGCAAAAGCAACCCTAAGCAGGATAGTAAGACACAGGCTCAAGCAAAGGTTATAGGAGGGGAGGTGAGGCAATATCAGGGTTAAGGGATTCATGTGATGGGTTCGTAACAGAAACAACTACTACTCAGGCTAGCAGAAAAGAATCAACAGAAAGAATCGGTAACAAGTGATGAAAGGCAGCCATATGGCATGCAAGTGAGTATACTTGCCTGAGATCCCGCAAGGTAGCAGAACTTGTCGTTGCTCACATCATCTCAACGTCCTATCCGGGAAGAAGCAACGAACCTCGAACAAACACCGGAATGCAACAATTACTACTACGGCAAAAGATCCAGCATGATCAAGATATGGATGCATGACAGGTTTAAAGATGCATCAAGGTAATCTAGTTGACAAGATAACACAATTTAAATGGACACATATGCAATTTTGAGTTGCATATGAAAGCCCATGAATTATGGTTGAAACAATTGTTTTCCAACTAACCAATAGGTGAAAGTGGATTAGCATGATGCATGGATGAGGAAAACAGCAAAATAACAACATTAGAATCAATTTAAGATAGGGTGTAGCAATTTAGAATTTTATTATTAACTTAGGGAATTTTGGGTGCCTTAAAGGGAACACACAAGTATTGTTGTTTTCAACCATTTAAAATGTTCAAAACAAATAACAAAGTTGATATTTGAAAAGAACATCAAATTTTTAGTTGGATTACATGTTTCACATTTTGAAATTGGACTTTGGATTATTTAATTATGAATTAAACAATATTAAACAATTTTTAATTGAATTAAACAAGATTTAAATTGTTTAGGCAATTTAAATTATTCAAACCAGGAAACAAAAATTATATTTGAATAGGTTAGGTGAAATGGTATTGAAAACATATTTTATTTGCATTTATTGGATTAAGGATGAAATAGTTATTGAATTTAGCAAAATACAATTGAAAGATTTAAATTTGAATTTGAATTGCAATTTGAAAGTTCAAAACAGAACACAAGTTGGATATTTGGAAAGTTTAGGAAATTTGGAACAGAAAACATATAAAGTTTGTATTTGTTGGATTCATAAAACAAAAGTTATTGAATTTGCAATTTAGATATTTATTCTGCCCACTTAAAAGGAATTGGAAAATATTAACATATTCGAGTTAACTTTTTGTTACCGAGAAGGGGATGTACACACACGCTGCCAGGTAGGGCCCGTGGCCAGCGTGGCAAACAGGCCCGCTGACGGGTGGGGCCGGGTGCGGGGCGGAATAGCGAAAAAGGGGGTGCCATTGCGCGGCCGAGGGGGATCGATCCCTCGACCCGCAGCCCGCGCGCGAGGGAACAGAACCAGTGCGGCTCTCGTGTGTTCGTGACAGATAACAAGACTGACGGAGGAAGTAGTTACCCGCCCGGGTTTAACTGAAACTCGAACAGGTTGCCTCTCTGAACCTTACGAGCAGAGCAGGGATCGGCGGACAGATCTCCGGTGGCTCGCGGTGCGTGGTGGGTGTGCGACGTGGTGATGGTGCGGACGTGTGGGTGCCACGGAGAGTAACCAGGAGGGAGAGGGAAAGGAGCCGCGGGCGAGCTCACCTGCTGCTCGAGGTAATTGTTCAGGTGGCGGGGCAGAAAACGGAGGGGGTTCTCCGGCGATGGCACGGCCACCGCGGTGCCTCCCGGCAGCGGGCGAGGGGACGGCGAGTACCAGTGGACAACCGCGCTTCCATTCCCGCCACCCAGCACTCCTCGAGGTGAACAGGTAGGGGCCGCGATGAGGGGGCAGTAGCTCCGATGGTGGTTTTCGGTGTGGGCTTGCAGGTTCAGAGAAGGGAGGGAGAGAGGTGAGACGGCGGCGAGGGAGGGTGGTGCTGTGGTCTAGGGTTAGGCTAGAGGGTGTAGGCTAGATATAGGGAAGAGGTGCTGTACGGCGGCCATCCTAGAGGAGGGGGAAGGGATCGGTCGGCTCTGCTGCGATCGTTCCAGTGCTGACGTCGATGGGAGGAAGAAGACAACAGAGGTGAAGGGGTGGGCCAGAAAAGAGATAGATGGGCTTGGGGGGAAGAAAGAAACTGGTGGGCTGCTGCCTCTCTCTCTCCTTGCTATTTTTTTCCTTTTGATTGATTTTTTTTTTGTAAAGAATAATGAGAGAGATAGAGAAGGGGTTTTGGGGTGGGTTATTTCATTGAATATTTTTATTATCTTTTCCAAAACAGGAAAAGAAAGCAAGGTTGGCATTATGTTCACAAGGTGGAAACTTTAATTGGATTAAAGTTGTTTAGTTGAAAAAAAATTCCAAATAGGGTTTGAGGTTTGTATTTTGATAATTAATTTTATTAAGTTGCAAAACAATAATCAAAGCAAAGGTTAGTTAATGATTTCAAAATTGGTTTATTAGTTTGATGTTTAAGTGGTTAGTGGAATTTCAAATAAGGTTTGATTTGGGGAGTTTTGAAATAAGCAAATTTTATTTAATAAGCAACAAGCAATGATACAAATATTATGGAAAATAGTTTGTTTGCCAAATTTTAATTTTCAAACCCATATTGAAATATGATAAATAAGATTGATTGGATTTGAATGCTTGGAAATTGCCATTAGGGTTTTTAACAAAAGGGAAGAAATTGTATTAACAGGCAATTGATTAAAACAAATTCAACCATTGAAAAAAAAAAACAATGGAGGGGTTTTGGTTGCAAGTTTGAATTTGGAAGTTTTTGAGCAAGCTTAAAAGTTTAAATTGTTTTGAAATTTTCAGTTGTGATGCAATCATGGTGCAATGCAATGTGGTGCATATGATGCAAGCAATCAAACAGGTAACACCCCAGGTGTTACAGGTCCAAAGGCTATGACGATCTTGAAATGGTCCTCATTGGATGGGTGAGGATGAGCATGAAAATTTGTATTCGTCATCTAAGAGCTCAATAGGTGGTTGCTTCATTTCTTGCGGGCACGGTCGATTGTAGATGAACTTGACATTGGTTGCGCTGTCGTTGAGTCTCTTGTCGAAGTCCATGTATATCTTGGCGGTTGGCATGTAGTCGTGGTGGTCATTGTCGTTGACGCGCTTGTCGAACTCCAAGTGCATCTTGACGATTAGTATGTAGTCGTGGTAGTCATTGTCGTTGACGCGCTTGTCGAACTCCAAGTGCATCGTGACGTGTGGGATGTAGACGTAGAAGTCGTTGTCATGGAAGAGCTTGTGGAACTCCGAGTACATCTCGACATGAGAGATGTAGGCGTAGAAGTCGTTGTCGTTGACGTGCTTGTCGTACTCCATGCACATCTTGACATGTGGTAGGCGTAGAAGGCGTTGTCGTTGACGTGCTTGTCGTACTCCATGCACCTCTTGACATGTGGGATGTAGGCGTAGAAGGCGTTCTTGGAGAAGTGCTTGGGAAGCGCCGTGTAGATCTTGACTTGAGGAATGTGGTTGGAGAATACATTGTCGTGGATGTGCTTGTCAAACTCCATGTGGATCATGACGAGCGGAATGTACTCCTTCCAAATCTTCAAGTCGGTGTTGATGTTCATGCGGTATGGAGAGCCTTCTATGGTGTATAGTCTATGAGGTCGAGGATGCTTGATAGGATCACCAAATCTCTGAAAAATAGACAACAAAAGTGGAGATAAAGTTGGTAAGCCGTTAGTGTCAATAAGCACAAATTGGATTTTTCTCTCAACTCTCATCTCACTTATGGTGGCTATCATGGTGATTCCTCTAAGAACACTCATGCTTTTTCCACTCATGATGGGCTTGTGGCTCTCACTCACGTGATGGTGGATCTCTCTCTCAGCACTCATCTCACTAGAATCTTGAGAGGGGACACTAGAAGGCTCCAAAGTCTTGGCACAAGAGGTGTGAGGGTTTGTCGAAGTCGTTGCATTGCTTGGAGTCGGTAGTGTCATAGCATGTGGCGAGGAAAGCTCCATCATCTCCATGATGTGGTAGTGTAAGCCATGACTTCTAGCATCCTAAAGTGGTTGATGGTGATGACGATGATGATATCCTTGGCTAGAATGGTGGCTTGAGCGTGGCCTTGTGGAGGTTGGAATGAGTTTTCTTTGAAGTCAAGGGGAGTGTGTCACCCAATTCGTCGCGACCTCCATCAATGATAGATGTGTCATTGATGCCGGATCTAGAGAGGTTGCATATTTGGTCATTATCTTGAGGATAGGTTTGAAGAACTCGTGTCATCACTCGCGAGGAATTCTCGGACTCATTGCAATAGACGCTTTCGTCACCATTGGTTAGCATGTCCAAGGAATTAAGAGCAAGTTGGTGCAAGGCATAGTATTGGCCTTCGCTCATGGAGTCGCGGTCTCTATCTTGGTTGGCACTCATGAGCAAGTTGTTGTTAATAGCATTGGAAGCTCTAGAGGGGCTCATGGTGTTGGTAGTCGGATTTTTTCCTTGTGTCATTGGAGACGAAGAAGAAGAAGACCTTGGAGAGGTTGGCAAGGGATGAGCCTCTTTCACAACGTCACGTGCATCAACGTCTTCATCATAGAGTGGAGGAGTGGTATCCTCATGCACATGTTGATGTTGATCTTGTGGCATTGGAGGAATAACGTCGCACTCGTGATGTTGTTGTTGTTGTGCTTGTGGCGAAGAAGGAAGATCATGCTCTTGATCATGAAGGCCATAGTTCTTCCTCGTAGAATGTCGCACAAGATGGATGAGTAATGCTGTCGGTGGTGGAGTGAATCTCGCCTCATTTATTGAAGAAGGAAGAGGATCATGGTATATATGGCGGTGTAGGCCTTTCTCATGTGCTTCATCATGAAGTCCATAGTCCTTCCTCAAAGTATGTCGCTGATGGAGGTTGTGGTTGGGTGTTGGTTGTGAGGTATCTCTCGCCTCTTGCCTTGATGAAGTAGTGGTATCATAGTGTCCATGGCGTGGATGTTCTTGATCCTTGTCGAAGGCGGGGTGTGACGAGAAAGCACAAGGTTGGTGATGATGAGGTGGAGGCTCCCATTCCTCATGTTGGTGATGATGCTCATGGTCCTTGGTCCTTGTAACATTGAGGCAAAGGACGCTCAAGTTGTTGTCTTCATGGCCTTGATGTTGCGGTGGAATTCCTTGGCCTAGATGATGCGGTGCTTCATCCAATATGGGAGGAGAAGAATCATGGATAGCATCTCCATTTGCTTGTTGTTGACGAGGTCGCTCATGTGGGTCCTCATCAAAAATAGGAAGTGAGAGGCACTTGGAGCATCTTCACTTGCTTGTTGTTGACGTGGTTTCTCAAGAGGTTCCTCATCAAACATGGGAAATGAGAGATCATGAGTAGCATCCGCGCTTAGTTGTGGTCGAAGTGGGCGCTCATTGAGGTCCTCATCAAAGAGAGGAAGTGAGATATCATTTGTAGAATGCCCACTTGGTTGTTGTCGATGTGGGAGCTCATTGGGGTCCTCATCAAAGATGGGAAGTGAAGTAGCATGTTGAGCAATCACACTTGGTTGTTGTCGATAGTGGTGCTCATTGGGTTCCTCATCAAAGATGGGAAGTGAAGTAGCATGTAGAGCAATCCCACTTTGTTGTTGTCGATGGTGGCGCTCAATGGGGTCTTCCTCAAAGATGGGGAAATACAAGCCAGCATTCTCACTCGCTTGATGTTGAGAAGGTCTCTCATTTTATTCTTCATCATAGATAGGCGGTGGAAGCTCATTTGGGTCATCCTCATTGGTTTGGCGATGGCGGTCATGATGGAGAGGATGGCGCCGGCGGTCATTGTGGTGGAGTTGTTGGAGGCATGCTTCGTGGCATCCACTAGAATAAATTTCATGTGCACCTTCTTGATAAGGGACCCTGTCTTGGCGGTCATTGTGGTGGTGACACACATTTTGCCTTGGAAGCCTTGAATGTGGGCGATCACCATCCACGAAGCCATGTAGACCATGGTCATGAGTCGAGCTTGGAGAAGGTGTGTGATGAAGAATATCCGGTCGTAGAGGGTGAACTTGAAGAGGGTCACCACGGCCTTGGCGATGTCGAGTAAGTGGTGATGGCGACCAATGCTCGAACCAATGTCGTCGCGTAACTTGTGGTGGAGGATGCGGCGAGGTGGTATCAGAGTAACGTTTACCACTCTCTCCCATGTGTCAATGATGATCATCGCGACGATCTTGGTGATGAGCTTGTGGTTGCTTGCTCTTGCGTCGTGACTTGGTCTTCTGAGCTCGGCCTTGTGAATACTCCTTCCCTAGCCATCTCAAAAAGCACACAAGGGCGATATGATGAAATGGATGTCACACTGACCCAACGTTACCTTGTTTGGTCGTATTGAGGCTAGTGGACGAGCCTAGGTGTAGGGCGGTATGTCAAAAAAGAGTCCAAAAAGATCGAAAGAAAACCGCAAACGACAACATACACACTATATGTGGAAGGCAAATGGGTTCGAAATGTCGCGGCGAAAAACAAGAAATCCGAAGAGAAGTGTGTTGTAAAACATGGAGAAGAACCAAAAAGAAAAGTTAGCACTAAAACCAAACCTAGTGGAGGAAAATGTTATGGTGGAAACTAAAAAACACACACAAGGGATAAATGGGGTTAGTGCGGCCAATGAACAAGCGGAGACGAAATGTACCTAACGAAGACTAAGCTCAATGCCACACCAACGCAAGGAGGACGCTAGCTGAAACCGCAATGTACAAGAGGCAAGAAGATTCGCAATGTGGCAACCGGTCACTCTCTTTCTTTTGCGACACGAAACTACGCGTTCCTACAAGTGATAGCAATTGGCTTCAATCTTTTGCTTCTTTTGGCTCTTTTTGCTTCTTGCTCTTTCTCCTCTCTTTTTTTCGCTTTTTGATGGATGATGATTCCCAAATGCCAATTCCTACTCAAAGCTATTCTCTCACAAGCACAAAACTCACACTCTCGGTGCCACTAATGCGATGCCAAGCGGTGTAAAAGAGCTTGTCCAAGTAGGAAAGGTACACAAAGGATGCGGTTAGTTCAAGCGGAAGCAAGTTATACCTATGTTATGGATGATCTCGGACTTGCGGCCGATGGGTGTCGATGTCGTGTCGATACGTTGATGTAGTTGCGTAGGCTGTGTTGTGGGAGACGCGTAGAAACTTGTTTCACTCAAATCGGAGCAACGACAACAAAGAAAAACAAGATACAAAATCTGTCCAAGAATCCAAGAGTAGAGATTTTCTGTGATTTTTGCTCAAATTCGAAATTCCTTCAAAATCAAGAAAAAATTGGACAAATTTGGGAAAAGTGGCTGAATAGAAAGGTGGGGAATGGTCTTTGGCAACAAATCTATGGATCAAAACCACAAAAAACTTAACAAATCGACAGATCGGTCGAAATCCCTTTTGGCTATTTTTGGTGAAATTTTGGAATTTATGGTGGATAGAAGAAAAATTGGTGGAAAAGGAGAGGGGTGGGGGTCGAATTCGTGTCAATCTAGCTCTAATACCAGATGATGTAGAGGGTGACCTCTAGGTTGGCCCGATCATCACGAATCGATGAAGAACGACAAGAACGCATGAAGAACGCGAAGAACACGAAGAACACGAGAGGGGGAAACGAGGGGGAATCGTGGGCAAACACGGAGAAACACAAAGGGGTATAAATAGAAAGAACCAAAAGATCCTAAACCTCCCGTCAACTAAACCCCGAGGGCCTCCTATGGAACGATTGATCCAACTGAACTCACTTTGATTGAAACCGCTTCACACCCGTGGCCGGTCCACCACGCCAATAGAACCTCAAGGATTAGTTGAGGGAGATCGGGAAGTTCCTAACTCAATCTCAAGGGGAGAGGATAGGTAACTCGGTGAATCTTGATATGTTCCTAGATACAGATCATAGGAGTAGCCTTGATACGGTCCTAGGTACAAACCATAGGAGTAGCCTCACAAGAGGGATACAAGGGCAAAGCCCGAAGTTCTCAATTCATCTCTAACCCTAGATCTAGCCACCGGAGTCCCTTATATAGCCTAGGGTGGTAGGTGAGGTGAAAACGAGCGTTTTCCTCTTGATTCTCGCACTCTGCAGGGGGCCGGCCTGGGAGGCCGGGGTGGGAGAGGAGGCCCGCCTGAGGCCAGGGGAGGCCGGCCTAGGGCCAGGGTGGAGGTCGGGTCCTTCCGAAGGGGAGCCGGCCTGAGGCCAGGGGAGGCCGGCTCCTTCCGAGGGGTGGCCACGCTGAGGCCAGGGTGGGAAGAGGAGGCCGACCTAAGGCCAGGGGAGACCGGCCTGAGGCAAGGGGAGGCCGTCCTGGCCGGGGGTTGAGGCCGGGGACCCCGTTTCCCTCCGTTCTTCCTCCTCGTGACTCTGTTCTTGATGCCTTCTTCTCGAACTTCCTTCCTAGCTTCTCGGGCATCATCTTCGGCAGGTTCTTGAGCATCGAGGGCACCGTCTTGGGCTCCATGGTGTGATCCAACCTAGGCATGAAGAGGGGTATTTCATGAGGTAGCGCACCGTTCACCAAGTCACCGGAAACATACGGAGATAGGAGTGAGTTCACCTTGTCGTGTATCGATGTTGTACTTGGTGGAATACGGTGGGTTGCATCAGTAAAGCAAAGATCCAATGATAGAACGATAAATTTTGGGATCAACCGGTATACCTTCGTGATCCATAGTAAGATTCACGGTTGTTGACATTGGTTAAGCTAGTGTCTTGCCATTGTTCATATCAAATTTCTTTAGCATGTCTTGAATATATTTTGCTTGACAAATAAAAGTTCCTTCATAATATTGCTTGATCTCAAAACCAAGAAAGAACTTCAATTCTCCCATCATAGACATCTCAAACTCACTTGTCATTAGTTTGGAAAATTGGTCTACGAAACTCACATTAGAAGATCCAAATATAATATCGTCAACATATACTTGACAAACGAAGAGATGTCCATCTACACTTTTGGTAATAAGTGTGGGGTCAATTACCCCAAGTACGAAACCACGATCTACTAGGAACTCCTTTAGATGATCATACTAAGCACGTGGGGATTGTTTGAGGCCATACAAAGCCTTATGGAGGAAATAGACATGGTTAGGATACTTGGGATCCTTGAACCCCGGGGGTTGTTTAACATATACCAATTCATTTAGAGGACCCTTTAGAAAAGCACTTTTAACATCCATTTGATGCAAGATGAAGTTATGGCTAGTGGCAAATACATGTAATATACGAATGGATTCGAGTCTAGCTACGGGAGTGAAAGTTTCACCGTAGTCAAGTCCTTCGACTTGAGAGTAGCCTTGAGTAACCAATCGAGCCTTGTTGCGAATCACTTGTCCATGAGAGTCTTGCTTGTTCTTGAATACCCATTTTGTTCCAATGACATTATGATCCTTGGGTCTTTACACTAGGGACCATACTTTGTTTCTTTCAAAATTATGGAGCTCTTCATGCATGGCTTGAACCAAATCTTCATCTTCAAGAGCATCATACACTTTGATAGGTTAAACATAAGAGACATATGAGTGAATACCACAAAATTTGAGCACTTGTCCATGAGTGGAAACACTTCTTCCCAAGCCACAAATAATGTTCTTTTGATAATGTGACTTTTTTTGCAATCTTGAGGCTTGACGAGTCATGATACGAATTAGTGCATCATCGGCATTCTCATTTGGGGGAATATCCTCATCATTTCCTTCATCAAGACCATGATCTATCCGGGGTGGAGTTCTTGGTGAAGAGTCACCAAAATCATTTCCACCATTATCATTGGGTGGATCTTGATCACTTTCTTGATGAGAGGTATCCACTTGAAGGTCTTGTTCTTATTCTTGGTCTACCATTTGATTGGTGGTTGATATAGAGGTCCTCACTTGCGTAGAGCTAGTCCCATCCACATTTGCCACAAAGGTGTCCCTCAATGGGTATAAGTGGACCTATACCCATTCTTCCTATGGCTATGGAGGAAGGTTCATCATCTACATCATCACAATCAATTTGCTCCACTTGGGAGCCATTATCCTCATGAAACTCCACATTCATAGATTCTTCAACACACCCGGTGTATATGTTGTAGACTCTATAAGTGTGAGAGTTCGTGGCATAACCACCAAATATGCCTTCAAAAGTTCTAGGGTCAAATTTAGACAATCTAGTCCCTTTAATGTAAACTTGACATTTAGACCCAAAAACTCGAAGATATTTGAGGTTGGGTTTGTTACCGGTTAGGAGTTCATATGGAGTCATACCAATCATCGGACGAAGGAAGAGTCGGTTAGATAGATGACAAGCGGTGTTGATGGCTTCGGCCGAAAAGTTATATGGGGATTTGAACTTGGCCATCGTAGTTCTTGCCATATCAAAAAGTGTGTGATTCTTCCTCTCCGCTATACCATTTTGTTGAGGGGTGTACATAGCGGAATATTGAAGCCTTATGCCCTCTTCACTCAAGAACTCATCCATGGTGTAGTTCTTGAACTCGGACCCATTGTCACTCCTAATTGACAAGATCTTGGTGTCATATTGGCGTTGCACTTCGGTGGCCCAAGATATGAACTTTTCTTGAGTCTCACTCTTCTTCTTGATATAGAATACCCAAGTGTATCTTGTATAATCATCAACAATCACCAAACAACACTTTTTGCCACCGAGACTATCATATGTGGGAGGCTCAAATAAGTCCAAGTGAATACGCTCAAAGGGCCTTGTTGTGGAGATGATTGATGTCTTGGGATGATTCTTCTCCTGCATCTTTCCGGCAATACAAGAGCTACAAGGGCGATCTTTGGAAAATTTCACACTTGTTATTCCTAGCACGTGCTCACCCTTCACAAGAGTTTGTAGGTTTCTCATACCAACGTGGCCTAAGCGGCGATGCCAAAGCCAACCCACGTCAGATTTTTCCATTAGACAAGTGGCGATATGTGTAGTTTCTTTCGAGAAATCCACTATGTACATACCGTTTTCCACAAATCCAACAAAGGCTACTTTAAGAGAAATGGTGTGAAGGACAAGCACGTGATGACGCCCAAATACACATGTAAAGTTGCATTCGCAAAGTTGCAATACAGAAAGAAGATTATAGCCAAGGGACTCAACAAGGAGGACTTTCTCAATGGATGAATCCGGAGAAATGACCACCTTGCCATGTCCCAATACCTTAAGTTCTGAACCATCACCAATAGTTACATGAGAAAATTTGAGAAGTTGGAGCTTTAGGTCATCTAACACTTCCTTGCTTCCGGTCATGTGTGCGGAACAACCACTATCAATCATCCATGATGTTACACCGGAAGCACAACCCTACAATGAATCAACTTCTTGTATTAGGTACCCATTTTTGGATGGGTCCTTTCTTGTTAGTCACAAGGGTCTTAGGAACCCAAATAGCATGCTTGTAATCATCACCATATGAGGTGCCAACATATTTTGCATAAACATGACCATCAATAGATTTAAGAAGCACATAAGATGGGTTGTACTTTCCCTCAAAGTTGTTGTGAGTAGTGGTGTTCCTAGGAACAATACTCTTAGCAATTATATCAAACCCATTTTCATCATTAGCCAACTCCCCCTCCTTCACAAAAACAATAGAGTTAGTGGAGGGAGTTGACTTCTTCTTGTAGGCCACCTTGGAGGTGGAACCAAAACCAAGGCCTTCCTTGCCAATAACTCTCTTTTGACTACTCAAAAGATCATTAAGATTCTTTTGCCCTTGAATGCATGTGGTAAGACCTTTGTTGAGTTGTGCCTTCAACCTATTGTTCTCCACAATGAGAGTTTCCTTGACACACAAAGGGTTAGTAGCACAAGAGTTTTCATTTACATCTTTTTAACCATTTTAAGGTTTTGAGCTCATTTGAAATTGTTCGATGATCAATTTTAAGCTTATCAAAATCCTTAATGAGTTCATTGTAACCTTGGTTAGTTGCATCATTTAAGGCCATGAATTCTGTTGCCTTAGCAAAATCACGCTCACAATCAAGTTTTACTTTAGATATGTGAATTGCAAAGCTATCCTCTAAGCTTTCTATAAAGCAATGTGATTCATCTAGAGCTTTCTCAAGCTCCTCAATTTTACTAGCATCATCACGAGCAAAATTTTCAAGCAATGTTATTCTATCCTCATGTTCATCAATGTGGCCATGTGCCTCACTTAATTGATCCATGAGAGAGACAAAGATAGATTTAGTTTCTCCTTCTAGTTTCTCCACAAAGTTTGTAAAGGGGTTTTCCTCAACACAATTTAATGGTGAAGGAGTAGAAGAGTTTGCAAGTTTGAGTGTAGGAGTCACCTTTGGGGATATACCCTTGGCCATGAAGCACTTGTGACTCGAGGGACCCTTGTTGTCATTAGGGTTGGAGAAGAGAGAGCTTAAGTTAGGAGGTACGACGCCCTTAGCCATGGCCGCCATACCTACTAGTTCATTATCACCATCACTCTCTTCACCACTGGACGTGTACTCAACTTCTTTTGCAATCAGTGCCCTAGGAGGGCCTCTCTTGATGAAGTTCTTGGACTTGGGAATGAAGGTAGATTTCTTGACAAGTCTTCCACCATTTTCAATTCTACACTTGAAGGGGCACTCAGCAACAAAGTGCTCGGTATCTCCACAATTGAAGCAAGTTCTTGCCTTCTTCATGCTTGAGACTTCCTTTCCCTTGTTCTTGGTGGCATTTGATCTAAAATATCCCTTCTTCCACCACTTGTGTTGAGCAAGGGCCAAGCATTCTTCATGTGATTTCCTCATCTCTTTCTCGGAGATCTCATATGTGGATCCACCATCATCACTTGAGTCATTTTCTTCATGGGGAGTGGCCTTGGCCTTCAAGGCAAGAGAGGGTCTCTTCATTCCATTTACACGGGCCATGACATCATTGGAGGTTTGCTTCATCACTTTTAGAGTGATGAAGAGACCCAACAGATCATTGGGGGATAAGTCCAAGTAGTCGGCCCTTGATTGCACATTCATCACCATGTTTTCATTATATGGAATCAAGGTGAGTAGGAATTTCTCCTTGACCCAATCCTCCGTGCAATCCTTAAATCCACAATCACTCATGTCATTTACGAGAGCCTTGAGTCTTCTAAACATGTCTTCAATGTTCTCTCCATCACTAAATGGAAGTGTTCAACTTGTCTTTGGATGATTGACTTCTTGGATCGTTGAAGGTTGATGTTGTCATCATACATATCAACAAGGCAATCCCAAGCTTTATTTGCACTTGAGAAGGATCGGATGTGATTAACTCCTTCCTTTTCCATTGCCTTCTCCAACATGTGCATGGCATGAGCGTTGAGTTTCTCATCTATGATGTCACTTGAGATTAAGTTCAAGGGATCCTTTGGCTCATACCCCTTATCAACAATTCTCCATATTTGCATTGAAGAGATGCACATATAAGACTTCATGGAAGCTTTCCAATTAGTAAAATGGTGCCTATCTACCATAGGAGGTGCACCAAGATGATTCACATGTGGATGTTGAACATTAGGGGCATTGTTATAAGGAAAACCAAAGGAATTTCCACCACTACCATTTCCAAGTGCTGAAGTTGCGAATTCCTTCGACACAATGGGGTTTCCATTTTCATCTAATGCAACATTCTCTTTAGACTGATTAGATGAAGATGCCAATTCTTTTATTAGTCCCTCTGTAACACCTGGGGTGTTACCTTAGACTAGAAAGTTGTTTGTTTTCTTCTGTTTTGCATCCCATGCATCATAAGCATTGCATCATGTTTTCCAAACCACTCAAAACTTCACAAACAATTTAAATTGTTTAAAACCCTAATGACTAATTCAAAAATTCAAATCACTCCTAATTATCATACTTCAATATGGGTTTAAATATTAAAATTTTGCAAACCAATTAAACTCAATAATGTTTGATTGAACTCATTAAATACCATTTGTTTATTTTCCAAACTTCCAAAACCAAACCCCATTTACAACAAAATCACATAACAAATTAATATCCAATTAATAGTTTCAAATTGTTGAAAATATTTTATACCACCTTGTTGTTGTTGTTTTGGAAAAAGTAACACAAATATTTTCTAAAGGGAAAACCCCCTAAACCCTATTTTCTTTCTCTCTCTCCCTCTTTTATTTCTGGCAAAAAAAAAATAATAATAATAAGGAAGAAAAAAATAAAAATTAAATAGCCAAGGAGAGGAGGCAGCCATCCCTTTCTCCCCCAGGCCCATCTCTCTTCTTCTCCCCCCCAGGCCCATTCCTCTGGCCCAGTACCCCCTCTGTTTTGTCTTCTTCCTCCAGATGTCGACATCTTCAGTACGAACATGTTCAGAACCGCATGATTCTCCATCCCCCCCCCCTCCAGATCACTGCTGTACCAAGCCCCAATCCCCATATACCTACCCTCTACCCTAGCCTCGCAGAAACCCTAGGCCCATCCTCCATCGCCGCCGGCCTCTCTATTCTTCCTCCTCTGAAACTCTGCATCTCCGTCAGAAACCACCTGACCGAACCACCGTAGATCACCACCGCCACCTTCCATCTCTGTTCGCCTCGAGGGACATCTGAGGAGGAAAATGGAATCGCGGCGGTCCCTCGAAGCTCACCGTCCCCTCGCCGTTTGCTGGGAGGGACCGGACCGGCCGCGCCGTCGCCGACAAGTGCCGGCCGTGGCTGCGCTCGGCAGCGACCTCGTCTGCCTCGACAACGAACAGACCCGCGGTGAGCAGCCGTTCCCTCCTCCCTCTCCTGTTCTGCGCAGCTCAATTCAGCACACACCCGTTCAGTTGTCACCACCACGGAGCCCGGCAGCGTTGCCCTGCGGAGTCTCGTCGCCGGCCATCGAACGCCGTGGATGGTTCAGTTAGCTGCACCTCTGTTCCTGCGCGTGTTCAGTAATTTCAGTTAGCGAGCGTCGCGTTACCTTTTCTTCAGTCAACCATCCGTTGTATCACGAATTCAGCGTAGCGCAGCGGCAGAGAGCGCCCGCGCGCGATCCGTCGATCACGTGTTCGACTCCCCACGGCCGCGGCCCCTTTTCCCTTCTTTTTACCCGCGCGCGCAGGGGCGGTCCCGCTGGTCAGCGACCGCGGTGGCCTGCGTGGCTCCACACGCGCCGCGTGTGCGCCGCGTGGCAGGGGCCCGCCTGCCAGCTGCACTGGCTGGGGTCATCCCCGGTGAGAACGACCCCAGATCCAGATCTGGATCTGGCGGTTCACACCTAGGCCCGTGGCCTTCCTTTTTTTTGCACCGAAACCCTTCTCTGCTGTTTTTTTCTCACAGTCAAGTCCCTATCTTTTGCAAATAAAACCAAAAATTTCAAATGACCACAACTTTCAAACCCCAAATCCAAATAATGCAAATTTTATATGTTTTCCAATCCAAATTTCCTGAACTTTTCAAATATCACATTTATTTGCTGTTTTGAACTTTCAAAATGCAATTCAAATTTGAATTCAAATAATTCATTTGTAATTTGAAACAATTCATAAATAATTCATATTAATTCCAAATCAAACAAATAAAGTATGTTTTCCAACCAGTTTCATGTCCTTAACATGTTCATGCCATCCATATCTCTGTTTGCATCTTATCTTGTGCATTTTAGATCTTGTTATGCATGTTCACCTATATGACAACATATGGAATGTGTGGGCTAATTATTTCCAGCAGTTGCCCCATTCCATTTAAATTGCCTAACTCATCTACTTTATTGTTTTCCATGCTAAGCAACATTTAACTTGATGGTTAGATAAACAACTTGAACCAATTCCTATTTCTCCGGACTCCGGTTCCGATTAAATTGCTTAAGTTGTTTTCCCTATTGCATCTTGCCATGCCATGCATATAAATAGGATCATGCTGGATCTTTTGCCGTAGTAGTAATTGTTGCATCCCGTTGTTTGTTCGAGGTTCGTTGCTTCTTCCCGGATAGGACGTTGAGATGATGTGAGCAACGACAAGTTCTGCTACCTTGCGGGATCTCAGGCAAGTATACTCACTTGCTGCCATATGGCTGCCTTTCATCACTTGTTACCGATTCTTTCCGTTGATTCTTTTCTGCTAGCCTTAGTGGTAGTTGTTTCTGTTACGAACCCATCACATGAATCCCTTAACCTTGATATTGCCTCACCTCCCTACCTTCAGCCTTTGTTTGTGCCTGTTCTTATCTAGCATGCTTAGGGTTACTTTTGCTCGAGCCTGTTGTCGGTTACTTCTTTTACCATCGTACTATTATTGTTGTTACCGTACCGGGGCTCGAATGTTAATCAATCAATCCTGTTAATGCTGCTGTTAATAATAATTTGATGATAAGGCACCGGCAGGAGGCCCTTTGTGGTTTTGAGGCCTGCTAGTGTCGACCCTAATAGGAAAAGGGTCTTGTCTACTGATCCATGATGAGCGTGCTCACCGCATCCGGGTGGTAGTATGGGACCCCCCTCGACTTAGACCTGATCTGCAGCTTGTCCGAAGAGCCACACTTAGTTCGGGTGTTCCATTTGCTCCTTTGCATAATGGGTTGGCCCCCCTTTGGTTACTGATGATGATGATGATGCATATAGGGCGAGGCCTGTGGTGCCGGGGGGTGTGGTTTTCACCCCTGCGCTTAGCGGACTGGCCGGGACCTTATAGCTCCGTGGCTCCTAGGATGGGTTGTAGAGATGGCTTGGGTCGTGTCAAGTCCACCTAAGTTTTAGTTGGTGGCTTGAGTGTGTACGGGTACTGGAGCACCCCCTGCAGGGATAAATCTTCTCGAGAAGCCGTGTTTTCCGCGGTTATGGATTACTTGGTGAAAGTACTGGCTAACAAGTACCCAGGACAACTTAAACATAATGATCAACCATGTATCACCCAATGCTAAATAACTTGACTAGTAATAGGTTATTCCCACAATAACTTGACTCATCTTTAATATAACGGTGTGAGTTATCCTCGGATTGCTTCTTCGGATAAGGGGCGAGATCCAGGATGGGTTTGTTTGAAGTTATCTTTCAGTTGGCTACAACACTCGACCTTATCTCCTTTTCTGTTATTCGGAAGTGGTAGAATCTCTGTAGTTGGTTAGTGCAGCCTGCTGTCGCTTATTTGCCATACCCCTTCCTTTTCCGTTGATCCTAAAGTTTTTGTATCTTGTGATGACTGGCTACGCCGGTAACTTGTGAGTATGGGTTTTATCCCCCTTGCCAGTACTTAACCGTACTGACCCACGAATCTCTTTCGTGGCTGCAAATTCCAACTTGCAGTCAACAGGTTTGAAGTATGACGACGTTAGCTTGGGAATCCCTCCGGCTTGGCCTGGGCAGGGATTGGACGCTCTCGGTTATCTTCAGGACTCTTAGTCCAATTTGTATCTTGTCCGTAGCCGGACGTTTGTTTCTTCCGCTGTTATTTGGATCTTTGTAATGTATCAGTGGTAACCCTGGCTCGTTTGAGTCATCTTGTATCTATCTGTTTCTGTTGTAGTTGTGGATTATTCGTGAACTATTGTAATGTTATCACAAGTGTCAACCTGGAATCGGTTATTATGTGGAATTTGGCGGGAATGCTGAAATCTGCATAGTGCCCGATCTCGGGGCGTCACAAATGGTATCAGAGCCATGGTTCCGATTCCCGAGATTGTTTCGATACGAATGGTTATCGAAGCAACGGGTCCGCAAAGCCTGTAGGTTAACCTCGCTAACGGTCGTTGTTTCTAGAGTGTCAAAAACTATTTCTGCTAAACTATTTTGGAAAAACATCTCGATAGGATTCTTGTTTTCTCCTTACCCCTATTCTATTTCCCCTCCCATCTTATTTGTTTTGGAGTCTTCCCCTTGTCTATCTTTCAAAGTTTTAGGATCCTACGTGGGTGGACGTTTTCTGAGCCTTTAACCTAATAGGTTCGATCATCGGAAGATTCCTGGTGGAAGAACATCGTCATCAACCCGAGCAGAAACCCTTGTTAGTGGTGTCGAGAAACCCTTGTTAGCGGTGTCGAGGAGATCAAACGAAAGCACGAAGAATCGATAGTCGAACTTCTTTCCCTCCCGAGTTAGCAGGTGGATTGCGAGGGCGCAATCCCTTGTTAGTGGTGTCGTCTGTAACACCTGGGGTGTTACCTTAGACTAGAAAGTTGTTTGTTTTCTTCTGTTTTGCATCCCATGCATCATAAGCATTGCATCATGTTTTCCAAACCACTCAAAACTTCACAAACAATTTAAATTGTTTAAAACCCTAATGACTAATTCAAAAATTCAAATCACTCCTAATTATCATACTTCAATATGGGTTTAAATATTAAAATTTTGCAAACCAATTAAACTCAATAATGTTTGATTGAACTCATTAAATACCATTTGTTTATTTTCCAAACTTCCAAAACCAAACCCCATTTACAACAAAATCACATAACAAATTAATATCCAATTAATAGTTTCAAATTGTTGAAAATATTTTATACCACCTTGTTGTTGTTGTTTTGGAAAAAGTAACACAAATATTTTCTAAAGGGAAAACCCCCTAAACCCTATTTTCTTTCTCTCTCTCCCTCTTTTATTTCTGGCAAAAAAAAATAATAATAATAAGGAAGAAAAAAATAAAAATTAAATAGCCAAGGAGAGGAGGCAGCCATCCCTTTCTCCCCCAGGCCCATCTCTCTTCTTCTCCCCCCCAGGCCCATTCCTCTGGCCCAGTACCCCCTCTGTTTTGTCTTCTTCCTCCAGATGTCGACATCTTCAGTACGAACATGTTCAGAACCGCATGATTCTCCATCCCCCCCCCTCCAGATCACTGCTGTACCAAGCCCCAATCCCCATATACCTACCCTCTACCCTAGCCTCGCAGAAACCCTAGGCCCATCCTCCATCGCCGCCGGCCTCTCTATTCTTCCTCCTCTGAAACTCTGCATCTCCGTCAGAAACCACCTGACCGAACCACCGTAGATCACCACCGCCACCTTCCATCTCTGTTCGCCTCGAGGGACATCTGAGGAGGAAAATGGAATCGCGGCGGTCCCTCGAAGCTCACCGTCCCCTCGCCGTTTGCTGGGAGGGACCGGACCGGCCGCGCCGTCGCCGACAAGTGCCGGCCGTGGCTGCGCTCGGCAGCGACCTCGTCTGCCTCGACAACGAACAGACCCGCGGTGAGCAGCCGTTCCCTCCTCCCTCTCCTGTTCTGCGCAGCTCAATTCAGCACACACCCGTTCAGTTGTCACCACCACGGAGCCCGGCAGCGTTGCCCTGCGGAGTCTCGTCGCCGGCCATCGAACGCCGTGGATGGTTCAGTTAGCTGCACCTCTGTTCCTGCGCGTGTTCAGTAATTTCAGTTAGCGAGCGTCGCGTTACCTTTTCTTCAGTCAACCATCCGTTGTATCACGAATTCAGCGTAGCGCAGCGGCAGAGAGCGCCCGCGCGCGATCCGTCGATCACGTGTTCGACTCCCCACGGCCGCGGCCCCTTTTCCCTTCTTTTTACCCGCGCGCGCAGGGGCGGTCCCGCTGGTCAGCGACCGCGGTGGCCTGCGTGGCTCCACACGCGCCGCGTGTGCGCCGCGTGGCAGGGGCCCGCCTGCCAGCTGCACTGGCTGGGGTCATCCCCGGTGAGAACGACCCCAGATCCAGATCTGGATCTGGCGGTTCACACCTAGGCCCGTGGCCTTCCTTTTTTTTGCACCGAAACCCTTCTCTGCTGTTTTTTTCTCACAGTCAAGTCCCTATCTTTTGCAAATAAAACCAAAAATTTCAAATGACCACAACTTTCAAACCCCAAATCCAAATAATGCAAATTTTATATGTTTTCCAATCCAAATTTCCTGAACTTTTCAAATATCACATTTATTTGCTGTTTTGAACTTTCAAAATGCAATTCAAATTTGAATTCAAATAATTCATTTGTAATTTGAAACAATTCATAAATAATTCATATTAATTCCAAATCAAACAAATAAAGTATGTTTTCCAACCAGTTTCATGTCCTTAACATGTTCATGCCATCCATATCTCTGTTTGCATCTTATCTTGTGCATTTTAGATCTTGTTATGCATGTTCACCTATATGACAACATATGGAATGTGTGGGCTAATTATTTCCAGCAGTTGCCCCATTCCATTTAAATTGCCTAACTCATCTACTTTATTGTTTTCCATGCTAAGCAACATTTAACTTGATGGTTAGATAAACAACTTGAACCAATTCCTATTTCTCCGGACTCCGGTTCCGATTAAATTGCTTAAGTTGTTTTCCCTATTGCATCTTGCCATGCCATGCATATAAATAGGATCATGCTGGATCTTTTGCCGTAGTAGTAATTGTTGCATCCCGTTGTTTGTTCGAGGTTCGTTGCTTCTTCCCGGATAGGACGTTGAGATGATGTGAGCAACGACAAGTTCTGCTACCTTGCGGGATCTCAGGCAAGTATACTCACTTGCTGCCATATGGCTGCCTTTCATCACTTGTTACCGATTCTTTCCGTTGATTCTTTTCTGCTAGCCTTAGTGGTAGTTGTTTCTGTTACGAACCCATCACATGAATCCCTTAACCTTGATATTGCCTCACCTCCCTACCTTCAGCCTTTGTTTGTGCCTGTTCTTATCTAGCATGCTTAGGGTTACTTTTGCTCGAGCCTGTTGTCGGTTACTTCTTTTACCATCGTACTATTATTGTTGTTACCGTACCGGGGCTCGAATGTTAATCAATCAATCCTGTTAATGCTGCTGTTAATAATAATTTGATGATAAGGCACCGGCAGGAGGCCCTTTGTGGTTTTGAGGCCTGCTAGTGTCGACCCTAATAGGAAAAGGGTCTTGTCTACTGATCCATGATGAGCGTGCTCACCGCATCCGGGTGGTAGTATGGGACCCCCCTCGACTTAGACCTGATCTGCAGCTTGTCCGAAGAGCCACACTTAGTTCGGGTGTTCCATTTGCTCCTTTGCATAATGGGTTGGCCCCCCTTTGGTTACTGATGATGATGATGATGCATATAGGGCGAGGCCTGTGGTGCCGGGGGGTGTGGTTTTCACCCCTGCGCTTAGCGGACTGGCCGGGACCTTATAGCTCCGTGGCTCGTAGGATGGGTTGTAGAGATGGCTTGGGTCGTGTCAAGTCCACCTAAGTTTTAGTTGGTGGCTTGAGTGTGTACGGGTACTGGAGCACCCCCTGCAGGGATAAATCTTCTCGAGAAGCCGTGTTTTCCGCGGTTATGGATTACTTGGTGAAAGTACTGGCTAACAAGTACCCAGGACAACTTAAACATAATGATCAACCATGTATCACCCAATGCTAAATAACTTGACTAGTAATAGGTTATTCCCACAATAACTTGACTCATCTTTAATACAACGGTGTGAGTTATCCTCGGATTGCTTCTTCGGATAAGGGGCGAGATCCAGGATGGGTTTGTTTGAAGTTATCTTTCAGTTGGCTACAACACTCGACCTTATCTCCTTTTCTGTTATTCGGAAGTGGTAGAATCTCTGTAGTTGGTTAGTGCAGCCTGCTGTCGCTTATTTGCCATACCCCTTCCTTTTCCGTTGATCCTAAAGTTTTTGTATCTTGTGATGACTGGCTACGCCGGTAACTTGTGAGTATGGGTTTTATCCCCCTTGCCAGTACTTAACCGTACTGACCCACGAATCTCTTTCGTGGCTGCAAATTCCAACTTGCAGTCAACAGGTTTGAAGTCTGACGACGTTAGCTTGGGAATCCCTCCGGCTTGGCCTGGGCAGGGATTGGACGCTCTCGGTTATCTTCAGGACTCTTAGTCCAATTTGTATCTTGTCCGTAGCCGGACGTTTGTTTCTTCCGCTGTTATTTGGATCTTTGTAATGTATCAGTGGTAACCCTGGCTCGTTTGAGTCATCTTGTATCTATCTGTTTCTGTTGTAGTTGTGGATTATTCGTGAACTATTGTAATGTTATCACAAGTGTCAACCTGGAATCGGTTATTATGTGGAATTTGGCGGGAATGCTGAAATCTGCATAGTGCCCGATCTCGGGGCGTCACACCCTCCATCTTTTTCTCGGAGCTATCAATGATAGCTTGGATTAGCTTTTGAATCCCCTCCATGGTGATGGGATCATTAGGCATCCTTTCCTCCTCTTTAGGCGGTAAAGCCCTTAATAAAGAGACGAGGCTCTGATACCAATTGAAAGATCGAGAGGTTAACTAGAGGGGGGGTGAATAGGTTAACTACAAATTTTAGCTTCTTTTTCGGTTTAGCAAGATAGTGCTCAAATATAGATTGTCTAGATTATGCAACTATACGGACAATCCTATATGTTGAGCAAATGCAACTAGCACGAGGTATATATATAGCTAATCTAGTAGCAACAAGTAAAGGTAAGTTGAGGGATAACCGAACACAATGACGTGGAGATGTATCCCTAAGTTCACTTCCCAATGGAAGCTAATCTCCGTTGAAGCGATGCGGTGCCACCAATATGGAACACCGAGTAGCCCTAAAATGGCACACCATATCTCCTTCGAGTCCTTTCACCGATGTGGAGAGGCTCGAATCACTATGTTGCCGCTGAGGTTGATAACTAGAACCTTTACAAGGATAAGGCACACTCCACAATTTTGGAGGGTCCTCACCAAATCCCCGGAGCCACCAAGACACCGGGAAGCAAGATCCACGAGCACAAGAGCCTCGGGGACAACAACAAGGCTCCAAGATCCAGTGAGCTAGAAGCAACAAGGTTCTTGGCTCCAATGAACCAAGAACAACAAGATCCCTAGGGGATGACTGGGTTGGTGATGAATCGGCTTGGTGAAGTTGTAGATCTAGATATTCTCCTCCAAATCCCAAGAGATCAATGGCTTTCGTTGGGTATTTGGGAAGAACCTTGAATCTTGGAGGTGGTCAACAATGGAGGTGAGAGAAAGCTTGTTTGACACCTCCAAAAGGTAGGAGACAAGTCATATTTATAGTGGGGGGAAGAAAGTGTCCGTTTGGGGGGGGGTATCTTGATGTTGTGCAGAGTGCCCGGCCTGGCCGGCAGGGAGGCCGGCCTGTCGTGCAGGGAGCCCGGCCTGGGCGCAGAGGGCCCGGCCTGGGCCGGCTACTAGGCCGACCAGCACACCGACGCCCCCGGCCTCGAGCCCGGCCTGGGCCGGCTATCAGGCCGGCTAGGCAGTGCCCGACCTGCGTAGGGGAGAGCCCGGCCTGGGCTGGCCACCAGGCCGGCCACCTAACAGAAGCGCCCGGCCTGAGGCCCGGCGAGGCCGGCCACGCAGTTCCCCTCTTTTCTTCTTCCCCTGCGATTTCTTCTTTCTCCTTCTTCTTTCTTTGACTCTTTTCTTCAACAAACAAGTGTTTCTACTTGTTTCCCTTTTTCCATTTTTGTGCTCTTATAGCTTTGTATATTTGTCATTCGTTTCCTAGAACACTTAAGCACAACGGTCAAATACTTCCAAGTGTTGTAATCAAACATCAAAAACTAGGATTACAAAACATGTCCTTTCAAGGCCCCTCGTGGCTTTTGGTCCCTATGGTGTCGCCTTAGGAAAAGGTTCTTGTCCGCTGATCCAAGAATGAGCGTGCTAACCACATTGTGAGAGGTAATGGGACTCCCCGCAACCTGGTAGCCCCACTGCACTCTTGTCCAGGATGCCACAACTTAGTTCGGGCTTTCCATTTGGCATGCGCACATCACCAATTCAGCAGGTGCTATGGAGACGATATTGAGGATGATGATGGTATGTTACTGATGTGCGTAAAATTATACAGGTCTTGCGGTACGTGCGAACGGGCAGTTCCAGTCAGGTTTGACCCGTCTTGCACATAGTCGTAAATGGCTGGGTCCGTGTCGAAGTATCTGCCGGACTCTCGATGCGGTTCCAACTTATCTAGGTGGCTCTCTCGACTTGTTTGTGGAGAGGTGAAGTGTTATGCCAACAGTCTCGCGATAGTTTGGTGTGTGTGGCTACAGTAGTGCATCCCTACAGGGTTAAATCTTTTCGAAAAGGCGTATCGTCCGCGCTTATGTGACGATCTTGGAGAAAGTGCTGGCTAACAAGAGTCAGACAACTTATACCCAATAAAATTTGTTTACCTATGGGATAACGAGATCACTATTTCAACATGTGTGAGTTTTCCTCGGGTTAGCTCCTGGCATTGGTTGAGGGGGGTAAATCCTGGATGGGTATTGTTCTTGGTGAGTAGTTGTAGTTGGTTTTGTCGCGCTCTCTCGTCCCTTTCTAATAGACGGAAGTTAGCACGTCTCTATAAGTTGTTAGTGTTGCTTGCCGCTTCAACCACTAAGGCTTTTTCCCGGAATTCAAAGCATTGATAGCTCGTGAAGTGTTTGGCATACTTACTAGTTTGCATATCTTGCCAGTACTTTACCGTATTGATCCCTTTGGGGCTGCATATTCCAAAATGCAGTCAATAGGTTTGAAGTTTGATGACGTTAGCTTGGGAATCTCTCCGGCTTGGCCAGGGCAGGGATTGGACGCCATTGTTTATTTCAGGGCTCTTAGTCCCATGTGTATCTTATCCCTAGTCGGATACAATTTCGTTTTTCGCTGTTATTTGGATCTTTGTATTGTATCAGTTGTATTCTTGACTCGTTGGAGTCGTGTTGTTTGTATCTTCTGTTGTTGTTGCGTATTATTCGTGAACTGTTGTAATGTTACCAAAAGTTGACAACCCGGGATCGGTATTATGTGGATTATGGCGGGAACGCTGAAATCCCCATAGTACTCGATCCAGGGGGCATCACATGTAGCTAATGTTTAAAAGTATTAATAACGCTTGTGTCCATGCAGAACATGTGAATTTTTTATTGTGCACTAACCCTCTAATGTGAATTACTTTGAGTATTCTGTGAAGGAAGTTTTTAAGGGTCAAGAGAAGAGGTTGATATAATGTGATCAAGAAAAGTGAAAAGACAAAGCTTGAGGATGACCCCGTGGTTCATCCCACCAAATTCTAAGAAGACTGAAGCGTCTAAGCTTGGGGATGCCGAAAGCATCCCCTTCTTCATCAACAATTTATCAGGTCACTTCTAGTGAAACTATATTTTTATTCGGTCACATCATATGCATTTTACTTGGAGCGTATGTTTGTTTTTTGTTTTGTTTTCTTTTTTTTCCTTGCTGCAATAAAAATAGTTGGAACCCAGAATTCTTTGTGTGGAAGAGAGACACGCTGCACTTTTTCATACGAATACTCGTTTTCTTCCATGCTCGTATTCTTAGTTTTTCTTCTAGCTGTTGCAAATCCTTTTAGCTCATGTTTTTCATGCATCACTTATTCAGAACTGTTAGTTCTAGTAGAGTTATGTTAGTACTCTTTTGTTTCATTGCTATATCTCTTGGAGAGTGTTTGTTTAGTATAAAATGATTGGTGTTGGAAAGCAGTAGTACAATTTCCGTGCTTATAACGGTGCAAAAAGAAGCTTGTATAGGCTGTGGCTAGACTTTTTCATGTTATGCTATATGTTATTTTAATTCTATGCTTAGTTGTTGTTATTGTAGCATGACTTGTCCCAAATAGCTAAGAGTGCTTAATGTGCCATTGAAATAATCATGAGTTGTTTCTATCACATCGAAGCATAATTTGTGGTGTTCTCCTTCGAATGCTTTATTTGGTTGACTTGGAGCATGCTCACACCATGTTTATGACTACAAACCAGTCACTTATAGCCTCTATGATCATTTAGTTTTTGACTTGTAATACCATTTATGCTTTCATTAATAATCTTTTTGTCGCTATGCATGATTATGGCCATTATTTATCTCTTGATTTGTCGCTCCCAGTCTTTTGCTAGCCTGCAACTGTACTGAGTATGAGCTCTACTCGTGCATCCAACTCCCAAAAACAAAAGTTTGCCAAATGTGTCCACCATAACTACCTACACATGGTATTTAACCGCCACTCCAAGTAAATTTCTCATGTGCTACCTTTAAAACTTTCAAAATTATTCATATTTTTTGCCCCTGTTTTAGCTCATGAGGACGTGAATAGAGAATCTTTATCTCACTTGTTGATTGGACTTCACACACCTGGACTATTGGCACATCCACTTATCCAAAATGATAGAAGAGCTGGCAGCGGGGTGCCCAGCCCCAAAATTGGTTACTATAAAATTATCTTCACTATTTCTCCCTAATTTATCAGTCAAAGCATAATTGTGTAAACAAAACAGAAGAGGGATGATCTACTACACCAGTATAGTCCTTCAATGGGAGCCGCCCTTGTAAGTTCTAGTTGGCTTGTGACGTACTATATTGTATGTTTACCATTCGTTGAAATAAGCATACACCTCTCTAAAAAATTGTTTTCAACACATCTGTTTGATAAAATAAAAAGCTCTATCACATGAGTTATTCCGTGCTTCCCTCTGCGAAGGGCCTTTCTTTTACTTTTATGTTAAGTCTCCATTTTCTAATTTTATGCACAATTGAGAGTTTAATGGGCATCGGTCCCAAAGATTATTATTGATTGATTCATGATGTGTTATTACTTGCTATCAAATTATTTGTTCTAGTCATCCACTTGAACTTTGAAGGTGTCCTGACATTTATGTTTTGCCCCACTCTTAAGGGCAAGAAAAATATCACTTTGATATGTTTTATTTATGCTCGAAACAAAAGTATAACTTTCAAGTGCATTATTATACATGATATTTTATTTGTGTTACTTTAAAGTACTATGATCTCAGCGTACATATGCTTTTACTTTATGATGATCAAGTTTATGTTGGTAGCATGTCACCTCAGAAATTCTTTGTTTTTATCGTTTACCTACTTGAGGAAGAGTGGGAACTAAGCTTGGGGATGTTGATACGTCATAAACGTATCCATAATTTCTGATGGTCCATGTTGTTTTCATACTATATGCTACATGTTTCCTATACACTTTATGCCATTTTTATCAATTTTTTGGGACTAACCTATTGACAAGATGCCACAGACCCAGTTCCTGTTTTCTGCTGTTTTTTATTTCAGAAAAGTTGTTATGGAAATATTCTCGGAATTGGACGATTCGAAAACCAAAAGTCTTAGAAATCTGTCGTGCACACAGAGTCCGGAGGGGGGCCATAGAGGCCCCACACCATAGGGCGGCGCCCCCCCCCTCTGGTCGCGCCCAGGGTGGTGTGGGCCCCCTGGCCGCCCACCGACATTGCCCTTCCGCCTATTTATACCTCTTCACGGGTTAACCCTAGATACCCGAGCCTTTTCCACCAAAATCATCCGCAGCCGCCTTCATCGTCAACCCTAGTATGGGAGGGTTCTGGAGCTCTCCCCGGCACCTTGCCGGGAGCGGGAATCATCACCGGAGGGCTCTACACCACCAAGCCCACCTCCGGAATGATGCGTGAGTAGTTTATCCTTGGATTACGGGTCCATAGCAGTAGCTAGATAGTTGTTCTCTCCTCTTTATGCCTCATGTTTAGATCTTGTGAGCTGCCTAACATGATCGAGATCATAATGCTACATGTTGTGTTTGCTGGGATCCAATGAATATTGAATGCTAGGTCCAATAATTATCAATCTATCATGTTATTTTCATGTGTATGTTATTTATGATCTTGCATGCTCTCCGTTGCTAGTAGATGCTCTGGCCAAGTAGATGCTTGTAACTCCAAGAGGGAGTATTTATGCTCGATAGTGGGTTCATGCCTCCCTTTTACTCACGCTCGAGTGACAGAAACGTAACGGGTGGGGGATGTGTTGTTGCCATTAGGGAGAAAACAACGATGTTTACATTGTTTACATTACACACTTTGCTTAATGTGATTATCTGTTGCTTGCAACTTAATACCCCAAGGTTTGCTGGGATGACATTCTAAGCGTGGATTATTAGTCATAGATGCAGTTGGCTAACAGTCTATGTATCTTGTTGTAATGCCCACATGAATCACATAGTAATCATCATGTCATGCATATGCACTACGGTGCATCCTTTAGATATGTCAATTGCCCAGCTATAATTTTCTTACCCAACATCCTATCTATCTGTTTTGGAGAGACACCACTAGTGAACTATGGACCCCGGTCCATTTCCTTTATACTGATAATACAACTACTACAATCACTATTTTCATACTGTTACTATTATTTTCCTACTGCCATCATGGGTCTGTTTTCATCTACTGCAAAGAAGTACTGCTTTCCACACCATACATTTAACCTCTTTGTTTTCAGCAAAACCGGTGAGATTGACAACCTCACTGCTTCGTTGGGGCAAAGTGATTTGATTGTATTGTGTAGGTTCCACGTTTCTTCTGAACCGGTAGTGCGTCCTGCTAACACCAGTTGCATCAACCTTCGGAAGTGATTTCTTTCTCCTACTGGTCGATTCAAGCTTGGTTTCTTTCTGAGGGAAAACTTCCTGATGCACTCTTGACACCGTACACTTGGTGTCTACCAACGAGTGCAAGCCCTGCATCATCAATGCCACAACCACCCCACGTCGGGCTTACCGAAGAGACACGTCGTTTGAGAGTTGGTTGACTCGAAAAGCCCACCACATACAACTCATTTTTGACATATCCAACATAAGCAACATCGATAGACTTGCTTCACATGATTATCACCTTCTCAGGAGAAAAGAAGATGGAAAAACCCATCTTCCCTAAAGCAGGAATTAAAATCAAATTGAAACCAAGGGATTCTACAATCATGACATTAACAAGGGTGATATTTGGAGCAATAACCACCTTGCCAAACCCCATTACCTTAGACTTGGAATTATCTCCATAAGTCACGGTTGCTTGATTTATATTTGGTTTCAACTCCGTCATAATTTCTTTGCTTCCAGTCATATGACTTGTACACCCGCTGTCAAGTATCCATTTTGCACCACCGGAAGCATAGTCCTACAAGGAATCATTGACTAGAGTTAGGACCCGAGGAGGGTCCTCTCATGTTAGCAACAAGGGTCTTTGGAACCCAAATAGAGTAATCAATGTAACCCTCAATAGGAACAACATATTTAGCTTGCACAGCACCATAATAATCAACAAATAAGAAATGGTGTGGATTGTTAGTTCCCGTGGAGTTGTTACGAGTAGTGTTGTCCCTGATGACAATACCACTCGCGCCAACATTTTTTTTTGCTTGTGAGGGCTTGGCCTTGTTCTTCTTCTTGTTGTTGTTCTTGATCTTGGCAACATAGCCAAGACCTTGCTTTCCAACTTGTGGTCTAGGAGCAACCACTTGTGGCTTAGGAGCCACAACCTTCTCAACACTATGGACCTTGCCCTTGATTCTTGCTAGATCTTCCTTCAACCTAGCATTACACTCAATAATATTTGCGTGATCACAAGAGAAGTGGAGGTACTTGCACATTGAATTGATCAAGTTGAGTTTAAAGTTGTTCACGGGACTTGTTGAGGGTAGAATGTTCACTCTCCAAGGCCTTGTGAGCCTTGGTGAGGTTCTCTAGCTCCTTGGTTAGTTTTTCATGACCAACCCCAAACTCAACCTTCTTCGTTTTATCCTTCTTATATTTATCAATTGCATGGTCACGTTCTTGATTGAGTTTAGAAATTAATTCATTATGTGACTCTTCAATAGTTTCAAGTTCCTCCTCAAGAGAAACTCGAGCCTCATGCTCTTCCTCAAGAGACATAGTAAGATATACTTATTCATTAGCATCACTTCTTTTGATCTCACCTTTCTTCTCAAGAGCCTCATGGGCGTCTCCCAATTGGCTCATGAGAAAATCAAAGTATTTCTTGGTCTCACCTTGCACGTTAGTCATAAAACGACTCAAAGAGGAAATTTCATCTTCTACACTAATACTAGCAATGTTATTCATTTCATTTGGAGTCTTAGATGTAGTAGAAGGTGATACCTTTGAGGCCTTAGCCATGAAGCACTTGACGGAGGATTGAGAAATATTCTCATTGGGGGAATCAAAGAGAGATGGAGTTGATGATGCAATAGCAATAGCGCCCAGTTCACTTGTGGTTTCTTCTTCTTCATCATCACCGGAATCATACTCTTCTTGAGTCACTAGCACAAGCTTTGTAGGAGGCTTCTTGTTGACATATTTCTTCTTGAATATAGGTTTCTTGTGAGAGACCTTTGACTTATCCTTGGGGACAAGTCTCCCTCCTTGATTTTCTCTATTCTCACACGGGCACTAGGAAATAAAAATGATGTTTTTCTTGACAATTAAAACAAGCACTCACTTTTTGAGTCCCTTCCTTTCCATAACTTGACTTGGTCTTCTCCTCAATATATTCCTTGGCCTTGGGAGCATTCTTCCAAAACCTTTGCACGGCAAGAGCAATGAAATTCTTAAGCACGGGATCATACTCTTGATCTTTCAATGGGGACAAGTCTTCAATACACTCCAACTCTTCATGATGATCCACCACCTTGGTCACAACCGTGGACTTTAAAGCAATGGAGACTCCTTTGTGCATTTCAATAGCTCTAGCATGATTGTCAAGAGCATTCTTCCTTTGAACTTGGAAGAAGCACATCTCTTGCATCACTTGGGTTGAGTTCAAGAGTTGATAGTCATGTCTTCCTTGAAGAGCCTTCAAGTACGCGGGCTCAAATGGGCACTCACGTAGTTTCTCTTGATCCAATCATCATCAATATGAGTGGCCCCAACACCATTAAAAGCGATGGCAAGAGTCTTGAGTCTCTGGTACATGTCCTCATGATCCTCACTATCAAGCATATAGAAACCTTCGGCCTCATTGCTCAAGGTATCATACATATTCCTCTTCATCCTTTCATTGCCCACAAACATGATGAAAAGGGCATCCCATGTTTCTTTGGCGGTGGAATATTGTTGGAGATGAGGCATTTGGTTTGAACCCACGGCTTGTTGAATCATGGACAAGGCGGTGTAGTTGAGTTGACAATCTACTGCTTCTCTTCTTGTCAAAAGTCCTTGGGGTCATGAGGCTTGTATCCTTCTTGAATGACCCTCCAAAGCTCAATATAAGAAGAGTTCAAGTGAGTTTACATATTATATTGCCAGTGATCAAAAGTATGTGCATCAATTTTAGAATGATCGCCTCTAGGGATGATACGAGGTTGTAGGACAGGAGGATCAGGAGAGTACCGTCCTTCAAGATTGTGGTACTCACCCTTCTCATCCGATTCCTTATAAGTTTTGTCTTTAGAGGATTAATTTTTAGGTTCTCCACCCTTATCCCCATTATCCGTCTCCTCCTTCTCCCCCGGAATTTCTCCCGAGGGAGAAAAACTGAACGATTCCGGTTCCTTGGTTTTCAAGGGCCGCAACATTAGATCTTGCAACTCTGTCATTTTGACACCTATTGATGAAGTTAAGGAGTCTTTCAATTCCTTGAGATAATCCATAGTGACATTAGCCGAGACCTCGGAGGGATCCTCTACTTTGACCATACTATAACTCTTAGGCGGTTAAGCCCAATAAAAGAGCCGAGGCTCTGATACCTATTGAACGGATAGTTTGGGCACATAGAGGGGGGATGAATAGGTGCTACGACAAATTTTAATTTTTCTCCAAATTAAGGCTTGACACAAAGGTAAATTTTCTAGGTATGCAACTATGGTGAATTTACCTATCTATACCTAATAATAAAGAGAGGAAGGTTTCTTCCGGTCCAACATGGATTTTACTAATTTTCCCTCCCACCAATTCCCTTATTATGACCAAATGTCACCGTACCGTTTGGTTTTCTTTCTTCCTCTATGGCTTCTTCTCGGAGGTCCAGCTCCTGCCGGCATGATCTCGATGAGGTTGCAGCCAGGGACCTTGTCCACCTTGCTTCTCATCTCCCACCTCACCCGCATTGCCTTGCCGTGTCGGACCTCGTGTGCATACATGTTGGACATGAGCACGTAGTCCCCGACGCTTCCTCGTAGTCAGCCACCTGTTGTATCACGCGCTCGGCGCGCCCGACGTGGCCTCGTACCCGGCATGCGGAGAGCAGCGAGCCCGGGATGCGCGCCTCGGGACGGACTGGCATCGAGGCGACCAGCTCCTCCGCATCATCCAGCCTCCCGGTGCTGCCAAGCATGTTGAAGACATAGCCGTAGTGCTCGACGCCGGGCGCAACGCCGTGTAGCTCTGCCATGGATTCCAAGTGCTAGAGCCAGTACTCGACGAACCCAGCGTGGCAAAACGCGGAGAGGAACCAGCTTGCCACATGTCGGCGAAGAGGGCCAGCGTGTTCTCCCTGTGGTCGTGCACGGCCGCCAACCCTGAGATCATGGAAGGGTTGGTGTACACGTCGCGTTGTGCCATGCCTTCGAACATCTCCGCTGCGTGCTCCACTGCGCTGCACTTGGCGTACATGTCGAGCAGCGCGTTGCCGCCGACACCGTCCGCAGCGGTAGCATTCCGTCCGGTCCTCCTGCCCACATAATAGGCGTGCGCCGCGCTCCTTGGACCCCTCAACCAGCTCCTGCCCGCGCGTACAAAGCTTGAGGGTCACCTACGGCGCACGGTGCCCGCGGCGCCGGCCTGGACATGACCGAAGGATGCCTACAGGTGCTCGTCCCCGAGCTCCCGGTACCCCTCAACTAGCTCATGCCCGCGCAACCCCGTAGGACTGCGCTGTAGCACTATCTCCGGATGTGAGTCGCATCTGAATAGGAATCAGTGTGCGAAGTAATCTTACGTGTTTCCCTCGTTGCTTCACTGTGGTTAGATGGGTGATGTTGTAGTCTCATTAGGCCTCTCCCTCTCGAGTGTGTGGCTTGTGCAGTTCTGGTTGCTGAATTTTCATCAGCACCAGCTCCTGATATGTTTGCTCCCCTGGGCCATAAATAAAAGTAAAGGGAGAATAAGAAAGAAAAATAAAGTTCATGCTCACGCCCCTCTCTCTATATCTGCATTTGTTCTTCATGCGTACAGAGCAATGTTTTCAGGCATGTCTTGGATCAATGGACTGCGGTATCTGTAGTATCCTAAAAATATTTTATTTCTATGCATTGAATCCACACAAAAACGTTGTTACCATTTTCTAGATATATACAGAGACATAATAATCGATTAGTTTCAGAGTCCAAATGCATCCGTACCCATAATTTAGCCGAACGTGTAAAAAAAGTGTTAGATCATATCGTCCTACATGTAGAATCTCTCAATCCTGGCCTACACATGGCACCTTAGTTTCTCAAATCAGGAGGGCGACACTGATCTGTTGTGTGGGTGATGCAATATTTAGTGTTTTCTTTTGTTCTTTTCCAATAAACCTGAAATAAAACATGAAAGATTGAACTTTGCTGGAGGTGAAAAAAGGGGTGGACATCTTTGTGTTATTGAGTTGTGTAAGTGACATATACTCTATTGAGTTATTTGTGGCTTTTGGGAACATACTAGAAGGGTTAGGCGCGCTTTGCCGCGCCCGGATGTCAGTGACTCATTGGATACATATAGTTTTGTGTTGATCACTATTTGCTGTGTGCTGAAATTGTTATTTTATGACTCACATAATTGTTATAAGCCACTGATAAAGTCAACAATCGACAGCATAATCATCCTTGGAAAAAAATTACTCAGGAGTAGGCTTAGACCGGAGGTTTAAGGAAAATGAAGCACTCCAAGCGCAGGTGTGTTGTTTGTGAATCTGGTCACACCACCAAATTGCCTAGAGCTTCCATGGAATGAATTCATCCTCCTTTTGACAATTTACGCTGAGTTGCTGTCGTTGGAACCTTCTGAGCAATTCTAGACTGTGAAAGCAGTAAAACAAAATGGAGGAGGACATCACATGGAGCAAATTTACTAATTATTATGTTGGATGGCTTGAAATTTGTGTGGTTACATGCGAACAAAGCATTTTGCAGGAACGAAAATAACTTCAGAATCTTTCAGCGAGAACAAGGATAGATGGTAATTTCCATGAGTAACATCAGAAGTAACCTAACAAATTAACCCTACATATATCTATGCTAAGGCAGCTACCAGTTTGTAGCATTGACTCACGTACTCAGTTACTCACTGGGCAAGATTAACACATATCAGTAGTATTCCCTTGATCTAAAAAAAGTAGTATTCCCTAATATCATAAATGGATATGTCTGTCCACCTCGTTCCTCAACATATAAGAATACTAATGAAATTATCATCCTTGTTCGTCAGCATAAGAGCCGAGCGGACAGTCCATCTACATCCCCATCCATAAGGCTATCATCAAGTTAGTCTAGGGGTTGGAATTCCGTTAAGTGCCCAGGCTCGAGCTGCCTTGTGCAATCCACTACACCCATTTCTGGTTCCAGTGCATGTTGCCTTTAGTTCAAATTTGTGAAGGCAGTCTATTTGCAAACACCTTCACGGCTCAGGCTCCTGCAAAATGTTGCATCCAGTTATAATGGTGTGAGATTTATCTGTGAAGTACAATTGAACTGTAAGTAGTTGAACTGAATTTTCAAAACCTACTGGTAGCGGCACACACAGCTGCACTGTATATTTTTCAAGACATAATTACATGTAATAAATCAAGGAGATATATGCCTATATGCAAAGAAGGGGGCATGATTTCAGAATATTCCAAACATAGAGAGACAAATAGAGGTGAAGACTGGTACTTTAAGCATATAGTAAGAGAGGATTAATTGAGAGGCAGTGTCTGTAACTCCGTAACAAAGATTTTTTCATAGATTAGTTTTGCAAATATTTTATCAGCAATTAGATTTAATTGGATGGTCAGGACGAAGGCGGCAAACCTTAGCTAACAATTTGATAAGCAGCCGTATAATTAAAGAGATGGTATCTTCATACAACTTTAGTAGCAATAAAGATGAACAAATGTCAGCAGCATTTGACAGACAATATCCAGTAGGTATCAGTTTATTCCAATTATAATAAAGAATAATGGTCATATTAGTAATAAAAACAACTCAAAATTAGTGGGGGCTACATACGCTGGACATTGTTGTAGTTCGTGGTCCAAAAACGCATTCTACTAACATCACTCATTTGTTATTCAGTAAAGCAGAAGGCAATTATTATACGGTTGCTATTTTAGAGAGTGGTTTCAAATAATTTTGCATCCATATATTTGCTAGTTCTGACTTGGTCATGATCAGCACTACCTAAGAAGTGCATCTATATCTGATTTAAATGTATATTTCTCTATAGTTGAACCAGTTTCCATTGTGCATTGTTAATTTATTGGAAAATGCCATGAGTGGGCACAAATTGGTTTTAATGATACATTTACAAAATAATGTTCATTTCTTTAAAGAAAAGGGAAAACATTTCCATCTCTGTCCCTATCAAAGAAATGGATTATCTTAGATATCTGAAATATGTCCGGATGAAATCATTTAAACTGACCATTGTTTCAAGATCCCAGAGCATGTTATATCATTTTCAAGATTCTGTAAAATAAAAGTAGTAACAAATTAAAATTGTATATGAAAGTAAAAGATAGGAAGTAAATAAAAAAATGAATCTTTATAGTGCATGTCAAAAAAGAAAACACACACTATGCCAATATAACTCGTTGTTTCCGAAGTCAAACTACCTAACAAGGAATGAAAACCTAAAGCATTCAGGACTTTGCAACTTGGATATTTTAGTACCGATAGAAAGTAATATGTATTAATTTGTTCCCTCGGTAATAATTTGTGCACACCGTAAGTAAATTAATCAATACCTTCCATTTTCACAGTAAAGAAAGTGGAGGAACCAACTTTTGGATAAATTTGCAAACAACAGATGGAGAAAATAAATTAGACAGGTTACCCATTTCTCAGGTATGTGCAAAGACGTGTGGATTATGGCCAGGAACATCAACAAAGCTATGGTAATGCATAAAGATTGGTATAACATTAGACGATACATCTTAGTCTGACCTCTGAAATGGTTTTAAGACATACCTGGATTATAGCAATAAAGATGAGCAAGAAATCTGTATACTTATGTTTCAACAGGTTCGATGAGCAGGAAATGAGTTTTAGCCGCAATGTCATCAGATCAACAAAACATAGTATAAATGTTTCTATGAAGAACTTCTTAGGTGCGAATGCTCCTTTTCTTATTTACATGTATACACAAAAAATTTCTACCAAGATCTTATATAAATTTAGAAGTTTGCCTAGACTTTTTTTGAATTATGGTTTGCCTAGACTCATATGAACAATGCGGAAGATGTTCTACCCTTGAGAAATCCTAGTAGAAACTATAATAATCATTTATACAGATAGCAAGGACTGGGAAAAACCTTATGCTCGAGAAGTCTCGTTGCCTTGCCAAGGTGAGCAAACATGGGCGCAGCGCCACCACTGCCCCCACTGATTCGCTGGAGCGGAGGTCGATTAGTCATTCCAACTCTTTCTATGGGGAATAAACATCATTACTTCTTGATCCCTATTCCTTCGTGGCACATAAAAGAAACAAGTCACTTCAAATATATGTAGTTCTATAGGCCAAGAAAAGCACACATATTTGAGTATGTCACACGCGTGGCTCTAGCTAGCTGACTCCCTCGTCTACGTCTGGGTTGACGGCGATGCCACAGTGACCGCTCTCCATGTATTAGAGGACGCCCCGGCGGAGGTCGAGCTCTTTGTGTGCTCACATATGGTCCGACACGTGTGAGGACGTGCTGCTGACCAGATGCCGTGGGCGCACATCGCCGTGGTTTCAAGGACATGCCGGCGAAGATCCAGTTCCTTGTGTGTGCCCGCCTTTCCGGCATCTCAGCGGCGGCTCAAAGGGAGACAGAGGACGATTCCCATTGGTTGTAGACTTCGTGGACAACTACCTCTGCGACCTGCGCCTGGCAGGTTACACCTCGCTGATCTGCCTCATCTGAGGAGAGAAAGAAGGCCAGGGGAGGGCCGCCGATGGCTTTGACCTCACGGAAAGGAGACGGACGGTGCCGACGGCGATGTTAACAACTGGGTCTGTCGTCCCAACGAGTTGTGCATCGTTGCGGTGCTTCCCCGTGTGCCCCTCGCCGCCGTCGAGGGTGAATCGACGCCAGCAGAGATGACGCTAAAGAGGGAGGCACTGGAGCTCGATCTGCGACCTCGCACAATGAATTGGGACAAGTTTGGAAGAGGCGGAGTGTACCTTGCGGCCGTTCCTCATCTCTGTTGGAGTACTTCCGCCGCTGGTCGTTCTCAATGGAGATCTATCCTCAACGCGAGAAACTGAGGAAAAATCGACGGCGAAAAAAACCAGACGGCAACCCAAAAGGATGCACAGACAAAGCACACTGCAGGAAAACGCAAAACCCCAAAGCCAAGCCAACATACAAAATCGACGAAAGAAGAGTAAGCCAGTACAAAAACGTAAGATCCAAAAAATCCCCAAACAAAATAGCCCAAACAGACGCAAACTCAGAGAAAGAAGACCGAGCCAGCAGAGAAATGCAAGATCTACAAAATCAACTGAGGGAAAGAAGATGGGGCCAACAGAAAAACGCGAGATCCACAAAATCCCCAATCAAAATTGCCCAAACAAACACCCACGCCAGCGCAAACAAAACGCAAGATCTAAAAATCCCAAAACAAAACCGCCCAGAGAAGCACCCACAAAACCGCAAAAGAAAATCAAACGAAACAAATAGTACGACAACTTGAAAAGAAAAAAAAAACCTCCAAATCGCAAACGACCCCGGCAACGCACAGACCACCGAACCGAGAAGAAACGACAGCGCCTGGAGATCCCAGAGGTAAGAACCCACATCAGAGAAGGAAGAAAAGAGACAAACCCGCGGCCTGGAGATCCCAGAGGCAAGAACCCACAGCGGAAAAGGAAGAAAAGAGACAAACCCGCAAGCGCCGCCGCGGAGACGAAGCAGAGCAGAGAAGAAGCGCAGAGCAGAGAGAAAGGAACCGCCACGCAGCGAACAAATCCACTCTCGCACGAACCGGCAGGGAAAAGAGAAATACACGTGTCACACATGCAAAGAGGCACGAACCGACGCGAAAAATACACGCTCAGCGTTCGACACGCGCGCCCGCAAGATGACGCAGCAGAACACAGCAAATACAGTGGCCGACAGGCGGGCCCACCAGAGGACGCACCACAGCGCGGGATTTCCTCCCCAATTAGAGATGAAGAAGATATGTATCATTTGGCTTATGCACTATAGCACCAACTGGTTGTGTTTCACAAAAGTGACATGTCCGTAATACATTGTAAATTATGTTGATAATGAATTGAAAGGCCGAAAAGGGAAAATATACTCCTAAATACATAATTTTTCTCTTCCGTGGCAACGCACGGGCACGTTTTGTTATTTACACTAAATCAAGTTTTTCATACTCTACCTTACAATTACCCTACGGGCGCGGCGGATATGGCAGTATGTATATGGTGGCACTCTCACAACTCACTTAAAAAACCAAATAATGGTGTATGTTACCGCTCCAAAGTGAATAGAAAACACTCACCAACAAGTAGTAGTAACACGTGTACGGATGTAAAGAAGAGAATACCCGGGATTTTAGCTATCAAAAGACAAACAAGGTATATGGTGGCGCTTGGTTTGGATACCTAACAACACCAAAATAACAACTCCTATTTGTTGTCCAATCTGATATGAAAAGCACGGAAACACACACGTGGAGAATAATGTGGCAAGCAACTATATGTATGAAATTGTTGCAATGCACTCGAAAGACACTAGCTACAGCTCTTAGAAACAGGCACAATATTGCTCAAAGAACTAGTATGGTAACAAAAACAAATAAACAAGATACAAACACAAAGTAAAAGAGAGGGAACGAGGTAAGCGATAGCGGAAGCGCGCTGAGACAAGGATGTAATCCTGAGTTCCTCCTTTTGATGGGAGTACGTCTCGTTGGAGGGGTGTGAGTTTCGCCACAAAGGTCTACTCAACGCCACAATGCCTCACTCTATTCTCCGATGAACCTCGCCACAAAGGACTAGTTCACCTTCACTATTGATCCCCTTTGAGGCGGGAATCTAGTCCTTTACAATGAGCTTTGAGACACACGGCCACAACCAAATTAGGGGCTCCCAAGAATCACCAACAATCAACAAGTAGTAGCAACAAGGTCTAGGTTCTCCACATGGAAACCCTAAACTTGATTCCCTCAAGTAAATGAGGGGGAAAATGAAGAACGGTCTTGTGAAGATATAGATCGAGACTTTCTCCTTCAATCCTCCAAGTTTCAACAAGTTTGGGTGGAGGAATTGGGAAATCTAGCTTGATGGGTGAGCTCAATCAATGGATCAATAAATTCTGGATGAGTTAACCCTTTGGAGAAGAATGGGTCTTCTATTTATAGGTCCACTAAAAAACTAGCCGTTTTCCTACAGCTTGCGTGCAATCCGAAAAATCCAGAATCTATCCGACCACCCATAATATTTCAAATATTCCGAGACATTCCGGATGCTAACACAGGATTTCACGGTCATTTCAGAATGAATCCGACAGGCCGGAATTGCCCGGATCCTGACAGAGGTTTTCACGGCAAATCCGAAATCGTTCCAGATGCCAATAGAAACCTTTTTTTTTAGAGAAAACATGCCTCGATATTTTTCTCCTTCACCATAACTTTGACGCTTTGTGCTGGTAATATGTGTACATTGAACATTCAACACACGGTTAGATATCATTTATGTTGTTAACAAACACACAAACTCAAGGGATTAGAAAAATGCTCTTTCAAAGTCTGACGACCATAAGGCAAAGCACGCGAGGAATTTTTATATGTACTGATGGTGTATAGGTTCAGCAACACCAGGAATAATCCAGAACGGTCTACAAAAATGTCTCACCGAAGCGAAGCAGCTCCACGTGATTTTCATGGAATATGAGGCTTCCACACCCTTTGATCAGAGTACGAACTCACTCTTTTAAGTCTATACATTTCCTGTGAAACTCAGGGACAAGCCTTCCTAACAACTAAACAAAGGTCAAACTTCAGATAGTGGCAATAACTTAAGATGTTCTCGATTTCCATGCCTTCGACATTTTCTTCCCGAGATATTTCGTGGCAACTGCACCACCAGAGGCAAGCAGTCCACATACTGCTTGGCGTGCGCTCGAAACCATTACACGACGCCTCAGAACCGTGCGGACAGATTTGGCTGCCATATCTTTTGAAGAAACAACAGTATGGGTTGGCATTTCTAGGAAGAAAAACCTTCAATTAGGAATTCTTCCAATATTGACACTACGAATATTGATGCATCTGTAGTGTTTATTACCTTCTCTACTCGATGTAAATCTTCCTTGAAGTTTCCTTTGGATTATCCACGGGAGAGAAGAAAACAGTTCATTTGTAGCAGGTACACCACAATCCTGCAAAAATATAGCTTTGATAATTATGAAGATATTCAAAAGAGGCGCATAAGCACTCTTGCATACACACACCGGTTCATCAATATAACAAGGGAGAAGCCCTAGGAAAGCTAATAGAAAGGGCATCGAAGAAGTTAAAAGGTTGTAACAGAATTCAGATTATATAACATGTTATTGTCTTGAACAGATGTCAAAGCATGTATTAGGATAATGAGGTGCACAATTAGCAACATTAACAACATGATTTTTCCTTTTGGCGCCAGTGAGTGTGAGCAAAAAGGAATAAACACCTGTTTGAAAGCCTTTTGGTGTCCATTAGTTGACATCTTTAATATCCCTTCAGAAATATACTCTTGCAAGATGGGCCTATAGATCAACTGAAATGGTTGCAAGCTACCCTCTACAATCTTCTTGACCTGAATTACAAAAGAATCCAAATGAGCACCCAATCGTAAATAGAAGTTGCATTAACACAATGTATTGCGGCAGGGTAAAGGCACCATATAGACATGCTGAGAAAGACACATTTGAAATAATGTAGTCCCGAAGGTACGTCATGTGCACTGTACTACAAAGATATCTCTACTACTCCCTCTATATCGAAATATATGATGTTTTAGCATTTCCTAGACATTGGGCCCCTTTGATTCAAAGGAATAGCATAGGGTTTTTGTAGGATAGAATCCTATAGGACGTTTTCCTTTAGATCTTGTTTGATTCATAGAATTGCATCCTATAGGAAATATTCCCATAGGCTAACATGAGGTCCAACCTCATGGAAAAATTCCTTTACACAATCAAAGAGAATCACTTTTCCCATAGGATTCAAGTTGACATGCCATCCTAATCCGATAGGATTCCCATTCCTATATTTTTCCTATCCTATGAATCAAAGGAGCCCTAAAATATGTCTAGATACGTTTCGTCTAGGAAATGCTAAAACATCCTATATTTCGATACGGAGGGAGTAAAATTGATTCTTTTGTGGTTCAGTAGACAGAACTAGCATGTCATTTTCACATCTGAAAAAGTACGTAGTTGAGTTGGCTTTTGGACATGCCAATTGGCAGGACCACTTTTCTAAACGGGATTCAAATAACTGGAGTGCTTGTGCCAAAGGTTAAGATGCATTTTCATTACCTTATCTTTGTCTTCTGCAAATAGCATTCTTAAATCGCCCATATAAGATAGGCTGCAAATTTGAGCGTATAGATCATACTGCACAAAAAGGGGACAGAAGAAAGAAGATCAAGACAAATACAGAATTGAGTAAATAATTCATGGTGGTAGACATGAAAGCTGACACAAACCTCAGTGAACTCTTCTGGCAAAAGAAGCAGAGAAGCTGAAGTTGCCATTTTCAGATTAACCATGTTAACCTTTCTTATATCCCAATTGTCGACAAGAACATTGACCTACATAAACAAAATTGACACAAAATCAGATAGTTAAATTTCTAAGAAGAAGGTATCTACAACCATATGAAGGCAGTCAAGTTGAATGGCGAGTAAACTAAAATAGTCGAGCGTAAAACTATGCAGGCCAGGTAAACTAAGTATGGTGTAACCGTAGATATACAGAGCAGCAACAACAGAGCATACACACAGGTTTCTGCAGTCGGCCGCTGAGGTAGAACTGGTCCCAGGTCAAGACATCCATCGCCAGGTCCTTCATCCCTACCACCCCATACTTTATCCTCTACGTCCACAAAGCAACAATTTGACACTCAGAACCCAATGCACACGCACATTAGCCAGAGCAGAACACAATGCAATCAAACACAATACATCATGGCATTCTCAGCTACCTTGTCTCTCCACTGAACAAACGGATTAAAGTAAACTCCGACACCGACCCGATCTGCCAACCAAGTGACCTGAGATTCCAGTTGACCGCCACGAAGCAACCAAAGAAGGCACGATTAGACAGCCAATTAACCAGGTAAATCAAGCAAATGGTTTGGTGGGGTGAGGAATGGGGAGCGTACAGCGCCAGGCCCGTGGCGCGCCATCCAGCTAGAGTAGTGCTCGGGGTTCCTCTCCAAGTTCTACGCCAACAGACGACCCATCCAGAATAGCATCAAAGAAAACAAAGAGGAGCAATTTGATGGTACCAAGAACAGGTGCCAAAAGGAAGGAAGAAGGCAGATTGGAGTGCCTACCTTGGAGTGCCATTGGAGGGGGTCAGCGACGCCGAGGATATAGTCGACCATGGAAGTCCCGTCGGGGCGTGCGTGGAGGAGGGTGGAGCCGTACGCGCAGCAGAAGTCGACCGGCGGGAGGAGGTCGCGAAGCGGGCCGGCCAGCTCCAGCGCTCTCCCGGCAGCCGCTGTCTCCATCTGGGGCGCGCGGGAGGGGTGGGAAGAGTGAAGAAGAGTCGTCGGTGGTAATGAGGACGGGGACGAGCCGAACGCGCCGGTGAGGGGAGGGAGGAGGTGCGGTGGGGGTTTTCGTGCCGTGCAGCACAGGAAAAAAAGGACGTGACAGATGGTGGCCCCGTTTTTTGGAAGACTAGACGGCGCTGATAGGATCCGGATGCCGTGGCGTGAACCCGATTCGGTTTGCTGCTCGGTGCTGGCTTCGAGAAACTGGCAGAAATCCCCCTCCGTGTGGCTCCCGAGTCCGGCCCGAATTACAGAATAGCGATAGAGAAAGATGAAACCAACCTCATGGCGGCTAAAGGGGGAAACCCTAACAAGAGAGATGAGATTAGTTTCTCCACCGTGGTGGTTACATATAGGATCAGCCGGGAGAAGATGACAAGCAAGGGAGCAGTTAAGGAAGAAACCGATGAGCTGTAAAGGAGTCGTTTCCGAATATGCTACAGGTGCGCTTGGAGTCTTCTGAACCGTTGCGTATAGATCGTGCGGCTGGTAGGTGAGGTGCAGGACTGAAGTGTTAACTGAATACTGATGGACAGAAACACGGTCTTGACAATTCCCCCGCGTTGAGAACCGACTTGACCTCAAGTCGTGAATTCTGGAAAAGTTTTCTGGATGAATGCAACATCTTCCCATGTTGCTTGTTCGACAGGCAAGTTTTGCCATTTTATGAGCCACTGTACCACTGGTATGCTGATGTCGTCCTGGATTCTCGGGATCAACTTGCGTTCCAGTATTTGTTAAGGAGCAATTAGGATAGTACCATCTGGATTGATCAAAGGCAGATAGGGGCTTGGCACTGCTTTAGGTCCCAGGTGTTTTTTCAGTTGGCTGACATGGAAGGATGGGTGCAGCTTGCAACCCTCAGGCAGGAGGAGCTTGTAAGCTACTGTGCCAAGTTCTTCCAGGATTCTGAAGGGACCATAATATTTGGAATGCAGCTTCAAACATCTGTGAATGCTTAGTGAGGTGTGTCTGTATGGTTGTAATTTCAAGTACACCATATCTCCCACCTGAAATTCCCTCTCCTTTCTATTCTTGTCAGCGTATACCTTCATTCTCTCTTGAGCTTTAAGCAGGTTCTTCTTGATATGTGTGGATATGTCTTCAGGAGTCATGACATTTGGTGCTGCATTGGTATTCTGAGGCAAGAGTGTTTCACCTATTTGAGGGGGATCTTTGCCATACAATGCTTTAAAGGGGGACATTTGGAGAGCTGTGTGGAAACATGCATTGTACCACCACTCAGCAAGAGCTAGCCACTTGTTCCATTTCTTGGGGTTTTGAAATGCCATACATCTGAGGTATTGTTCCACACTGGTTTACTCTCTATGTTTGTCCATCCGTTTGAGGGTGATAGGAAGTACCGATGTGTAATTTGACACCCAAAGATTTGAATAATTGTTGCCAGAGAGAGCTAGTGAAGATTTTGTCCCTGCTGGTGATGATGACAGAAGGTAATCCATGTAACTTGAAAATGTTCTCCTGGAAAGCTTGAGCTACAAAATGTACTGTAATAGGATGTTTCTTGGAGACAAAGTGAGCATACTTGGTTAACCTGTCAACCACCACTAGAATCAAATCTCTGTTATCAGACAAGGGAAGGCCTTCAACAAAATCCATGCTGATGTGACACCAAGCCATGTCAGGTACAAGTAATGGCTGTAGTAATCCTGGGTATTTGAAGTGCTCAGGTTTGTTCAATTGGCAGACATGACATTGTTTGACAAATTCTTGTACTGCTAGTTTCATTCTAGGCCAGTGGAATATGAGCTTTAGTCTTTGATAAGTTGCCCTTTCACCTGAGTGCCCTCCAAGTTCAGAGTCATGGAAAGCAGTAATCAATCTTTGTCGCAGGTCACAATTGTTTCTTGTTTCCAATAACAAGCTTTGTTTTGTACCTTAGCAGTCCTCCTTTAAATGTATAATTGGGAAGAGCATTCATATGTACTGTAGCTTGTGTGATGAGTTCTTTGCATTTCACATCATCTTTGTAGCTATTCACCACTTCGGTGACCCAGACAGGCTGCACAGTAGAGGAAAACATTGCTTGTATATGCATTTTCACTCTAGAAAGTGCATCAGCTACTTTGTTATCCTTTCCCTTTTTGTACTCCATAGTGTAGTTGTACCCCAACAGCTTGACTAGTAGCTTATGTTGGATTCCTTCAGTGAGTTTTTGTTCCTGGATATACTTAAGGCTTTGCTGGTCAGTCTTGATGATGATTGAAGTGCTTGCAAAGTAATGTTTCCATTTCTTAATTGCTTCCAAGATTGCCATTGCTTCTTTGTCATAAGTAGACATGGAAGGAGCTTTGGGGCCTAAAGCTTTGCTTAGAAAAGCAGTTGGTCTGCCACCTTGCATTAGGACAGCCCATATGCCATATCCACAAGCATCAGCTTCCAGGACAAAACGTTGACTGAAGTCTGGGAGAGCAAGCACAGGTGCTTCAGTCATTTTGGCTTTGAGTGTAGAAAAGGCCATCTGTTGTTCTTCCTTCCAGAGAAAACCCTCCTTCTTTAAGGCTTGGAATAAGGGATGACATATTATACCATAATTTCTGATGAACCTTCTGTAGTAAACCGTGAGCCCCAAGAAACTTCTTAGTTCAGTAATGTTGGTGGGGGTTGGCCAATTTTTCATTGCTGTAATTTTGACAGGGTCAGTGGCTACACCCTTGCCAGAAATAATGTGGCCCAGATATTCAACTTGTGGTTGAGCAAAGCTGCATTTTGATTTCTTAGCACAAAGTTTATTGCTTCTGAGTGCTAAGAAAATTTCATGCAAATGTTTCTTGTGTTCATGCATATTGGGACTGTAAACCAGTATGTCATCGAAGAAGACAAGAGTGGATTTCCTGAGGAAAGGAGCTAGCACTATGTTCATAAGAAGCTGAAATGTCGCAGGGGCATTGGTTAAGCCGAAGGGCATGACCAAGTATTCATAATGTCCCTTGTGAGTGGAAAATGTTGTTTTTTCGATGTCATTGTCATTCATCCTGATTTGATGATATCCACTGCAGAGATCAATTTTTCTGAATATTCTTGCCCCCTGTAGCTCATCAAAAAGGTCCTCAATGACTGGAATGGGGTACTTATTCTTGATTGTTTGAACATTGAGTTTTCGGAAATCATTAACAATTCTCCTAGTGGTATCTTTCTTCTTTACTAAAAGGGAAGGGGAAGAGTATGGACTGCTGCTGTCCCTTATCACACATTTTTCAAGTAACTCTTTGATTATGTCTTCCATTGCATTCTTTTGGTGATGAGGCAATCGATAAGATCGTTGGTTAACCACTTTTGCTTCTGGTATAAGTGGAATTGTGTGGTCACAGCTTCGTTTTGGTGGCAGTCCAGTACGTTCCAAGAAGATATCTTTAAATTCCTCCAATAGTGACATAATAACTGGTGGGATTGTTTCTGATTCTGTTTTCTCTAGTGGCTTTTGTTGGGTCAGTAGGTCAGCACCACAGATTGCTTGGCTCAATAATTTAACACTGCCTTTTCTTTCCTTCATTGATTTCTGGACAGACAGGCTTTCATCATGGAAAGTGTGATAACTGCCATTAGGGAGTGTCACTCTCATTTCCATTTTCTTGTAGTCCAGTAAGACAGGGCTGTGAGTGTAAATCTAGTCTGCACCTAGGATTAAGCCATATCCTCTTAACTGTAGTAATATGAAATCAGATGTGAAGGGTGTTCCCTGAATGGAATATGAGCAGTTAAGACAAGAGAATTTCGTGTGCAGTATTTCTCCATTCACCACTTTAACCACTTGCTTTGGACTGGGGGTAATTTTACATGCTGAGAGGGCAACAATTTGAGGTGTTATGAAGGTTGTAGTGCTTCCTGTATCCACTAATGCTGTAGCAAACTGTGTGCCAATTAACACATTGAGTGTGAAGGTGTGTTTGCTTGTACTGATACCCAGCATTGCATGCATGGAAAGTTGGAGCTCTTGCTTAGGAGGTAGTTCACTGGTTTCCAGAATTTCCCCATCATCTGTATCAATGATGTACACTGTGGGTGGATTTTCTATTTGCAAGGCTTGTACTTGTTCCTTTTGATTCATTTTGCACACTGATTTATGGCCTGGTATCCAAGGTTCTCTGCATTTGTAGCATTTCTTCTCTGCTTTAGCCTGTTCAATAACTGAGGCAAGAGGACTTTGTCTGTTGTTTTCGACTAGAGCATATTTTCTTGTATAGAACTGCTGTGAGGCAAGGATTGGTATTTTTGCCAAATTAGCTTGTTCAATTCTTCTGTCTATCCACATGGCATTCTGCATATCAGTGGGTTTATGACATTGGAGATGATGTTGGATATAGTGAGATAACCCAGAGATGAAGCTATTCATGTAATAATCATCAGGCAGGGTTGGGTTGTCCCTTCTCATCAAATTCACCAGTTGCCCAAATTGGAGGATGTACTGAGCTACAGTAGATGTCTGGATGAGAGCATGAAAGGCTCTAACATTATCACAAGTAGAGGCTTTAGCAAATCTGTCACTAATTATCCTGCAGAATCTATGCCAAGGCAAATTGTATGCTGAAATTCGAGTGCCTCTCCACCATTGGATTGCTGGGCCTTTGAGGTATGTTGTTGCAATTTCAGTTCTTTGGTCCAGAGGTGTTCTAGCAGCATCGAAATATTGTTCAATCACTTGTATCCAGGAGTCTGCGTCATCCCCTGAGAATTCAGGTATGTTCATCTTGGCTGGTTTAACTGTTGGTGCACTTCTTTTTTCCTTCACTGGTCTGGAACAAGGCTCTGTTCTTTTGCTGATGTTCTATAAGGTCCGCCCCAGAACCACTGTTCAAGGACACCTTCGATATGCATACATTCACGATCCCAGATCACACCAGTCGTGAACAACATATCAAGTTGGTACACAGATACATCCATTAGACGGTTGCATAAAAAACTTACAAAGAGACATAGTCACATGACCAAGTCTAACACAACTGCCGCGCAGGGCAAACACACAACACACACAGCGGAAGACTAAACACACAACGTAGTAGAGCCCAAGTCACGCCTTAACCTACAGGTTGCTGACCGGGAGACGATCCTAGTTCGCAAAGCCATCAGCTCCGTACTCCTCTTCGTAGATCTCCATCTGAGGCTCCTTCTCGATGTCTGGCAAGTTAATACCAGGGACGAAACCAATATGAGTACATTTGAATGTACTCAGCAAGACATCCATCATGTAGCTTACCAAGATGCAAGTATGCTTATTGTAACATCCCAAGTATGAAAAACAACCATTAGAATGTTTGCTCTTTGTTAATTCATGTTTTGCATCATGTTATCATAAGCATTGCATTTGTTTTCATTTGTTTTCCCTTGTTTTTCAATTTGAATTTCAAAATCCTTGTTCATACTTGTTCTGTTACAATTTTCAAATAAAAATTACAAATCAAACCAATCATTTGTTTCCATTAAAGTTGAAATTAAAACCATTAACTTGCTTCTTATCAATAATTCAAATTAATACCAAAATTGCTCAAATTCATTTGAATTTCCAAACAGCAACTAAATTCAAAATTTTGAAAAACAAACAATGGCACACATGGGCTTTTGTACTAAATAACCTATAAAAATTTTCAGCACATTTTTAAAACCCCAAGAGCCCTTCTATTTCTCTCCTATCTTTCCTTTTCTTTTTCTGCAAAAAAAAGAAACAAAAAAAGAAAACAGAGAGAGAAGGGGGCAGGCCAGCCCAACAGCCAGCCCAGGCCCAGCCCCCCATGGCCTCCGTACCCCTTCCCTTACCTCTGTACGGCAGCTCATCGAGCATGCCCACGTCGACAGTCAGAGGAGGGGACGGACAGCAGAGCTCCTCCCCCTCCTTATAACCATGCCCTAGACCTCCCCCGTGCTGCCCTAGACCCCCCTCCTCCAATCTCTCCGCTGCCGCCGCCGTTTTCCTTCCTCCACCTTCCTCTGCTTCTCCCTGTTCTGAACCACCACCACCGCACGCCACCGCAACAGAACCAGGCGATCGCCGCCGCCATGGATACCTCCCGGCCTGGCTAGCTGCGGGAATCGGTTCCCCGCTACTCCCTCTCCCTCCTCGCTTCATCGCCAGGGGCTGGGAGGCCCTGGATCGTCGCCGTCGTCCACCTGTCTGTCGCCGTCGCCACCGTCCTCTCCACCGAGCACGACCACCTCCTTCTACCCCCTCGATCTTTTCCCTCTGCATCCGTGGCACACCAGCACGCACCCCTTGCGCACACGGGCACGCAGCAGCACAGCGAACGGCTCGCCGCCGGTGACCACCGTTCCGTCGCTGTCGGGCAGGTTCAGTTAACTGAACTTTCGTCAGTTCAGTTAACTGACGAAACTGAACGCCAAAACCCCCAAGTCCTCCTCTCTGTCACGAAACGATTCAGTAGCGCAGTGGCAACGCACTGCTCACGCGCGCCCGCGGCGCGGGTTCGAGTCCCCCCTCGCGGAATAAAAACCAACATTTTACAACGCGCGCGCGCTGACAGGTGGGGCCCCCTGTCAGCGACCACACACGCCACGCGAGCGCCACGGTGGCCAGGGCCCCCCTTGTCAGTGGCCTAGGCTAGGTCACTGCGAGGTGAATTTCTTTTTCTGGCTTTTTCTTTTACCACCAAGTCCCTGTTTAATTACAGAATGGTCCCTGGTTTTCAAACCATCATAAATCCCTAAATTCAAATCCAAATATAAGAAATAAAATATGTTTTCTGTACCAAATTCAATTCTCTACATGTTTAAATCATTTGTTTACTGTTTTGAACATTTCAAATGTTTTCAAAAATTCAAATTCAAACAACTCATTTCAAATTTGGTCAAATTCATAACTAATTCAAATTTAATTCAAATGTCACATATAAAATATGTTTTCCATGCAAAGTTGAACCACCTTTCCAAATATAAATTTTGTTTCCTGTTTTGAATAATTAAAATTGGTTAAATAATTTAAACCTTGTTTAAATCATTTAAAATTGCTAAATTCATAACTTGGTCAAATTAAATTCTTTTTGAACATATAAAATATGTTTTCAAACCAGTAAAATATAATCTTTTCAAATATGAATTTTATTTAATGTTTTGAACAAATAAAAAATTCAAATAATTTCATACTTGAATTAAATTCATTTAAATCTTGTTTAAACTTGTTTAATTCATAATTAATTCATTTTAATTCCTTTTTCAACAAATGAAACATGTATTCCATCTAAAATTTTGTGTTCTTTCCAAATATGAACTTTGTTATCTATTTTGAACATTTAAAATTGGTGAAAACAACAAATGCTTGTGTAACTCATTTAAGAAGCCAAATTTCCTAACTTAATAAATAAATTTCCAAACTTGGTAAACACCTTTTCAAATTGAAGCTATTGTTGTTTTCTTATTGTTTTCATCATCCATGCATCATTCTAATCAACTTTCACATGTTGGTTATTTGTAGATCATTTAATCCAACCTTAACTCATGGGCCTTTCCATATGCAATCCAAATTGCATATGGGCCCATTTAATTATGTTACCATGTCAACTAGCTTATCTTTGATGCATCAATTAAATTGCCATGCATCATCCCATGATTGTGCATTATGCCATGTTATTGATTGTTTGTCTCTCTGCGTTGTTTGTTTGCTTCTTCTCGAATAGACGACGACGTTGAGACAGACGAGGTTTACGACACTACTTCTGAGGAGTTAGCCCAGTACCAGGCTACTGAGTTTGCAGGCAAGTATTCACTCACATGAACCATTGTGTCCTTTCCACACTGGATATCGATACTTTCCGTTGTCTATCCTGCTAGCCTTAAGATTCGTTGCTTGTGTTCCGATCCTATCACATGTTATCCTGTAACCCTGATATAGCCTATCCTCCACACCTATAACCCTGTTGCTTGTTGCCTGTGTCTTACTAGCATGCTTAGGGTTGTTTATGCTCGAGTCTGATGTCCGTTATTTCTGTTACCATATTTATTATGTTCTGGGGGCTCGATGTTTAAACAACAACCTGTTAATGTTTGAGGTAATGCTAATTTGATGATAAGGCACCGGCAGGAGGCCGGGTATGGTTTTGAGGCCTGCTAGTGTCGAACTCAGGAAAAGTTCTTGTCCTCTAGATCCATGATGAGCGCGCTAACCGCATGTGGGAAGCGTGTATGGGCGCCCCCCTCAATTTGATTCGATTCGCATCTCGTCCAAATCGCCTCATTTAGTTCGGGTTTTCCATTTGCCGCATGCATATGCAGGTGCGAACCCGAGGCCAGGGTGGTAACTTTTGTAGTCGGCATTTAGGGAGACACGTTCTTAGAGTGCTATGAGGGTCCCCTTTTCTTCGTGGGGCTTGATTAGCCGTGCGCTCAATTGCACGGGGTTCTTTGGGCTTGATGCGAAGAAGAGTTGGGTTGTGTTGAGTGTCTCGCTTGGTGGGTTTGATCCCCGTCTGGCGGGATATTCTTACGTGTACGGCCAAATTGGTGCATCCCTGCAGGGTTAAATCTTCTCGAGAAGCCGTGTTGTCCGCGGTTATGGATGACTTGGTGATAGGGCTGGCTAACAAGGATTAGACAACTTACACCTAATCAATAATAAGTTGACTAGTAATAGGCTTATTGACACAATAACTTGAACCTTCACTAATCCAACTGTGTGAGTTATCCTCGGATTGCTTCTTTGGATAAGGGGCGAGATCCAGGATGGGTTTGTTTGAGGTTAGTGGTAGTTGGTTCCGATACGCTATCTTATCCCCTTCTTTTAGCCGGATGTTGTAGTGTGTCTCTGTAGTTGGTTAGGCAGCCCGCTGCCGCACTTTTGTATCACCTATCTTCCGTTGAACCCAAAGCATCTGTACTTGGTGTTGCCGGGTACACTTTGGTATCTTGTGCGTCTTGCTTGCCAGTACTCGTCTGTACTGACCCCTTTGGGGCTGCGTGTTCTGCAGACTACGTTTCCGAGGATCCCCATGGTGGCTACTACGTGGAGTATGACGAGGCTGCTGACGAGTAGATAGCGGACCCGGGCAGGATCCGAGACATCGTGGATGGGCTCCGTCTTTTCGTTTCCGGCCTCTTAGGCCTATTTGGATCTTGTCTGTACTCAGACACTTTGGATGCTTCCGCTGTGATGTAATGATGACTTGTTGGGACATGTGTCCTCTGGATGATTGTATTTGCTATCTCTGCTCTAGTGAGAGCTATTTGCAACTTATTTCTATTTCTTTGTGTCTTAGAGATTTGTTGTGATATCACTTGTTCAAATGCCGTTGACGTACCATGTGTGTATGTTATGAAGTACGTCAATGGAAGTAGTCGGATTTCTATGGGATGGTTTACGCAGACGATGAATAGTAGAGGATGGTTGTCACACGTTTACGTGTTGGCCTACTCATATTGAGATGCGGGTGCCGGTAAGCCCCGTAAGCCATTTATCTACTGTTTAGCGGGCTGTGAGTATCCTCTAGAAGTCCGGGTGCGACAAATGGTATCAGAGCCTGTCTGCCTGTAGGATCCCTTTTACTGGTCGCAGTTGAGTCTAGAAACTATTTTGTAGCTATATAGGAAAAATGAAACGTGAGAGTAGGAATTCTGTTCTTTTATTTCTTTCCCCACCCACCCTCCCTTTTCTGGTAAGGAAGTGCAACGTTGTTTTCTCTTCTCATCTAAACTTTCAAGTTAGGATTTCACGTATCCTGGTTTCTCTAGGATAGTTATATCTACTAGACCATAGGAATGGAGGTGGTTGTGACATGATTTATCATGTTGCCTACTCACGATTGAGAACGGAGGCGTGTAAGCCCCGGAAGCAGATCCTCTATTCCTTAAGCAGTAGATATTTATCCTTTAGAAGCCCGGATGGGTTTTTCCATAGTACCTCAGGAGTGTTTGGTCTCGTGTTTCCCAATGTTGCTTCGATATCCTGTTCTTCTCAACATCCTTTTCGTCCGTTGAAACCTTGTTGTTGCTTGCCACTTCAGTTCTTCTACCGGCGTCTAATCAAAACTTCCCCGATCATCTGCAGATGGATCTCAGGTTCTACCCGCAGGTGGTTCGTATGACTCGTTGCAAGAGCACTGCCGTTTATCCGGAGATGCTGAGAGACATGGTCACTTTTCTGGGGTTCCGTTGGGCACCAGAGTACCAGGTCTACGAGCAGCAGCGAGAGTTTGAGCAGACCTACTACCAGGCTATCGTCTACATTCTGTCAGATGATGGCATGAGCGTAGTCCACCGCTACGAGGCAGTAGGTTCCACAGTGGATATGGCTGTGCAGCAGGCAGCTTATGTGAGTCCTCACCGTCCTTCGTGCTGACTACTGGGGATTTGACGAATCTATCTATCGCCACATCCCCCGTGGTTACATCACTTCGGAGGGAGCTCACTTCACTCTCTACGACAACTTGGATGTCTACGAGCATGATAACTCCAGGCTGCACACCACCGCTCAGTTTGTGAGACACAGTGACGCAGTTGCCAGCATACTATCTCAGGAGTTGGCTTCAGTCAGAGAGCAGCTTTACCTTGCTTTGACTCGTCTGGCGACTTACACCACAGACTTTGTTGGAGACGAGCGCTTTGCACGTTTCGATCAGCCAGTTGGTCGTCGTCTGCCAGATGCTGGAGGTTACGAGCCGATCAGAGGTCCACTCCTTAACCTTGGTGCTGGTTACACTGGGATTCCACGCTTTGGAGCACAGGGAGTCGACGCTATGTACTTCACCACCCTAGAGTCGCTCTCAGACCACGTCAGATCTATGTGGATCGTCGTTCCACCTACTTTCGTGGGCGTACTCCTCACCGTACCTCTCGCCGTACTCCTAGCCGCCGTCCTGCGTGATGAGCATGGGAGTACCGATGTATCCATTCTTAGCTATGTTTAGTTATCCTTTGGCATTCGAACCATTTATGGTGTGTTGGATATTCTGATGTATTTGAACATGTGATGATGTACCTGTTGGTTATCTATTCATGCGTCGGAATAATCTCTCTTTCGGTTGCCAAGTCTATCCTTTTCTATTGTTGTGCTAAAATGCATTTCCATTCAGGATGCCGCCAACAAGGAACAACGCGCCTGAGCCACCGCCAATCGCGGAGCTGTTGACTCAGATGACCCAAGTCATGACGCAGATGGCCCAGTTTCAGACTAATCAGCACAACAACCAGACAGCTCCACGAGTCAGCATCAAGGAGTTTCTCAGTCTGGGCCCAAGAGCTTTCGTGGCCACACGCGAGCCTCTGGACGCTGATGACTGGATCCGTGAGATAGCTAAGGCTCTGGAGATTGCTCACGTAGCTGAAGAAGACAAGGTCAAGTATGCCTCCTATCTGCTGAAGGGCCAGGCAGCTACTTGGTGGGAGAACTTCGAGGCCATGAGAACTGGGATATCAGTCACGTGGAATTGTTTCAAGGAAGCCTTCCTGAAGCACCACATCCCAGATGGTCTCATGGAAAGGATGCGTGAAGAGTTTTGCTCTCTCAAGCAGGGCAAGTTGGACATCATCGGGTATCAGAGTGAGTTCAATCGCCTCGCTCGGCACGCTGGAGATGAGGTGTCCACTGAAGCTAAGAAGATGGCAAGGTTCCGCAGAGGTTTTAACCCGGAACTCAAGTATGCCCTCACAAACGTCAAGGCCAACAGCTTCGAGGATCTCGTTAACACCGCGCTCAATGAAGAAAATGGGCGCAAGGCGTTCGAGGAGTCTCGCAAGCACTCGCGTGAGGGTGGTTCCTCCTCCAACATGACCACCCCTCCGCAGAAGCGCCGCATCTGGGTACCAAATGGTGCTGTCACTCGGGCTCCATATGCCCAAACTTCTCCAGGCTTCACTCCCCGCCCACCCAACCCTGCTCAGATGCATGATCCAAGGGCTTCAATGGGGCAGCCAAGGCCAGGGCCTCCTCGTGTCGTCACATGCTACAAGTGCAAGCAGACGGGGCACTACGCTGACAAGTGCACGCAGAGGCAGCTACCTCCACCACCACCTCGTCCTAACACAAACCAGGCAATGGTGTGCGCTCCCCCGCCTAAGGCCTTCAACTCCAACAACAGGCCTGTCGGGAGGACCGCAAGGGTGAATCATGTCAAGCTCGACAAAGCCGAGGAAGCTCCTGACGTCGTTCTCGGTATATTACCCGTAAACTCTTTTTCCAGCTAAAGTGTTGTTTGATACCGGAGCATCGCATTCTTTTGTGTCAAAGATTTTTGCCACAACAAACAACCTAATTGTGGTTACACTAAGCAATCAGATCACTGTTCACTCCCCGGGATCTCAAATGTTGACCTCCAAGATAAGTAAGGACAATCAAATCCTAATTGGAGGCCACATTTTCCTTGCCTCTCTCATGTTGCTGGGAAGTTCTGACATTGATGTCATTCTTGGTATGGATTGCCTGAAAGCTAATAAAGCAAGGATTGACTGTGCTCAAAAGGCAATAACTCTGTTCAACCCTTCTGGCCAGATAATCTATTCTCCACATGAATCAAGTTCCATTCAGTTGTGCACCCTCGATGCAAAACCTCTACCTTCACTTGAAAATGTTCCGGTGGTTTGCGAATTCCCTGACGTCTTTCCAGAAGAATTGCCAGGGATGCCTCCGGACAGAGCTGTTGAGTTCGTGATCGAACTTGAACCAGGTACTGCTCCAATCTCTAAGCATCCTTACAAGATAGGAACTCCCGAGCTGAAGTTGTTAAAGGAACAAATTGATATGTACATGGAAAAAGGTTACATTCAACCTAGCTCCTCGGCTTGGGGTTGCCCAACTCTGTTCGTTGCGAAGAAGGATCACACAAGAGACTCGTTGTTGACTATCGTCCTCTTAACGAGAAAACCATCAAAAACAAGTATCCAATTCCTCGCATCGATGATCTTTTTGATCAACTTGCTGGAGCCTCAATATTCTCCAAGTTGGACTTGAGAATGGGTTACCATCAAATAAAGATCAGAAAAGAGGATATTCCAAAGACAGCCTTCACCACTCGCTACGGTCTATATGAATTCACCGTCATGTCTTTTGGTCTCTCCAATGCACCGGCGACCTTCTCTCGACTCATGAATTCTGTCTTCCATGAATACCTTGACAAGTTCGTGGTGGTATATCTTGATGACATTCTTGTCTACTCAAAATCCGAGGAAGAGCATGAAGAACATCTTCGTCTAACCCTCATGAAGCTTCGCGAGCATCGTCTCTATGCCAAGTTCTCCAAATGTGAGTTCTGGATTTCATAAGTTGCTTACCTTGGTCATGTCATCTCTGCCAAGGGCATAGCCATTGATCCGGAAAAGGTTAAAGCAATTGTTGATTGGAAACCTCCAAAGACGGTGAAGCAAGTAAGAAGTTTTCTTGGCTTTGCTAGCTATTGCCGTCGCTTTGTCCAAAACTTCTCAAAGATTGCCAAACCTCTCACTGACCTCACAAAGAAGGACAAGAAGTTCGTTTGGTCTCCACAATGTGATGAAAGTTTCAATGTCCTGAAGACAAAACTCACTTCTACACCAGTTCTGGTTGGCCCAGATCCTACCAAACCTTTCCAGATATTCTGTGATGCTTCTCTCCAAGGTCTAGGTGCAGTTCTTATGCAAGAACGTCAAGTTGTGGCTTATGCTTCACGTCAGTTGAATACACATGAGCTCAATTATCCCACTCATGACCTTGAACTTGCAGCAGTTGTGTTTGCCCTCAAGAAATGGAGACAATACTTGTTGTGTAATCGCACTGAAATCTTTTCCGATCATAAGAGTCTGAAGTACATCTTCACTCAACCAGATCTAAAACTCAGGCAAAGGAGATGGATTGAAAAGATCAAAGACTTTGACCTTACCATTTCTTACACTCCAGGCAAGGCTAATGTTATGGCCGATGCTCTCAGTCGCAAGTCGTATTGCAATAATCTCATGATCATGGAAAGCCAACCTCCACTTCATGAAGAATTCCAGAAGCTCAACCTTGGTCTTGTTCCTCAAGGCTATCTTGCAAACTTGAAGCCAGTCCAACTCTCGAGGACAAGATTCGTTCTGAACAACTTCGTGATGCTGAAATCAAGAAGATTGTAGAACACATCAAAGAGGCAATGAGAAATTTAAGTCCTTCTCAATTGATGACAAGGGAACTGTGTTCTTCGAAGGACGCATTGCAGTTCCTCAGATTCAAAGTCACAAAGATGTAATTCTCAAGGAGGCTCATGAAACTCCTCTCTCCATACACCCTGGAAGTACAAAGATGTACCAGGATCTCAAGACACTGTATTGGTGGCCTGGCATGAAACGTGAAATTGCTCAATACGTTTCTGAATGCGACGTTTGTCAACGTGTTAAGGTAGTTCATCAGAAAACAGCCGGTCTTCTCCAACCTCTGAAAATCCCTGAGTGGAAGTGGGACATGATTGAAATGGACTTCGTCACTGTTTTCCAAAGTCCAAGAGGGGCAACGATGCAATCTTCGTTGTCATTGATCGACTCACTAAAGTACCTCACTTCTTTCCTGTCAAAGAGACAATCTCAGCTAGTCAGTTAGCAGAGCTCTACACAGCAAAGATTGTTCCTCTTCATGGTGTTCCATTGGAAATAAGCTCAGACCGTGGAAGCATCTTCACTTCTCATTTCTGGAAAAGCTTTCAAGAAGCATTGGGCACCAAACTTCTGTTCAGCACAGCCTATCACCCTCAGTCTCAAGGGCAAGTCGAAAGAGTCAATCAGATTCTCGAGGATATGCTCAGAGCATGTGGTATCTCTTTTGGCATGAAATGGGAGGAATGTCTTCCATATGCTGAATTCTCCTACAACAACAGCTTCCAGGCAAGCCTAGGCATGGCACCATTTGAGGCTCTCTATGGCCGCAGATGCAGGAGTCCAATCAATTGGTCTGGAGCTGGTGAACGTTCACTCTTAGGCCCTGACATTGTTAAGGAAGCCGAAGAGAAAGTTCGCATCATTCGTGACAATCTGAGGATTGCTCAGTGTCGTCAGAAAAGCTACTATGACAGCAAACACAGGGACATGGTCTATGCAACTGGTGACAAAGCATACTCCGTGTAACTCCCCTCAGAGGCACTCATCGTTTTGGTGTCAAAGGAAAGCTTTCACCAAGATATATTGGTCCTTTCAACATTCTCTCAAGGCGTGCAGAAAATGCCTATCGTCTTGAACTTCCAGAAAAGCTATCCAAGGTGCACGATGTGTTTCACGTGTCACAGCTCAAGAAGTGCTTCAAAGATCCAGGTCGTGCAGTTGATCATGATTCAATTGACCTGCAAGAAGACCTCTCTTATGAAGAGCATCCTGTTCGCATTCTCGATGAGACCGAGCGCAAAACTCGCAACAAGAGCACCAAGTTCTTAAAAGTGCAGTGGTCTCATCATTCCGATAAAGAGGCAACGTGGGAGACCGAAGAGGATCTTCGCAAGAAGTATCCGGACCTTTTCTCTTCTCAGTAGGAATCTCGGGGCGCGATTCCTTCAAGGGGGGGGCGTTTTGTAACATCCCAAGTATGAAAAACAACCATTAGAATGTTTGCTTTTTGTTAATTTATGTTTTGCATCATGTCATCATAAGCATTGCATTTGTTTTCCATTGTTTTTCTATTTGATTTTCAAACGAAAATTCAAATCTATTTGTTTCATACTTGTTCTGTTACAATGTTTCAAATAAAACTTGCAAATCAAACCATTTATTGTTTCCATTAAACTTGTAAGTTCAAACTATTAAATTGTTTCTTTTCAATAATTCTTTTAACACCAAAATTGCTCAAATTCATTTGAATTTCCAAACAGCAACTAAATTCAAAATTTTGAAAAACAAACAATGGCACAGATGGGCTTTTGTACTAAATAACCTATAAAAATTTTCACCACATTTTTAAAACCCAAAGAGCCCTTCTATTTCTCTCCTTTCTTTCCTTTTCTTTTTCTGCAAAAAAAAAGAAACAAAAAAATAAAACAGAGAGAGAAGGGGGCATGCCAGGCCAACAGCCAGCCCAGGCCCAGCCCCCCACGGCCTGCGTACCCCTTCCCTTACCTCTGTACGGCAGCTCATCGAGCATGCCCACGTCGACAGTCAGAGGAGGGGACGGACAGCAGAGCTCCTCCCCCTCCTTATAACCATGCCCTAGACCTCCCCCGTGCTGCCCTAGACCCCCCTCCTCCAATCTCTCCGCTGCCGCCGCCGTTTTCCTTCCTCCACCTTCCTCTGCTTCTCCCTGTTCTGAACCACCGCCACCGCACGCCACCGCAACAGAACCCGGCGATCGCCGCCGCCATGGATACCTCCCGGCCTGGCTAGCTGCGGGAATCGGTTCCCCGCTACTCCCTCTCCCTCCTCGCTTCATCGCCAGGGGCTGGGAGGCCCTGGATCGTCGCCGTCGTCCACCTGTCTGTCGCCGTCGCCACCGTCCTCTCCACCGAGCACGGCCACCTCCTTCTACCCCCTCCCGGTGAGCACGTCCCCCTCGATCTTTTCCCTCTGCATCCGTGGCACACCAGCACGCACCCCTTGCGCACACAGGCACGCAGCAGCACAGCGAACGGCTCGCCGCCGGTGACCACCGTTCCGTCGCTGTCGGGCAGGTTCAGTTAACTGAACTTTCGTCAGTTCAGTTAACTGACGAAACTGAACGCCAAAACCCCCAAGTCCTCCTCTCTGTCACGAAACGATTCAGTAGCGCAGTGGCAACGCACTGCTCACGCGCGCCCGCGGCGCGGGTTCGAGTCCCCCCTCGCGGAATAAAAACCAACATTTTACAACGCGCGCGCGCTGACAGGTGGGGCCCCCTGTCAGCGACCACACACGCCACGCGAGCGCCACGGTGGCCAGGGCCCCCCTTGTCAGTGGCCTAGGCTAGGTCACTGCGAGGTGAATTTCTTTTTCTGGCTTTTTCTTTTACCACCAAGTCCCTGTTTAATTACAGAATGGTCCCTGGTTTTCAAACCATCATAAATCCCTAAATTCAAATCCAAATATAAGAAATAAAATATGTTTTCTGTACCAAATTCAATTCTCTACATGTTTAAATCATTTGTTTACTGTTTTGAACATTTCAAATGTTTTCAAAAATTCAAATTCAAACAACTCATTTCAAATTTGGTCAAATTCATAACTAATTCAAATTTAATTCAAATGTCACATATAAAATATGTTTTCCATGCAAAGTTGAACCACCTTTCCAAATATAAATTTTGTTTCCTGTTTTGAATAATTAAAATTGGTTAAATAATTTAAACCTTGTTTAAATCACTTAAAATTGCTAAATTCATAACTTGGTCAAATTATTTTCTTTTTGAACATATAAAATATGTTTTCAAACCAGAAAAATATAATATTTTTAAATATGAATTTTATTTAATGTTTTGAACAAATAAAATTCAAATAATTTTTATACTTGAATTAAATTCATTTAAATCTTGTTTAATTCATAATTAATTCATTTTAATTCCTTTTTCAACAAATGAAACATGTATTCCATCTAAAATTTTGTGTTCTTTCCAAATATGAACTTTGTTATCTATTTTGAACATTTAAAATTGGTGAAAACAACAAATGCTTGTGTAACTCATTTAAGAAGCCAAATTTCCTAACTTAATAAATAAATTTCCAAACTTGGTAAACACCTTTTCAAATTGAAGCTATTGTTGTTTTCTTATTGTTTTCATCATCCATGCATCATTCTAATCAACTTTCACATGTTGGTTATTTGTAGATCATTTAATCCAACCTTAACTCATGGGCCTTTCCATATGCAATCCAAATTGCATATGGGCCCATTTAATTATGTTACCATGTCAACTAGCTTACCTTTGATGCATCAATTAAATTGCCATGCATCATCCCATGATTGTGCATTATGCCATGTTATTGATTGTTTGTCTCTCTGCGTTGTTTGTTTGCTTCTTCCTGAATAGACGACGACGCTGAGACAGACGAGGTTTACGACACTACTTCTGAGGAGTTAGCCCAGTACCAGGCTACTGAGTTTGCAGGCAAGTATTCACTCACATGAACCATTGTGTCCTTTCCACACTGGATATCGATACTTTCCGTTGTCTATCCTGCTAGCCTTAAGATTCGTTGCTTGTGTTTCGATCCTATCACATGTTATCCTGTAACCCTGATATAGCCTATCCTCCACACCTATAACCCTGTTGCTTGTTGCCTGTGTCTTACTAGCATGCTTAGGGTTGTTTATGCTCGAGTCTGATGTCCGTTATTTCTGTTACCATAATTATTATGTTCTGGGGGCTCGATGTTTAAACAACAACCTGTTAATGTTTGAGGTAATGCTAATTTGATGATAAGGCACCGGCAGGAGGCCGGGTATGGTTTTGAGGCCTGCTAGTGTCGAACTCAGGAAAAGTTCTTGTCCTCTAGATCCATGATGAGCGCGCTAACCGCATGTGGGAAGCGTGTATGGGCGCCCCCCTCAATTTGACTCGATTCGCATCTCGTCCAAATCGCCTCATTTAGTTCGGGTTTTCCATTTGCCGCATGCATATGCAGGTGCGAACCCGAGGCCAGGGTGGTAACTTTTGTAGTCGGCATTTAGGGAGACACTTTCTTAGAGTGCTATTAGGGTCCCCTTTTCTTCGTGGGGCTTGATTAGCCGTGCGCTCAACTGCACGAGGTTCTTTGGGCTTGATGGGAAGAAGAGTTGGGTTGTGTTGAGTGTCTCGCTTGGTGGGTTTGATCCCCGTCTGGCGGGATATTCTTACGTGTACGGCCAAATTGGTGCATCCCTGCAGGGTTAAATCTTCTCGAGAAGCCGTGTTGTCCGCGGTTATGGATGACTTGGTGATAGGGCTGGCTAACAAGGATTAGACAACTTACACCTAATCAATAATAAGTTGACTAGTAATAGTCTTATTGACACAATAACTTGAACCTTCACTAATCCAACTGTGTGAGTTATCCTCGGATTGCTTCTTTGGATAAGGGGCGAGATCCAGGATGGGTTTGTTTGAGGTTAGTGGTAGTTGGTTCCGATACGCTATCTTATCCCCTTCTTTTAGCCGGATGTTGTAGCGTGTCTCTGTAGTTGGTTAGGCAGCCCGCTGCCGCACTTTTGTATCACCTATCTTCCGTTGAACCCAAAGCATCTGTACTTGGTGTTGCCGGGTACACTTTGGTATCTTGTGCGTCTTGCTTGCCAGTACTCGTCTGTACTGACCCCTTTGGGGCTGCGTGTTCTGCAGACTACGTTTCCGAGGATCCCCATGGTGGCTACTACGTGGAGTATGACGAGGCTGCTGACGAGTAGATAGCGGACCCGGGCAGGATCCGAGACATCGTGGATGGGCTCCGTCTTTTCGTTTCCGGCCTCTTAGGCCTATTTGGATCTTGTCTGTACTCAGACACTTTGGATGCTTCCGCTGTGATGTAATGATGACTTGTTGGGACATGTGTCCTCTGGATGATTGTATTTGCTATCTCTGCTCTAGTGAGAGCTATTTGCAACTTATTTCTATTTCTTTGTGTCTTAGAGATTTGTTGTGATATCACTTGTTCAAACGCCGTTGACGTACCATGTGTGTATGTTATGAAGTACGTCAATGGAAGTAGTCGGATTTCTATGGGATGGTTTGCGCAGACGATGAATAGTAGAGAATGGTTGTCACACATTTACGTGTTGGCCTACTCATATTGAGATGCGGGTGCTGGTATGCCCCGTAAGCCATTTATCTACTGTTTAGCGGGCTGTGAGTATCCTCTAGAAGTCCGGGTGCGACACTTATATAGTGGAATGGGTAGGCTATACATAGGGTTCACTACCCATGATATATGTATGACATATCATAGTTGATTTTTGAAAAAAAATCTCTGTATCTTCGTTGAAGAAGATACTTCAAAAGAAAATAATATAGTTTTTTTTCTTTCTCTTGTAGATATCCCATGTACAAGAGGTTTTGTAAAACTTTGTTAAAAGAAAGTTTTCTCTTTGCAAAACTTCTTGGAATCGACTTCCAGTTTTTGTTTAGAAAAGAAAGATTTTCTTTGCAAAACTTTTTGTAAAACAACTTCTGGCTTTTTATCGACGGTACCTCCATGGTACAAGATTTCCTCCTTTCAGTACTTCATAAGTCCAACACCTTTTTGAAAACTCCTTTTTTGAAAACATTGACACAATGCTAGCTACATGGCCATTCAAATGTCCATATCCGAGGACGCGACTACTTCAAAATAGTTGTACTCTGCAGAGGTGTACACATCCACCAGATACAGTACATCCGCCGTGAACAACCACGAACTGTAACAACAGTATGTAAACATCAGATAACTGATCCTAACCATCCACTATGTTCAAGCTAGAATGTGTCTATCTCTTCAGTTGAGTATAATCTCCCCGGCGCCAGGTCCCACCCTGCCTAGACAGGAGACTCAACTGCTGCGACCGGGGGGTAACTTAATCCCTCACTTCGTATGCCCCGTATCTTCCACCTAGCGACAATCGGTTCGAGGGCTCGACGACCCTTATAGCAAATTGAGATAAAACACACCCTAACAAGAACAAACTTCAAGTTAAGCCCCGTTCCCATGTTGGGGTAGGGTGGCAGTACGGTAAAGGTTGTCCGGCGAAGACTAGGTTATGTGTCATTTTTTAAAACACTTTTTTCCCAAAAATGATCACTTCCACATTCCTTCGGTGAATAAGGCTCAGCCTTTTCTCCGGGTTTTCCATAAAATTCTTTGTGTTGCAAAAACAAATTTGTAAGGTGTCCACTTAGGGACTAATATTTGTGATGGTAATAAATACCATATGGTGGCTATGGGCTTGGTAACACCAAGTATGAACTACTGGCGTAGTAATAGTATATATAATAGTAGTAGTAGTATTCACTCAAAAATAGTTTTTGGTAACAAAAGTTTTGTAAAACTTTTCAGAAGTAAAACATGCATGATAGATAATGATAAGTGTAGTAACAGCAAGCATCAGGATGGCTTTCCTTAAATCTCTTAATGTCCCTGGCCTTGAAGTAACTTGAACTTGACGCACAGCTCCACAACTGCTTCTTCTTCTTCTTCGTTTTCTAGCGTCGTAAACGAGTAAAAGACACACACTCAGAACTAAAGGCCAAACAACTAAACTAAATAACACATACAGCAAGCAAATTTATACTAACGCAATCACTCAAAAGGTTATCGCGAAAACTATCTCACAAACTCTCAGGGTACAAAACTATCGTCAGGCAACTATATGGTTGAGAACCATATCCCACATCTTACATACCATATATGGAGTGGGTGTGCCACTCTCATAATAAGATATTCAAGAAGCTAAAAATATATCTTGTGGGCACAAAAGGTGAGACTACTAAAATATTAACAATCAAACAAAGCAATACCCATGGCAGTGGGTATTAACAAAACACAAGTAAATCATCACCAAACAAGATCACTAATAAAATAATGCCTAGATAACAAGATGCTACTAATCACAACAACAACACTAGTACATCAAAAGCATAAGTGTAATACTCATGCTAAGGCAATCACTCAGACAATTTCCAAACAGCAAGCAATCACCTCATAGATGAATATGCTAGTTATAGACTATGCTTATGTCTACTCACAGTTATGGAATCCATCAATCATGAAAATTAAACAAACAAACCAGTAGCTAAAATCAATGGTAACAAGTCATAAAAATAATCTAAAACACAACCATCACACAAGATAATACTCTTATCAAATAACATAAAAACAGGAATGCATTTATAGCATACTAGTATGGAATTCTACACAAGCAGGCTATAAGATATAATTGTATTCTACAACTATAGCAACAAGAAAATAAATATGTCATGGCATAATAACAGAAGTAATAACCTCCTAAAAATGCTATAATAAAGCATGCACTCAGAAAATAAAAGACAACAATTCTAGAGCAAAGTCATAATTTCTAGTGGTGACACTAGTTCAACACTAGAGAAGCAAACAATGCTACAAGGATTCTTACTCCAAACAAGAAATTCATGAATATAAATATGCCTACTAACATCACAAAAACCTTACACATGCTAGTAAGCAATATAATAAAATAATTCTATGAGAACATCTATTAAGCATGCATAAATTTAATCTAGTAACACATGCTTTTCTACTCAAGTAGATAGCAAGCAAACAAAGTATAAACCACACAACCAGTAGCTATGCACTCAACAAAAGATTAACTAAACACTTTCAAAAATCCAAACACTCAATAGAAACCATTCACAAACAAGCTATCAATCACAAGGAATTTATTTTATTAGCAAACAATTTAATTTAAGCAAACAATAGTGAAGCATTTCTTAACATGATACCCCTAAGGAATATTATGCTAACAAATGAATCACCACTAAACATACTAGTATTCACAAAGAAGAAATAAACTTTTCACTTGCATAAGTGAAACAAACAATCTATTTTCCTTGGTGGAAATAAAACTCAAACATAAGTACTACATGCTATTTTCACACAAGTGAAAAGTTGGGGATTTGCATCCCTAACCTAATTGCAATGGGACCAGTGGGTTATGGGCCCACTAACACCAAGGCAAAAGAGGTACAAAGACTCTGGTTACTCATGACAAAAATTAGTATGACCAAATAAATAACACAAGGCTATTCATTCTAGTGAAAACAATACTAGTGAAAGCAATTAACAGAACTTACACATGCTTTGCTATAAAATAACATGCAAGCTAACAGAGATGATAACATCGAAATAACAGTACCAAAATGGTAGTGGAGTCATAGCAAACATACCACAAACTTAGTCAATCAAGCACACAAAGATTTGGTGCACATATTAATCAAAATAATAAAACTAGGAAATAACAAAATGCTATTCCTACTATCATTTGGCTTTCCAAACATGCACACACTTTCTAAGGTAGACATATTGCAAGAAAACAACCTAACAACAAGTGATAACAACTCTATACATGCTAGGAAACAAGATACAATCAATCACACACTTTCATTCAAACAAATACACACATACAAGCAAAAACAGAAAAGTGTTGTTTTCTAGACCTGCTCACCAAAATTAATCTAGAGCCCCAAAAATTAATCCAAGCTAGGATTATATGTATCTATTTAATAGAAAACTCATCCAATTGGATTCACTTCAAAAATTATTTTTAAACGCACTCTAAAAATCCTAGAAAATCCTACTGGCCTTTTACCAAAATGGATGGCATTTCCATTTGGTAGCTCAACTTGATGTGAGGAAAAGTCCTAGTGATAGATCTATTCACTAGCTATCCAAAACAATTTCGTTTGACCATTTTAGTTATAGATCCAAAAAGTTATGTTCCAAACAATCTCACAGACACTCTGTGGCAAAACAGACAATGTGAGAAAACTATAAGCCAAAACTGAGATCTACAATTTTTAGGTGGTTTAGAAAACATAACACTAGTGCCTTGATTTTTGGTAGATTTTAATTTACAACTTTGGTATTTTTCACACGCCCAAAGCAAACAAGCAAGTTTCTGTCAAAAATTTAAAAGAAAATCAACAGGCAGCGCGGGCTGGGGTTTTCTAGCGGGCGCGGCCCAGCTATGTGCAGGGCGCGGCCCATCGCAGGACAGGCGCGCGCGCGCGGGAAACGCCTAGTTTGACATGGCCCGTCGATCTTAGATCGAACGGCACACGGGTCATCGTCCTCCTCTCAGCTCTCCTCTCTCTCTCTCTCTCGACGGGGCCAGCGGCGAACCCGCACGGTGGCTCACCTAGGGGGCTCGGGGAGGGGCGGCGCGTGCTCAGGGAAGGTAGCTGGGGTCGAGGGCGTCGAGGGGCGTTGGTTGCAGAGGCCGGTGTGGCTCCAGGCGATGACGCGACACCGAGCGCCCACGGCAGCGAGGTCGAAGGCGGCGGCGTACCTGCAAGCGAGCGGCCACGGGGGCGTGTCAGGGAGGGTCATGGAGGTACGGGGAGCCAATCCAGGGTAGTGAGGAGGTGGGGAAGGCACAGGAGAGGGAGATGCAACCTCGAGCTCCTGGCGGTGATCGTCGGGGGTTCACGGCTCCGGCAAGCTCCAGGGGCCAAGGAAGGGCTAGATCTCGACGTTGGGGAGTTGTGAGAGTGTGAGGGAGTAATGTGGCGCAAGGAGTAGGGCTCTGGAGTCTTGTACTCATGGTGAAAAGGTCAAGGGCAAAAGCAAGGGCTCGGGTTCAATGCCAAGCAATGGCATGGGCTAGTCCAGGGGTTGTTTTGGTCTCCCACTTCATGCTCTGGTTGCCAAAGGCCGAGACCACGAAAAGGCAAGTCAATGCCTGGCCTTTGGAGGCTAGGGGAGGCAAGGTCAAGGTGGGAAAGGGCAAGGTATGGGTACCCATGCCCATGCCACATCATCACCTTCTCTCTCAAGTTTTCTTCATACCCAAGGTTTCTAGAAACAAAAAGAGACATCCTGGCTCGAGTTAAATAGTTAGTCAACACATTTGACAAGGTTACATTTCAAAATTTGCAAAGAAAAACAAAGAAAACAACTGTCCGAAAGTGTATCCCACACTGTTCACAAAATTCAGAAAATTTAGTCTTCAGACTTAGAGAAAATTTCTAAGTGTTGAAAACAGATAGAATGAGCAAAAAGTTGGGTTTGTTTTCAAGGGTCAAATGGTTTCCAAAATTTGTTTTCAAAGTGGGAACTTTTTAACCATGTTATAAACTTTCAGAAACATCTTTTGGAAACAAATTTGAAATAGTTTAAGGCCATGAAAACAATGTGGAAAGAGGTGTACTTTCTGTTTTTCTCTGTTTTCCAGAAATGCCTTTTTCTGCCTTGTTTTTATACCACAAAAACAACAAGCAAAAGATAAATTTTATTAATCCAAAAATAAAACCAAGCTTATGTATTTGTAGTACATATAGCAAGGAACAAATAAAAGTCAAGAAAACATAAAATAACATTTTATAGCCCAGTGAAAACAAAGGTAGAAAACAGGTACTTGGCTATAATTTCAGGAAATAATTTCTATAGAAAACTTAAAAGAAAACTTTCATAAGTCATTTTGAAAACTTGTTTTCTTGGATCCCACAAAGTTAAAAGTTTGTTTTAAGATGCAACCAAGAATAATCAAAGTCTTGGAATAAAAACCACTCACACAACATCAGGAAAAATATCATAAAAAAAATAATAGAATTGTTTTCAGGAAAAAATTGGTATTGGTTTTATCAAGAAACAAAACTTGTGTTGCAAATATGATTAAGAGCATACACACATGTTAGTTCAAACAATTATGCTGTTAGAAAAAAATTGGCCCTAATTTTTGTTTTCTTGAACACAGTACAAGAATCCAAAAACTGGGGTGTGACATGTTCCCCTGGTTCTTCTTCTTCTTCCATTATTTCTTCCACCTGGTGAGGGGCTTTCTTGGTGCCTCCTGCTCCTGGATTTCCATCTTTGTTTGACACATGGGTGTACACTTTTCCAAAGTGAGGATGCCTATATGGCATTTTGGGGGTGCCGTCTAGGCTCATTTCCTTGCCTTGTGCATCTGTTAATTTTGTTGTTCCTTGTGTCTGCTTGGGCTATTTCTCCTGATTTAATGAAGGTGCAGAGTGGACATTTGGATTAGGGGGTGTATGCGACTGGTTGTCAAAAAATCCTTCTTGTGAGTCAGATCGCTCCACTCCATTTCTCCCAGCAAACAACCTCTCGAAATTGTTCTGTATGCTAGCAAAGTTTTGTTGAATACTTGCAAAGTTCATGTTGACAGTGCTCTTGAAGGCCAGGAATTCCTTCCTATCATCATCTCTGTTTCTCTGCAGAGTTTGCACATCTAGGAGCATGGATTTCATCTCCAACAAGCATGTATCTTGCGAGTTTAAGTCCGACATGGCGAGTAGTGAATTTTACTTTTCTAGCAGTGAGCTAGAATAACCACTATCGCGAATAATCAGAATGCAAGGAGAGGGTTTTACGTACAGTGGTACTACCTGACTCCGTTGTCATTGATTCTACTGCCGCCGTCACCGTCGCCTGCTCCTCCTTGCCGCCGTTGTTGAACGGACCAGGGTGGGTGGTGGGATTTTAGAGCTGAGGAGGTGATCCTCAGTAACCGATCCCTTCCCTTGATCTGCAACCGAACTCACTCTCACACCGCCGATGAGCCGCCTCCGTTCTGCTGCTCACCACCGCCGGGATGACGAACTGCCTAGGAGGATTTTACAAGAGAGCCCAACTCCTTGGAGCTCGAGATCCAAAACTCCGCCGAGGAAAGACTAGCTCATGATACCAATTGTTAAGTCCCACAGTATGATCGCAGGGTTTTACATTAACAAATTCAGAATAGGCGTTTGAATTCAGAGTTTCTATTACACCGAATGGTTCACAGTAACGAATTACAGAGAAGCAATACAGAAAGATGAAACCAACCTCAAACAGAGGCGGCTACAAGGGGGAAACCCTAACAAGAGAGATGAGATTAGTTTCTCCACCGTGGTGGTTACATATAGAGATCAGTCGGGAGAAGACGACAAGCAAGGGAGTAGTTTAGGAAGAAACCGATGAGCTGTAAAGGAGTCATTTCCGAATATGCTACATGTGCGCTTGGTGTGATCTGAACCGTTGCGTATAGATCGTGCGGATGGTAGGTGAGGTGCAGGACTGAAGTGTTAACTGAATACTGATGGACAGAAACACATACTTGACAATTCCCCCGCGTTGAGAACCGACTTGACCTCAAATCGTGAATTCTGGAAAAGTTTTCTGGATGAATGCAGCATCTTCCAAGGTTGCTTGTTCGACAGGCAAGTTTTTTCATTTTATGAGCCATTGTACCACTGGTATGCTGATGTCGCCCTGGATTCTCGGGATCAACTCGTGTTCTAGTATTTGTTCAGGAACAATTAGGATAGTACCATCTGGATTGACCAACGGCAGATAGGGGCTTGGCACTGCTTTAGGCCCCAGGTGTTTTTTCAGTTGGGTTACCTGGAAGGATGGGTGCAGCTTGCAACCCTCAGGCAGGAGGAGCTTGTAAGCTACTGTGCCAAGTTTTTCCAGGATTCTGAAGGGACCATAATATTTGGAATGTCGCTTCAAACATCTGTGAATGCTCAGTGAGGTGTGTCTGTATGGTTGTGGTTTCAAGTACACCATATCTCCCACCTGAAATCCCCTCTCCTTTCTATTCTTGTCAGCGTATACCTTCATTCTCTCTTGAGCTTTAAGCAGGTTCTTCTTAATCTGTGTGGATATGTCTTGAGGAGTCATGACATTTGGTGCTGCATTTGTATTTTGAGGCAAGAGTGTTTCACCTATTTGAGGGGGATCTTTGCCATACAAGGCTTTAAAGGGGGACACTTGGAGAGCTGTGTGGAAACATGTGTTGTACCACCACTCAGCAAGAGCTAGCCACTTGTTCCATTTCTTTGGGTTTTGAAATGCCATACATCTGAGGTATTGTTCCAGACACTGGTTTACTCTCTCTGTTTGTCCATCCGTTTGAGGGTGATAGGAAGTACTGAAGTGTAATTTGACACCCAAATATTTGAATAATTGTTGCCGGAGAGAGCTAGTGAAGATCCTGTCCCTGTCAGTGATGATGACAGAAGGTAATCCATGTAACTTGAAAATGTTCTCCTGGAAAGCTTGAGATACAGAATGTACTGTAATATGATGTTTCATGGAGACAAAGTGAGCATACTTGGTTAACCTGTCAACCACCACTAGAATCAAATCACTGTTATCAGACAAGGGAAGGCCTTCAACAAAATCCATGCTGATGTGACACCAAGCCATGTCAGGTACAAGTAATGGCTGTAGTAATCCTGGGTATTTGCAGTGCTCAGGTTTGTTCAATTCGCAGACAAGACATTGTTTGACAAATTCTTGTACTGCTAGTTTCATTCTAGGCCAGTGGAATATGAGCTTTAGTCTTTGATAAGTTGCCCTTTCACCTGAGTGCCCTCCAAGTTCAGAGTCATGGAAAGCAGTAATCAATCTTTGTCGCAGGTCACAATTGTTTCTTGTTTCCAATAACAAGCTTTGTTTTGTACCTTAGCAGTCCTCCTTTAAATGTATAATTGGCAAGAGCATTCGTATGTACTGTAGCTTGTGTGATGAGTTCTTTGCATTTCACATAATCTTTGTAGCTATTCACCACTTCGGTGACCCAGAGAGGCTGCACATTAGAGGAAAACATTGCTTGTATATGCATTTTCACTCTAGAAAGTGCATCAGCTACTTTGTTATCCTTTCCCTTTTTGTACTCCGTAGTGTAGTTGTACCCCAACAACTTGCCTGTAGCTTATGTTGGATTCCTTCAGTGAGTTTTTGTTCCTGGATATACTTAAGGCTTTGCTGGTCAGTCTTGATGATGATTGAAGTGCCTGCAAAGTAATGTTTCCATTTCTTAATTGCTTCCAAGATTGCCATTGCTTCTTTGTCATAAGTAGACATGGAAGGAGCTTTGGGCCCTAAAGCTTTGCTTAGAAAAGCAGTTGGTTTGCCACCTTGCATTAGGACAGTCCCTATGCCATATCCACAAGCAGCAACTTCTAGGACAAAAGGTTGACTGAAGTCTGGGAGAGCAAGCACAGGTGCTTCAGTCATTTTGGCTTTGAGTGTAGAAAAGGCCATCTGTTGTTCTTCCATAATTTCTGATGAACCTTCTGTAGTAACCCGTGAGCCCCAAGAAACTTCTTAGTTCAGTAATGTTGGTGGGGGTTGGCCAATTTTTCATTTCTGTAATTTTGACAGGGTCATTGGCTACACCCTTGCCAGAAATAATGTGGCCCAGATATTCAACTTGTGGTTGAGCAAAGCTACATTTTGATTTCTTAGCACAAAGTTTATTGCTTCTGAGTGCTAAGAAAATTTCATGCAAATGTTTCTTGTGTTCATGCAAATTGGGACTGTAAACCAGTATGTCATCGAAGAAGACAAGAGTGAATTTCCTGAGGAAAGGAGCTAGCACTGTGTTCATAAGGAGCTGAAATGTCGCAAGGGCATTGGTTAAGCCGAAGGGCATGACCAAGTATTCATAATGTCCCTTATGAGTGGAAAATGTTGTTTTTTGCGATGTCATTGTCATTCATCCTGATTTGATGATATCCACTGCTGAGATCAATTTTTGTGAATATTCTTGCCCCCAGTAGCTCACCAAGAAGGTCCTCAATGACTGGAATGGGGTACTTATTCTTGATTGTTTGAGCATTGAGTTTTCGGAAATCATTAACAATTCTCCAAGTGGTATCTTTCTTCTTTACTAAAAGGGCAGGGGAAGAGTATGGACTGCTGCTGTCCCTTATCACACATTTTTCAAGTAACTCTTTGATTATGTCTTCCATTGCATTCTTTTGGTGATGAGGCAATCGATAAGATCGTTGGTTAACCACTTTTGCTTCTGGTATAAGTGGAATTGTGTGGTCACAACTTCGTTTTGGTGGCAGTCCAGTAGGTTCCAAGAAGATATCTTTAAATTCCTCCAATAGTGACAGAATAACTGGTGGGATTGTTTCTGATTCTGTTTTCTCTAGTGGCTTTTGTTGGGTCAGTAGGACATCACCACAGATTGCTTGGCTCAATAATTTAACACTGCCTTTGCTTTCCTTCATTGATTTCTGGACTGCAGGCTTTCATCATGGAAAGTGTGATAACTACCATTAGGGAGTCTCACTCTCATTTCCATTTTCTTGTAGTCCAGTAAGACAGGGATGTGAGTGTAAATCCAGTCTGTACCTAGGATTAAGTCATATCCTCTTAACTGTAGTAATCTGAAATCAGATGTGAAGGGGGTTTCCTGAATGGAATATGAGCAGTTAAGACAAGAGAATTCCGCTTGCAATATTTCTCCATTCGCCACTTTAACCACTTGCTTTGGACTGGGGGTAATTTTATATGCTGAGAGGGCAGCCATTTGAGGAGTTATGAAGGTTGTAGTGCTTCCTGTATCCACTAATGTTGTAGCAAACTGTGTGCAAATTAACACATTGAGTGTGAAGGTGTGTTTGCTTGTACTGATACCCAACATTGCATGCATGGAAAGTTGGAGCTCTTGCTCAGGAGGTAGTTCACTGGTTTCCAGAATTTCCCCATCATATGTATCAATGATGTACATTGTGGGTCGATTTTCTATTTGCAAGGCTTGTACTTGTGCCTTTTGATTCATTTTGCACACTGCTTTATGGCCTGGTATCCAAGGTTCTCTGCATTTGTAGCATTTCTTCTCTACTTTAGCCTGTTCAATAACTGAGGCAAGAGGACTTTTTCTGTTGTTTTCCACTAGAGCATATTTTCTTGTATAGAACTGCTGTGAGGCAAGGATTGGTATTTTTGCCAAATTAGCTTGTTCAATTCTTCTGGCCATCCACATGGCATTCTGCATATCAGTGGGTTTATGACATTGGAGATGATGTTGGATATAGTCAGATAACCCAGAGATGAAGCTTGTTCATGTAATTATCATCAGGGAGGGTTGGGTTGTCCCTTCTCATAAAATTCATTAGTTGCTCAAATTGGAGGATGTACTAAGCCACAGTAGGTGTCTGGATGAGAGCAAGAAAGGCTCTAACATTATCACAAATAGAGGCTTCAGCAAATCTGTCACTAATTATCCTGCAGAATCTATGCCAAGGCAAATTGTATGCTGAAATTCCAGTGCCTCTCCACCATTGGATTGCTGGGCCTTTGAGGTATGTTGTTGCAACTTCAGTTCTTTGGTCCAGAGGTGTTCTAGCAGCATCGAAATATTGTTCAATCACTTGTAACCAGGAGTCTGCATCATCCACTGAGAATTCAGGTATGTTCATCTTGGCTGGTTTAACTGTTGGTGCACTTCTTTTTCCTTCACTGGTCTGGAACAAGTCTCTGTTCTTTTGCTGATGTTCCCCTGGTTCTTCTTCTTCCATTATTTCTTAGGTGAGGGACTTTCTTGGTGCCTCCTGCTCCTGGATTTCCATCTTTGTTTGACACATGGGTGTACACTTTTCCATAGTGAGGATGCCTATATGGCATTTTGGGGGTGCCATCTAGGTTCATTTCCTTGCCTTGTGCATCTGTTAATTTTGCTGTTCCTTGTGTCTACTTGGGCTGTTTGTTCTGATTTACTGAAGGTGCAGAGTGGACATTTGGATTAGAGGGTGTATGCGTCTGGTTGTCACAAAATCCTTCCTGTGAGTCAGATTGCTCCACTCCATTTCTCCCAGCAAACAACCTCTCGAAATTGGTCTGTATGCTAGCAAAGTTTTGTTGAATACTTGCAAAGTTCGTGTTGACAGTGCTCTTGAAGGCCAGAAATTCCTTCCTATCATCATCTCTGTTTCTCTTCAGAGTTTGCACATCTAGGAGCATGGATTTCATCTCCAACAAGCCTGTATCTTGTGAGTTTAAGTCCGACATGGCGAGTGGGGAATTTTACTTTTCTAGCAGTAAGCTAGAATAACCACTATCGCGAATAATCAGCGTGCAAGGAGAGGGTTTTACGTACAATGGTACTGCCTGACTCCGTTGTCGTTGATTCTACCGCCACCGTCACCGTAGCCTGCTCCTCCTCGCCGCCGTTTTTGCACGGACCATGGTGGGTGGTGGGCATTTTACAGCTGATGAGGTGATCCTCAGTAACCGCTCCCTTCCCTTGATCTGCAACCGAACTCGCTCTCACATCGCCGCCGAGCCGCCTCTGTTCTGCTGCCTCACCGCCGCCGGGATCACGAAGTGCCTTGGAGGATTTTACGAGAGAGCCCAACTCCTTGGAGCTCGAGATCCAAAACTCCGCCGAGTAAAGACTAGCTCATGATACCAATTGTTAAGTCCCACAGTATGATTGCAGGGTTTTACAGTAACAAATTCAGAATAGGCCTTCGAATTCAGAGTTTCTATTGCACCGAATGGTTCACAGTAACGAATTACAGAGTAGCGATACAAAAAGATGAAACCAACCTCGAACAGAGGCGGCTACAAGGGGAAACCCTAACAAGAGAGATGAGATTAGTTTCTCCACCGTGGTGGTTACATATAGGGATCAGCCGGGAGAAGATGACAAGCAAGGCAGCAGTTGAGGAAGAAACCGATGAGCTGTAAAGGAGTCGTTTCCGAATATGCTGCAGGTGCGCTTGGAGTGTTCTGAACCGTTGCGTAAAGATCGTGCGGCTGGTAGGTGAGGTGCAGTACTGAAGTGTTAACTGAATACTGATGGACAGAAACACAGTCTTGACATGGCCTGGGCTGCGCTGGTGTCGAGGAGGAGAAGTCGCCGCGTGTGGGGCGTTGGTGGCGGGGAGGAGAAGTCGTCACGTGTGGTGCGGAGGTCGACGAATTGGTGGTGGGCGGTTGTGGAGGAGATGGAGCACGGTCCGTCGGCAGGCGCGTTGGCGTTGCGGGGGTGTTGTGGTGGTCTGGTCAGACGCATCGGAAGGGCAGGCGAGATGACGGTCGCTGGGCAGCTGAGGAATGAGCGATACGGCAGTGCTGGGCGGCGTGGTGAGGCTCGAGGGGCATTGAGGCGTGCGGGAGGTCCATGGGCCGAGGTCGCTGCGCGCGTGAAGCGTCTCTGTTGGCTTGAGTGAATTAGAGCATCTCCAGCCGTTCGCCCATGGGTACGGCGCTAAATAGCGCCTACTGGGCGTCCAGCGCTATTTTTCGTCCTAGGGGCGACAGTTTCCAGCCGTGCCTCTAGACCAACCACTCGAAATTTGACAAAACTATAAAAACGGTGAAATTTTGGCAAAATACTAGACGATTTTATTGAAGTTGGCCAAATATAGGCGACTTTTACATATTTAGACGCGATTTAAAAAAAACGGCTAATTCATGTCGAGGGCCTTGTACATCTTGGTGTAGTCGCCGCCGTCGTCGTCATCGGAGTCGCTCGGCGGCTCCGCCTTTGGGGCGCTACTGCTGCTCTGACCTGAGTCGCCGAGTTACATCGGTGGGGGAGGGCAGACGTCGTCATTGTCGCTGTCGAAGAGGAGGATGACATCGCCCGCCGACTGAGGAGCAGCTCGCCCTTCTCTGATAAGGAGGGTCTAGCTCCGAGTCCGCCGACGCGGCGGCGCTTCCTCTGGCTCCTCCTTGACGACAGCGAGAGGAATGCGAGGAGCCGCCGTCGTGCGGCGGTTGTTCCCCCGCCTCATCTGCCGCTCAATGTGGGTCGAGGACCCGGGCAAGAGTGCGCACGGGTTTGCTTCACCATATGCGGCGGCCCGCTGCGTTGTTGCGCCCCGAAAACAGGGCCGTGGGTAGGGATCTCGGTGAGCTCTGCCTCGAAGCGCTCCTCGAAAAACGCTGTCCAGGAGGCGTGGTTGGCGAGATGCCACTGAGGCTGGCGGCGCTTCTCCGACGGCATGCGCGCCCGAAACTCCTCGATTTGGGCGACGCGCTCGGGGTCGGCCGGTGGCGGAGGCACAAGGACGCCGCCTGCACTGTGCTGCCATGTCCTCGGCGCTAATGCCCGGCGGCGCGTGGAAGTTGGCCTTGTACAGTAGCCTGGCATCCCAGAGGTGCAGGGTTCGGCGGCCGAACCCATTGGCGGCCGCGCCAAGGAGGAGGTGCCTGTGAACCATGGCGAGGAGAAGTAGAGGAGAATGTCGAGGAGAAGCAGGCGAGAATGGCGAGGGGTGATACGTCATAAACGTATCCTTAATTTCTAATGTTCCATGTTGTTTTCATGCCATATGCTACATGTTTTACTTACACTTTATGTCATTTTTATCGATTTCCTGCGACTAACCTATTGACAAGATGCCACAGAATTAGTTCCTCTTTTCTGTTGTTTTTAGTCTCAGAAAATTTGTTCTGGAAATATTCTCGGAATTGGAAACTTTGAAGCCCGGAAGTCTTAGAATTCCCGAAGGTTCCACGGAGTCCCGAAGAGGCCCGGAGGGGGGCCACACCATAGGGCGGCGCCCCCTAGCCGTGCCATGGGGTGGTGTAGGCCCCTCAGGCGCCCACCGCCATCGCCATTTCGCCTATTTATTCCCCTTGATGCGTGAACCCTAAAAATATACCAGTTTTCCGCAAAAACACCGAGGCTGCCGTCATCGTCAACCCGAGATCGGGAGGGTTCTGGAGTTCTCCCTAGCACCCTGCCGGGAGGGGAAATCATCACCGGAGGGCTTTACACCACCATACCCTCCTTTGGAGTGATGCGTGAGTAGTTCATCCTTGGACTATGGGTCCATATCAGTAGCTAGATGGTTGTTCTCTCCTCTTTATGCCTCATGTTTATATCTCATGAGCTGCCCTACATGATCGAGATCATCTTATTGTAATGCTACATGTTGCATTTGCTAGGATCCGATGATTATTGAATGCTATGTCTGCTGATTATCAATCTATCATGTTATTTTCATGTGTATGTTATTTATGATCTTGCATGCTCTCCGTTGTTAGTAGATGCTCTGGCCATGTAGATACTAGTAACTCCAAGAGGGAGTATTTATGCTCGATAGTGGGTTCATGCCTCCTTTGCATATGTGCTCGAGTGACAGAAACGTGACAGATGGAGAATGTGTTGTTGCCATTAGGGAGAAAAGAACGATGTTTACATTGTTTATATTACACACTTTGCTTACTGCGATTATCTTTTGCTTGCAACTTAATACCCAAAGTTTGTTCGGATGATATTCTGAGGGTGGATTATTAGTCATAGATGCAGTTGAATGACGGTCTATGTATCTTGTTGTAATTCCCACATGAATCACATAGTAATTATCATGTCATGCATGTTTCATTATCTATCAATTGCCCAGCTGTAATTTGTTCACCACACATGTTATTTATCTTTTATAGAGAGACATCACTAGTGAACTGTGGACCCTGGTCCATTTTCTCATACTGATAATACATCCACTACAATTACTGTTTTCACACTGCGTCCACTGTTTTCACAATGCTACTGCTGTTTTCACATTGTTCTCATATTGTTTTCCACACCATGCATTTAACCTCTTTGTTATCAGCAAAACCGGTGAGATTGACAACCTCACTGCTTCGTTGGGGGCAAAGTCGAATTAATTGTTTTGTGTAGGTTCCATGTTGCTGCTGAACCGGTAGTGCACCCTACCACATCAACTGCATCAACCTTCAGAAGTTGCTTGTCCTCCTACTGCTCGATTCAACCTTGGTTTCTTTTCTCATGATAGTACTGGAATGTCTAATGAAAGAATTTCAGAAGTTGAAAGAGCCACTAAATACTTTACGCAAAAGCAATATGAGAAAAATAAATTATTTACTAAGACCATGGAGGAACAATCTGTTATACTAAAAAATACCAGTTATGAACTCGAGAGTTTAAATAGAGAAATATCTGGTTTGCAAGTTAAAATTGCTCGTGCTGAAACTTCTATTTCATCTATATCTGAAGCACAATCTTCTTTGATCAATAGAATGACTTCTAAAACAGAAACTATAGATGATAATCATTTTGATGCTACAAATGCTATACAAATTCGAATTGATGACAATGCTAGGATGTTAGCAAAATTGCATGCTAGATGGGAAAGAGAAGATGAAATAGCTAGAAAGAATAATATAGCTAATGTTTGCACCATTACCACCACTAGTAAAACTGAAGCTTCTCATGCTAGTAAACCTTATACTATCAATGGTAAAGTAATTGGTGTGGCAATACTCCCACTTCTGCTGTTTAAACGTGCAAAATTGCCTGAAACTACTAAAAATGTTCTTGATAAAAGTGCTGAAATTTTTACAAACATGGGAGACAATAATCCCATTACCTTTGATAAAAATGATCTTGAATTTGATGATTGCAACATAACTGAAGTGATTAAGTTCCTACAAAAGCTTGCTAGTTGTCCTAATGCTAGTACTATGAATATGGCTTTAACAAAACATATTACTAATGCTCTCATGCAAATTAGAGAGGATGAATTAAGGTGTGAAGCATCTATCCCTAGGAAGTTAGATGATGGTTGGGAACCCATCATTAAAATGAAGGTGATTGATTTTCATTGTAATGATCTATGTGATCTTGGTGTCAGTATCTCTGTTATGCCTAAAAAACTCTATGATGTGTTTGATTTGCCACCTTTGGAGCGCTGTTATTTGGATATTCGTCTTATTGATAACGTTAGAAAGAAACCTTTGGGTAGAGTTGATGATGTTATTATTATGGTTAATAATAACCTTGTCCCCGTTTATTTTGTTGTTATGAATATTGAATGCAATGCTTCTTGTCCAATTGTTTTGGGAAGACCTTTTCTTAGAACTGTTGGTGCTGTTATTGATATGAAAGAGGGGGGAATATTAAATATCAATTCCCACTCAATAAAGGTATGGAACACTTTCCTAGAAAGAGAATGAAGTTTCCTTTTGATTCTATTATTCGAACAAATTACAATTTGGATGTTTCTTCACTTGAAAACACTTGATTCCATTTTTCTAGGCCTAGCTAAAAGGCGTTAAAGAAAAGCACTTCTTGGGAGATAACCCATGTTTTTATTTTTGCTTTGTTTTTCTCTGTTTTCTTTAATTCAAGGGGTTGTATACTTCTGTAGAAACTCCTTTGTATATTTATTTTCATGTTTTAGTTGTGCCAAGTAAAGTTTCTAGCGGAAGTTGGAGTTGGTTTTGGATTTCTGCGCAGAAAACAGATTTCTGCTGTCCACTGTAAAAAATCGTATAATTCACAAAAAGATCAAAATGACCTGAAACTTTTTCTGATTATTCCTCAGCTAATTTTGAAACTTTTTTGTTCTTTATATTTTTCGATCTGAGCAACTTAAGTTCCCCGAAAAAAATTCGTCATTATAGACTGTTCTGGTTTTTGCAGATTCTGCCATTTTTCTTGCATTTGCTCTTTTACTACGTCGAGTGGATTTATTTGCTTCACGAAACATCAGTGGATGTAGATAATGTTTAAAAGTATCAATATCACTTGTTCCCATGCAGAACCTTTGGATTTTTGATTGTTGCACTAACCCTCTAATGCGAATTATTTTGAGTGTGGTGTGAAGGAAGTTTTAAAGGGTCAAGAGAAGAGGGTGATATAATGTGATCAAGAAGAGTGCAATGTCAAACCTTGGGGATGCCCCCGTGGTTCATCCCAGAAAATTCTAATAAGACTCAAGCGTCTAAGCTTGGGGTTGCCCAAGATATCCCCTTCTTCATCAACAATTTATCAGCACTTCTAGTGAAACTATATTTTTATTCGGTCACATCATATGAACTTTTACTTGGAGCCTCTTTTTGTTTTTATTTTGTTTGCCTTTGTTTTCTTTTGTTTTCCTTGCTGCAATAATATTTTTGGAACCTAGCATTCTTTGTGTGGGAGAGAGACACGCTCCGCTTTTTCATATGAATACTCGGTATGCTCGTATTCTTAGTTTTTCTTCTTGTTGCTACAAATTTCCTTTTTAGCTCTTGTTTTTCTTGCATCTCTTATTCAGAGTTGTTAGTTTTAGTAGAGTTGTGTTATTACTCTCTCGTTTCATTGCTGTATCTTTGGAGAGTTTTTGTTTGGTATAAATTGCTTGGTGTTGGAAAACAGTAGTACAATTTTCGTGCTTATAAGGTGCAAATAGGTCTAGACTGTGGCTAGACTTTTTCATGTCATGCTAGATGTTATTTTAGTTCTAAAGCCTACTGGTTATTTTTGTAGCATGACTTTTCTCAAATAGCTGAGAGTGTTTAATGTATCATTGAAAGAATCATGAGTTGTTGTTGTCATTTTGAAGAATAAATTTGTGGTGTTCTCATTTGAATGTTTTATTTGGTTGACTTGGCGCATGCTTACACCATGTTTATGATTACAAACCAGTCACGTATAGCCTCTATGATCATTTAGTTTTTGAAATTGTAATATCATGTATGCTTTGATTAATGATGTTTTTGTCGCTGTGCATGATTATCTCCATTATTGCTCTCTTGATTTGGCGCTCCCAGCCTTTTGCGAGCCTCCACCTGTACTGGGTATGAGCTCTACTCATGCATCCAACTCTCAAAAACCAAAGTTTACCAAACGTGTCCACTATACCTACCTACATGTGGTATTCACTACCAAGTTCCGTGCGATCAGGAACGTTTTGATAACGTCGCGTGTTTCCGTCGCGGATGGCTGAAAAGTGGAGTTTGCTCTCGACGTATTGGTTTGGTCCGTCACAGACTGGTTTTGCCCGACTTTTTGCTAGTTTTACGTCGCGGATTTTTGTCTCCGGCCCAGTAGCCCACTAAGAGCCCAGTTGCCTTCGACGAAACTTGCCTGGTCACATAGAACGTCGCGAATTTTTCTTGGGGCCACACATCCTGTCCCGTTTGACTGCTTTGACCGGCAAAGACCGACCTGTTGATGCCTGGACCCCACTTGTCATCCACGGTAAATAAGCATGCACATAATCTTCGAAATTAAGCATGCACATAATCTTCGAAATCATCATAGTTAACATTACAGTGAACAAGCCGTTTCTGAAACAAATCACAAAAACAAAAAGGATAGACACCAGATCTAGCGTCCTAGCCAAGGGTGCGCTGCCGCATCTTCATTCTGCATCGAATGGCGGATCGCTTCCGCAGTTTCGGCCTCTAGCTTGACAGTGAAAAGCCGGGTGAACCTCGCTTGCTGAAGCTCTTTTGCCGCGAAACTCTCTAAGGATGCTAAAATCCCCGCCTGCATGTGGGGCCACTGCAGGGCCTCGTTGTGGAACTCGACGTCGAGATACTCCGCCTCTTCTTCCTCCTCGACATCCGAAGGTGAGATGGGTGGAGCCGGAGGTGGTGGTGCGCAGGACGAGTTGGCCTGATGCATGTAACACCCGGGGGTTTTACCAATTAGAATTGTTTGTTTTCTTGTTGCATCAACATGGCATCCCCATGCATAGCATTGCATATGTTGTTGAACCATAAAGAATCATTTTCCTATCAAACCTAATTCAAGTCCAAAGATCAAAATGGTTTTATAATGTTTCAAAAACAAGTGGCTTTGTAGATAGCCTCTAGTTTGATATCAACTTATTTTGGGGAATTCCTTGTATAAAATGTTCCTACAAAACTATTTTTTAATTTCTGTAATAAATCAAATAAAATAAAAGCTACAAGGACTAAGCCAGCCCGTTTTCAGCCCACGAAACCAGCCCATCTCATGTTTCTTCTCCGTACAGACGAGAACGAGAGCCTGAGCTGCTCCTCCTATCACTTTCACCACCGAACCACCACCACAACCATGGTCCCCTCTCCCCCTCCTCCTTATCTACCCTCCTCCCTAGATCTAGCAAAAACCCTAGCTCTCTCTCCTTCCTCTGCCGCTGCCGCCCCCTTTCTGTCTCCTTCCTCTCTACCTGCTTTTCTGAACTCCCTGCACACACGGCGCAACAACGGAGCATCCCACCGTCGCCACTACTTCATGGCCGCCCGTGAACCAATCTGAGAGGTGGAGAAGAACAACCTCGCCTCCCTCTTCCTCCTCAGATTAAAGAACAAGCCGGAGTGGCACCAGGTCGCCCGCAGCTTCCTCGTCTTCAGTTCGGTCGCTGACGAACTCCTTCGATTTCCCGCCGCCGCGGACGACATCGAGCACCAACTGCTAGCTAGGCATCACCCCGGTTAGACTCCCTCCCGATTCAATGAAAAATCCGGTTCATTGAGGCTCTGAATCGTCGTCTCGTTTTCTGACCATTACCTCTGTCCGCCATGAACCGGAGCTCTGCAAATTTGCTTCTCGCCTGCAGCGCAGCAACGTGGCTACCAGGAGAGAGCCAGGAGCTTCGTGTTGATCTACTCCATCTTGGCTGGAGAGCAGGCGGTCCGGTCTGCGGCGACTCCGCGGGAATGAGCACGTCTACCTTCGGTGGCATCTGTACTTCTTCACCATGTCCCTGTAGCTATCGTCGACTCCGAGCTCGGTCACCTCGCCACGCTATCCGTGGTGAGCTCTTTCATCTTTCTGTACCATCCCCTCTTCTTGTCGTTCTCTGTATCGTTTCCCTTGTCCGCTTCGGCATGTGTACGCCATCACTGCGCGTCGCTGCAGGTTGTACATGTTTCCGATTCTCCGACGTAGCTTGTGCACTCACACACTTAGTTGTTGCTGTGCAGCACATCCATGCACCCCACCTGCATGCAACCCAGTTGCCTCCTGCACCATCGAACTCACAAACGAATGCAAGGATCAGCTGCACCCGCTGCAGTTCGTCCCGTCGCCCTGCATCTGAAACGTGATGACTGAATTTTGTTGTCAAATTCAGTTAACATCGATCTACTGCCTCATATAAAGTCAGATGTGGTATCTGACACAACTTTGTCGCTACACCAGTGGCTTGCTCCGTAATCTTCCATCTAATCGACCCGAGTTCAAATCCTACCAGAGGCTTATCCCTCTTTTTTTTTTCTTTTACCAAACTGAAACTGCAAGGCTACATCCATGGTATGACAAGTTCAGTTAACGATGTTCTATTCATCTAGTACCCTAGGCCGCTGTTACTGTCACGAAAAAGAAGGTATCCCGATGGCTTACATCTCTTTCTGTCACCTGGGAGGCAAAGGTTCAAATCCCAACTCCGGCGTTTCTCCTTCTCACTCCCATTTTATTTTAGGCAAAGGTTCAAATCCCAACTCTGGCGTTTCTCCTTCTCACTCTCATTTTATTTTATTTGCAAAACTTGTTTATGCCATATCTTTCAATCTACAATTCCAAATAATACAAATTTTATGTCTAGAATTATCAGAAAAATGCAAGGAATATTAAATTGGCATCTATGTTCATGTTTGCATCTTTAATCTTGCATTTTAGTAGTGTTATGCATGTTCACCTAAATAATAAACATAGAATGTGTTGGGTATTTAATTTAATTTGTGCCATATTCTATTTAATATTGTGTAGATCACCAATATCTTGTTCTCCATGTTAATCAACATTTGATTTGATGGCTAGCTAAATAACTTAAACCTATGATTAATTGTTGGGATTCCGATTCCACTTAAATTGGTTTAGTTGTATCTCGCATGCCATGCATCCATATCTTATCTTGATCATGCCGGATCTTTTACCGTAGTAGTAAGTGTTTGCATCCGTTATTTCTTTTAGTGATTTGCTTCTTCGCGGATAGGACGTTGAGATGATGTGAGCCACGACAAGTTCTGTACCTCTACAAGCTAGATTCCAGGCAAGCTTTACTCACTTGCTACCTTTGGATGGCGTTCCTCACTTGTTACCGACTCTTTCCGTTGTCTTTATTCTAGACTTATGAATCGATGCTTGTGTCTCGATCCTATCACATGTTTACCTTGCAGCCATGATATAGCATCATCCCCCACCTCCTATGACATGTTTGTTTCTTGTTTGCCTTGCGAGTCGTAGCGCATGCTTAGGTTCTTTGGCGAGTTTGGTTCTTTGTCACCTTACTAGTATGATAGGTTGGTTAAACTTATTTTTAAAATGATCTTAACACTTGGGGTAATAATAAAATTTGAAATCGAGTTAAGCCACCGGCGGGAGGCCCCTTGAGGCTTTTGGTCCCTTTGGTGTCGCCTTATGAAAAGGTTCTTGTCCGCTGATCCAAGAATGAGCGCGCTAACCACATCGTGGGGGGAATGGGACTCCCCGCAACCTATTAGCCCCGCTACACTCTTGTCCAGGATGCCACAACTTAGTTCGGGCTTTCCATTTGGGTACGCACATCACCGGTTCTGCAGGTACAATGGCAACAACGTTGAGGATGATGATGGTATGTTACCGATGTGCGTACAATTATATAGGTTTCCGCAGTATGACGTGGATCGGACAGTTCCGGTCAGGTTTGATCCGTTTCGCGCGTAGACGCAAACGGCTAGGTCCGCTTCGAAGCACCGGCCGAACTCTCGAGGTGGTCCCAACCTAGCTAGGTGGCTACCTGAACTTGTTTGTGGTGAGGTGAAGTGTTGTGCCGACAGTCTCGCGACGGTCTCGGTGCGTGTGGCTACAGTAGTGCATCCCTACAGGGTTAAATCTTTTCGAGAAGGCGTATCGTCCGCGCTTATGTGACGATCTTGGAGAAAGTGCTGGCTTACAAGAGTCAGATAACTTACACCTAATGACATTTGTTAATCTGTGCGATAACGAGATTACTATTTCAACATGTGTGAGTTTTTCCTCGGTTACCTCCTGGCATTGGTTCTTGGGGGGTAAATCCTGGATGGGTTTGTTTTGGTGAGTAGTTGTAGTTGGTTTCGTCGCGGTTTCTCATCCGTTTCTAATAGACGAGAGTTGTAGCGTGTCTCCATAGACTGCTTAGTGCCGCCCACTGCCGCTTCATTACACCAACCTGTTCCTTGGTACCCAAAGTATTTGTATCTTGTGATGACTGGTTGCATTGGTATCTTGTGAGTATTGCTTTCCGCCTGCCGGTACCTTCAAGTACTGACCCCATGATTCGGGGATGTATTCACAATGCAGTCAGCAGGTTTGAAGTTGACGACGTTAGCTTGGGAATCCCTCCGGCTTGGCCTGGGCAGGGATTGGACGCCATCGGTTATCTTCAGGACTCTTAGTCCAATTTGTATTTTATCCGTAGTCGGATACTATTCGTTTTCCCCTGCTATTTGGATCTTTGTATTGTATAAGTTGTATCCTTGACTCGTTTGAGTCGTTTTGTATATATCTCTTCTGTTGTTGTGGATTATTTGTGAACTGTTGTAATGGTATCAGAAATGACAACCCGAGATCAGATATTATGTGGATTCTGGCGGGAACGCTGAAATCCCCATAGTACCCGATCCAGGGGCGTCACAATGCACCTCGCGCCGGTACGCCTCGCGGGCATGCGCACGCTCCACGCCTTGCACGCTGCACCGGGGAAAGTACCTGTGGATCTGCTGCTGGCGGCCCTCCTCGCGACGGCCAGACATGGTATCGGTGGATCTGCGCTCAGCGAAGGGGAGTAGAGAGGTATGGTACAGACGGATAGTTTGGGAGTAGAGAGGAGAGCATTCTGCGCCCGTATGGGGAGCGACTGCACTATCCATAGTTTGGGAGTGTATAGGAGAGCTGACCGGGTATCCCACGTGGCGAGAGTGTCAACTAAATTACCGAATATATAGGAGATCTAAATCATAAAATGCACTCCGAAATGGAAATGAATTGACATGGTTTTACATCTGCAACAATGGATACCCCTAGTACTAATACTAATATACTGCCTCCTCGCCCTCTTCGATGTCTGTTCTGCGCCATCATCCTAGTTACATGCACTCCGAAACATAGGAAATTTATAGTAACTGAAATTAGCATCACAAAAGGTTCAACAACAGGTCCACAGTTAACTAGAACTTTTTTTATGCCAACATCCACTCCGAAGCCACATCCACAGTTTCACATCATCCAACGGATATTTTCCTATGCCAGCATGCATTCCAAAGCCACATCCAGAGGTTCACAACATCCACCGGAACTTTCTGGAACCGCATCCACAGAAACATTATTAAAAAAACATCATACATGTTTAGCACATCTACAAAAAAGAAGCAGATATACTTCCAAACATAAAAAGATGAGTGACAAAACTGCCTCACGTGTACAAATGACACAAGTACAGAGGTGATAAACCACAAGACCTGGTGGCGTAAACAAGCTACTAGGTCCTTGTAAACGCTACTAGGTCTAGAGGAGTCTCCCTCTACATTTTAACATTGCACAGTTTAATCGTCGACACTCTGATCAAACACAAATATGGCACTCTTTTCTATGGTACGCCAACTATTGGAGATATTGCTGCATATTAATCATCAACAGAGAACCAAGTCTAGATAGGGGCCTCATAGTAAAGAAGCACACACAAATCAATGAAATTATCGAACGCTTGCCAAGGAATATGCATAACCAATATGGCTCATGCATTACAGACAATATCATAATTGGGGCCTCATAGTAAAGAAGCACACACAAATCAATGAGATCATCGAACACTTACCAAGGAAGATGCAGAACAAATGTAGTTGTACACAACACTAGATAAGTGTCAATATCTCACCGAGAGAAGGTGCAGAGTTTAATCATCAGCACACAGAATAGAGAAGATACATAAAATAAGAAGGCCTCATAGATACATTGCAAAAAAGTCCAAAGGGTCAAGCTCCACACGACCAGAGAGCATGAACAAACAATGTCCGTGTAAACACTACTAGGTACTGGGGAGTAATCCTTTGGATTTTAGCATTGCATAGTTTAATCATCGGCACATGCAACAAAACAGAGAAATGAATAACAACTAGACTCATTGGCAAGCATTGCAGGTTGACATAATCTAATTAAAGAGAAAAGTAGTTTTACCTCATTCCATAATCTTGCAAGAAACTTAGAATGTATCTCAAGTCCACATTGGTGTCCTTCGCACTCTCCAACAGGGTGTCTTTTCCCCTCTGGAGCATGTCGCACTTCTCTCGGCTACTTTCAAAGTTTTCTTCACACTGTTCAGTTCAGAATCAAGCTTAGTAACCAAGACGTGCATGATCATATAGCTTCTCTTGTGTTCCCGCAGTTCCAACTCGAGTGCTAGCATTTTTGAAGCTTTCATCGCCCTGTCCAGCCTGTCCTCGCAGCAGACAAAACAGATTAGCTTCTCAGCGCTGGCATCATCAGCCAGCTTGCAAACTTCATAGAGATGATGAGATTCAATTGTCTCAACTGACTGCTTCACCAATTTCTGAATTTCAGTACGCGACATGCTGCAGAAGTCACAGCCTGCACTGCGGTCCTATAGCCAAATACGAAAAGAGTAAAAATCAAAGAAGTGTCGACGAAGGCGAAAGGAGATAGATGAATCTTTAGAGAACATTTGTCTACATGACTAATTTATATGCCATTTACCTCGGCTATCTGAATAATAGGGGGCTTTGCAAGCTCCGAGGCCTTGTTCAGGTCGATCTCCATTTGGGTGGGGGAAACGATCTCCGAGGGCCCTGTAACGGTAGCGTGAGCTAGATGCATGGCCGGTGGTAATTTAAAACATCAACGGTGACCTACATCCGCCGGCATTTAACCTACATCTGCCGGTATCAAACCTAGATCTGCCGGCATCTAACCTACATCACATCGCTTGGTTGAGGGTGGGGAAGGGAGGGAACCATGGCCTACCGGTCATTGTTTGAGAACGACACCGAGGACGGGGGGATGGCGAAGCCGTGGCAGCCGCTGTTGGGGTGGGAGGGCGAAGTGGAGGATTTTTGTGGAGGTCTCTTTCAGTGGACGAGTAGCCGAGTGGGCGAGGAGCGCGGTGGTGGAGATTTGGCGCGCAGACGCTGGCGAGTGGGACCCTGCGTGAGGCTGTTTCTGTGGAGATTTGGCGCGCGGCTGTTAACGGTCATAATTTATTCTTGTTTTTCGGATTGAAAATAAAAAATAAAAAAGAACCAAAAGGAAAAGAGTTTTAGAATCTGATCGCATTTTTATTCTACTTCTTCAGATTCTTCTTTATTTTAGTTAGCAAATAATTGCAAAATAAGACAGTGCCTAGTGGTGGGGAGGGCTGATTCATTTCCAGACACCAAAGATCGAGTCTTGTTACTCACATTTGTGATGTTGCACCAACTATTGGCTTATTAGGCATGATCCAGTAGTAAAGGGATGTGACAATTCATTGATCAACCGGATCAATGAGTTGTTGCGTCCACTTATTACTAAATCGTGCCTAATAATTTTTTTTGACATCCTTGAAACATGATCGGGTTAAGGAACATATACTAATATAATATACATATTAGGTTCTTACATACCAACATGATAGAGGTTCTTTAAAAGTTCTTACTACGCTTACACCAGACGACACTACCAAAAGTAAGAGATAACACAAACACAACGTACAAGCTGCAACAACGAGCGCACCAGCAGGCAGCAGCAGCTACATCATGTACTGCCACTTGCGATTCTTCATGGCCCTCTTGGCCTCGTTGGAGTAAGGCCGAGGAGGAGGTTCCGCAAGACCTGCGAGGATATCCTACGCAAGCATCTTCTTCAGGAAGACGCCGTAGGCAGCGTGCTTGGCCCTAACATGGGGCGCACGATACTCAGAGCCATTTCCCACACCGACGGCATGTCGGATCAAGCTGTGGCGATCGTTGGCTATCTTTCTGACAGAGAAAGGGCAGAATAAGTGGCCATAATGACGGTACGGAATGGTGCCCGCCTGCAGCTTCCTCAGGACATGTCTGCTCTTCGCAGAGATAGAGTCCTCATCTGAGCCGACTTCCAGATCTTCATCATGCAAATTTGCAATAAAACAAAAGTTAGCAACACAATCTTATTGGCAAAAGAGTAATATACCTAACCAGATCACAAATAACATAAAGAAATAGTTCTTCATTTATTTGCATACACTTCATCAAGTAACTTATTTAGCAGATGCCCCTAAAGAGGACATCAATGTTGAGAAAAATGTGTCGAATTTTATACAACATCACCGTTTCCACTATATTATTTGGTGAACTAATGCACAAAAACATATAATAACATATCAGGAATTCATTGGTGATCTAAGATAACATTCAACAGATTAATATTCTAATCAGGACATGTTATTATACCTTACCAGATCAAAAATATCATACAAGAATCGTTCTTTAATTATATGCATAAACTGGATCAAGTAATTATCATGCACGGGGATACAATATTTGATTTTGCAACAAATTCATAATGTGTCAAGAGTGTCTGCGAGGCAAAATAACTACACAAATTGAAAATGCTTCCAAAAAACGTAGAATCTCTAACTCACATGCATTCTAACATGCACATAAAAAACTAGAAGCCATAAGAACAGATGCAACTACAACCTCTGAATCCCTAAAATACAAAAAACCTGCGAACCCCTAAGTACAGATGCAACTACAACCTCTGAATCATCTCCAACAGCTCATCTATATTTGATCATCCATAACTCTATATAGAAGATCATCTAAAAAGATTCATGCATAGATGTTATTAGTTTCACGGCAGAATATCTATATTCAGGACATCTATATTGTCTCTCCTATATTTTAATATAATGTTATAACTATCGTGCATCAATTTTTTTTTCCAACGACTCTATTTTGAACAACGACTTTGTGAACGACTATATTTTGTGTGATACCCCAAAATTCATATCAACAAATCCTCCGTTCAACAAGTCCATAAATTCAATAGTTTTAGTAGAAGCAAATGGTTCTAGTACATGTCAAAATTTAGTGTCTAGTACATGTCTATTTTTCTACAATGTTTTTCCCTTTGGTCTCTATAAAATAACATGAGTAGTGCATGTTGAAATCGATAAAATATTCTCATATTTGGTTTGGATGATCATCTAGCCATCCCCCAAATGTAGATGATGGGTAGAAGAATTTGGGACATGTATAAATAGATGATTCTATAGATGATCTGCTGGCAACGTTTTTTACCCCTCCATCATCTATATTTGGTTTAGATGTCCACATAGATGAGCTGCTGGAGATGCTCTAAAATACAAAAAACCTGCGAACCCCTCAGTACAGATGCAAAACTACAAACCTCTAAAAATCCCTAAAATACAAAAAACCTGTGAACCCCTATAGATGCAACTACATACCTCTGAATCCCGAATACAAAAAACCTGCGAACCCCTAAGTACAGGTGCAAAACTACAAACCTCTAAATCCCTAAAATACAAAAAACCTGCGAACCCCTACAGATGCAACTACAAACCTCTGAATCCCGAATACAAAAAATCTGCGAACCCCTAAGTACAGATGCAAAAAGACCTTTGAATCTTGAACTTGCGTGTACAAAAAACCCTCGAACCCCTAGGTACAGATCCAACTAGAAACCTTTTAATCCCGAATAAAAAAACCTCGAACCCTTAAGTACAGATGCAACTGCAAACACCAGAAGCCCGAACTTGTACATACAAAAAAACTCCAAAGTATACATGCAACTACAAACACTAGAAGCCCGAATTTGCATGCAGTCAAACACAAACGCTGGATCTTTGACAATAAACTAAGCCGGCCTGGACATAGATACCTCAGGGTCCTGTTCGTCGACGTCCTCGTCGAAGGCCTGGCGATCCCCGTAGGGATCACCCAGATCTGCTAGGAGAGGGAAAGCGGCAGACACCTCCACCGCGGCAGGAGCATGCGGTGGCCATGGCCAGCCGACGAACCTACGGCGGCGACTTCAGTGGCCGCGACGAAATCCTGTGGCTGCGACAAACGGGAACCGCCATGGGCGGCTCCTGCGGCGAAGACAACAGAAGGGACGACGTCGTTGTTCTCCTGCTGTGAACCTTCCATTTTGCGGAACCGCCTCACGGTTGTGCACTCGGCAGTTGGGAGAGAAGGAGGGCTGGGAGACGATGCGGCTGGGGTGGAGTTGGGTTTTTTGCTAGAAATGGGGGAAGAATGGATGGGGGAGAGAGGCGATGCGGCCGGAGATTTATATACTGAGTGCCGTTTCGACTGGTCGTGATGACGTGTGCGCATGCATGGTGGGAAGGCGCCGACCGACTTAGTCAACATAGAATTATGTGACATTTAGTCGCGGGCAAGTGGGGCCTGGAACGCCACGGGGCCACCAATCAGTGACTCAAATTCACCACAAAGCTCACCCCACCAAGTCAGCGAATATCAAAGGCTCTATACGTGTAGAAACGAGGATACCGTTTTATATGTGTACACGTACAAAACGATATGGCACATGTTTTCTTGCGAAACGTGGTACCAATCTTTGTCAAGTTCACTACAAATAATGGTACGTGCCAACACAACTACCATGTGTATGTAGCCAAGGTGACGAACATGTGGTTACGTACCAACACGCCTCTGCATTCACACGCCTTCGACATGCCCATGGCGTCGTGCAAGTGGTGGTTAGCCTGCCGCGCATAATGGCGACGACGGGACGCGACCTGCACCAGGCGGCGGGATGGTGCTTCACCTCTGCCGCACGCCTAGCATTAACGCGGAATGCAGACTTCCCGGCTCCACAAGCGGTGCCACGATCATTGCGGTTTGCATGTCACTGCCATTTACTCCGACGGGACGCGTGCTCCGATGCGTGCACCGACTACACATTTTTTCTCAATGGTACAAAGCATAGATCATGCAACAAAATGTTTACATAGGTGTATTTGACTACACAATTTCGCATCGACTACGCAGAGTTTGAGTCCTGGCTCTTCCACTGCCGACGTGTCCTCGCCATAATCTCCCCCATCGCCACCCGGCTTCCCCTCTATCGACGATACCATGTCGCGCCGCCTCCATGCTTCGTGGGTGACGTTCACCCAGCAGGCGGCGCGCTGTGGGCTAGACCCGCTGTCAGACAACGACGGGAGTGGAGATGACCCCTTCGATTGGGGGTACAATGAGGAGGCTGATGGGGAGGAGGAGTCGGAGATGCCGCGGAAGGAGGCAGCGCAGGAACCGGAGCAGCGCCCTCCGGTGTGGCCTTACCAGGTGGCGGCGTACAACTCGTTCGCCACATGGCGCAACAAGGAGGCTTTTCTCCGGGTCCGATCGGGGTTCAAGGAGGTGGGGGCAGCCACCGAGGCTGCCGCCATTCAGGCTTCCATCGAGACCGCCCGGAGGGAGGAGCATGCCGCGCCCTCATGGACGCCGAGCGGCAGGCTTACGAGCAGCTCAACGCCAACACGGCGTCCGGCGAGCAGTAGGCCCTCATCCTCGTTCATGGCCGCCCAGAGTGCGGCGCACTAGGAGTTCAACGCCGCACGGGCACGAAGAGAGGCGCTTCAGGCAGACCGCGCCCAGGTAGAGGACGCGGAGGCTCTGCATCGGCTGTTTACCCGCTCGCGCGCACACAACGATAGGCGCGGGCGCGCCCGCTCGCAGGCAGCAGAGTTGCACCGGATGGGGGTGCAAGTCAGGGCTAGGCGGCGCTGTCTCGCACAGGTGGCCCGCCCCGATCCGGCAGCGAACGACGATGAGGCTGACCCGTCCATGGCGCCGAACGATGACCAGGCCAGCATGGCAGCGAGCGGCGACGAGGAGGATGGTCGGACCGGCGTCTAGGATAGTTTAGGCCTAATTTATATTTCCCTCCGTATTTGTAATTAGAATGTAAAGATCTATACTTACTAATATATATGTACTACTCCAGTTTTAATTATAAGGCTAATTATAAACGTGTGGTGGGCGCACTAAAACATGGTGGAGCACCCGGTTTAGTTATAATCCGTTGATGCCCCCTTCGGAGGAAATGGAGGGAATATATAGCAAGATTTTGGTTATTAATGTAGCTATGCCCTAACCTAACACAACCAAGAAAAATAGTATTGTGTTCTACCCCCTTCCGACGCGGTCGTAGGGGTAGACCAAAAGGTTGACTTCTGGTCAACAGATCAATGTTCTAGTGAAGCGTTGGGCTCTAAAGTGTTGGAATCCTACGTAAGACATGGTGGAGCACTAAGAATACTTATAAACGTGTGGTGGGATCGAGGTAGGGAGGGGCCAATATACTACCCATAGGTGTAACTGGTTTCACCGGCATCACATAGGAAGGTTATGCACTACACTTAGAGATCTCGAACCGTCGATGCTCCCCCTTCGGGCCAACCGGAGGGAATATTGTTAAAAGAATAGCTAGATTTTGGTTATTAATGTAGCTTTGGTCTAACGTAACACAACCAATCAAAATAGTATTGTGGTCTACCCCCTTCCGACGCTGGTCATAGGGGTAGACCAAAAGGTTGACTTCTGGTCAACAGATCAATGTTCCAGCGTAGCGGGGGGAATATTGCCAAGAGGTGGGCCCTACCATTGTTTTGGGTGTTCATTGGCCTAACCTAACACAACCAAGCAATTGGTTCCACTTTTCTACCCCCTTCCGGCTCACGTAGAGGGGTCAGAACGGCAGTTCCGTCTTTTTCCCTAGCGGGGCTATGGCTTTCTCGGAGAGGGGGCTCCGGATCGTCTCAATGGCACCAAATCCCATGGTATGACATACCATGTGTGTTAGAGTATTTCATGGGTCTTGGATGCCCAACATTCCCTCACTCGGTGTGTTATAGATTCAACGGTGTCAGATTCTCTCTGGCGGGTTCAAGGACTACTCAGAGCCCAAAACTCCCGGATGTGACGAAACAGGGGGAATCCTGCCAAGAGTTGGGCCCTACCATTGTCTTGGGTGTTACTTGGGCCTAACCTAACACAACAAAGCAATTACTTCCACTTTACTACCCCCTTCCGGTTACGTAGACGGGCCAGAACAAAAGTTCCGTCTTTTTTCCCAGCGGGGCTAGGGTTTCTCCAGAGAGGGGCTCTAGATCGTCCGAATACCACCAAATCCCATGGTATGCCATACCATGTGTGTTACAGTTTTTGATGGGTCTTGGATGCCCAAGATTCCCTCTCTCTCTATGTGTTAGGCCTTCGCCGGCGTCAGATTCTCTCTAGCGGGTTCCAAACCTACTTAGAGCCCGAAACTCCAGGATCTGAAGGAATAAGGGGAATCTTGCCAAGAGGTGGGTCCTACCATTTTATTTGGTTTTACTTGGGCATAAACTAACACAACCAAGCAATTAGTTCCAGTTTGCTACCCCTTTCCGGCTCACGTAGAGGGGCCAGACCAGCAGTTTTTTCCTTTTCTCCGGCGGACCTAGGGTTTCTTCGGGGAGGGGCTCCGAGCATCTGAATTCCCACAAAATCCTAGGGTATGCCAAACCATGTGTGCTATATTTTTTAATGGGTCTTGGATGCCCAAGATTCCCTCACTCTCTATGTTATGGCTTCACCGGCGCCACATTTCTTTCGCGGGTTCCAGGACTACTCAGAGCCCGAAACTCCCGGATCTCACGGAATGGGGGGAATCTTGCCAAGAGGTGGGACCTACCATTGTCTTATGTGTTACTTGGGCCTAACCTAACACAAACAAGACAATTTGTTCCGCTTTGCTACCCCATTCCGGCTCACGTAGAGGGGCCAGATGATAGTTCTATCTTTTTCCTAGCAGGGCTATTGTTTCTCTGGAGAGGGGCCTCCGGATCGTCGGAATGCCACCAAATACCACGGTATTCCATACATTATAAGTTAGAGTGTGGCATGGGTATTGGATGCCCAAGATTCCCATACTCCCTCTGTCATGGCTTCACCTGCGTCAGATTCTCTTTCGCGGGTTCCAAGACTACTTAGAACCAGAAACTCCCGGATCTCACGGAACGGGGGCATCTTGCCAAGAGGTGGGACCTACCATTTTATTGGGTGTTACTTGGGCCTCAGCTAACACAACCAAGCAATTGGTTCCACTTTTCTACCCCTTTCCGGCTCACGTAGAGGGGCCAAAACGATAGTTCCGTCTTTTTCCCAGCGGGGCTATGGTTTGTCTGGAGAGGGGCCTCCAGATCGTCTAAATGCCACCAAATACACCATGGTATGACATACCATGTGTGTTATAGTGTGTCATGGGTCTTGGATGCCCAAGATTAATTCCCTCTCTCTCTATCTCTTTGTTAGGGCTTCATCGGCGCGTCAGATTCTCTCTGGCGGGTTCCAGGACTATTTGAGCCCGAAACTACCGAAACTGATGGAACTCGGGGAATCTTGCCAACAGGTGGGCCCAACCATTTTATTGGGTGTTCCTTGGGCCTAACCCAACAGAAAAAATCAATTGGTTCCACTTTGCTACCCTTTTCTGGCTCACGTAGAGGGACCAAAACGCAGTTCCATCTTTTTCCTAGCGGGGCTATGGTTTCTCTGGAGAGGGGGCTCCAGATCGTTTGAATGGCACCAAATCCCATGGTATGCCATACCATTTGTGTTAGACTGTGTAATGGTTCCTGGATTCCCAAGATTCACTCGCTCTCTTTGTGTTAGGGCTTCACCGACGTTAGATTCTCTCTAGCGGGTTCCAGGCCTACTTAGAGCCCGAAACTTCCGGATCTGACGGAACTGGGGGAATCTTGCCAAGAGGTGGGCCCTACCATTTTCTTGGGTGTTCCTTGGGCCTAACGTAATACAACCAAGCAGTCGGTTCCACTTTGCTACCACTTCCGCCTAACGTAGAGGGGCCAGAACGGCAGTGTAACATCCCAAGTATGAAAAACATCCCTTAGAATGTTTTACTCTCTGTTATTTTATGTTTTGCATCATGGCATCATGTTGATTGCATTTGTTTTGCTTGTTTTCCATTTGTTTTCCTCTGTTTTACTTTGTTTTCCAACTGTTTTCCTTTGTTTTCCTTTGTTTTCTATTTGAATTTCAAACCAAATTTCAAACCTCTTGTTTCATACTTGTGATGTTACAATTTCCAAAATCATATTTCAAATAAAAACAATCATTTGTTTCCATTAAAGTTGTGATTACAAAACTGTTGTTTTGTTTCTATAAAAAATTCATTTAATACCAAACCCTTTTCAAATTCAATTAATTTCCAAAACAGCAACCCTTTTGGAAAATTATGAAAATGACAAAACCCTTTCATCATTTGTTTCCATTAAACTAAGGTTCAAACTAATTAAATTGTTGCTTTCAATATTTCACTTAATACCCAAAATTCATTTAAATTGCATTCCAATTCATTTAATTTTCCAAACAACAACCATTTGAATCAATGAAACAAAACACTCCAATCAATTTGCTTCAAAATAACTTGAGGGCCCAAAAACTAATTATATGTTTCTTTTTAATAATAACTCACTTAATCTCAAATTATTTCAAATCTCAATCAAATTACGAATAGTATTTATATTTGAACTTTTTGTAAAATAAAACTTGGCAAGTGGTTGATGTTAACCTAATTAGCTATAACAAAAAAAATTTCCCTAAAATGTGCTACCCCAAATCTATCTCCTTTTCTTCCTATTACATTTCAGCACAAAAAAAAATATATAGAAGGACAAAATAAAAATAAAAGCCAACAGCTAGCAGGAGAGAGGGGCATGGCCCAGCCCAACTCCCCCTAAGGGCCCAATACCCTTTTCCCCAGTCGTCTTCTTTGTACGGTCACCATCCAGCAACCCCACGTAGCAGCAGAGGGAGCAGCAACGGTGATCTCCACCTCCCCCCTCCCTATAACTCCATGCTCCTGCCCTAGGGTTCCCCTAACCCTAGTTTCTCTCCCTCCATCTCTTCTCCCCCGCCTCCACTCTTCCCTCTTCCTCCATCTCTCCTCTCTCTGCTAATTTTGTTCTCTGTATCTGAACCTGTAACTGACCGACCACCATCTCCTCCTTTCGCCGGCGATCGCCGCCGGTAGCTCCTCCCACCGGCCAGGGCGGGTGCGGGAATGGAATCCCCACACCGCCCTCTCCCTCCTCGACCTCTCGGCGGCCCCGGGGACCAAGCGCTGCGCCGCCGCCATCGCCTCCCGTCGCCGACCGCTGCCCCTGTTCTGCCCGAGCGAGCGACATGCTCCTCCCTCCAATCGACCGAGGTGAGCTCGCTCCTCCCCTACCTTCCCTCTCGCTACCCTCCCGTCTCTCCTCCTTTACCCTCGCAGCAACACCCCACCACCACGCTCCACGACCGCGAGTGCAGCGGCAGCAGCGCCCGCCGGCCACCTCCCGATCAGCCATCGACAGAGGCAGAAGCGGAACCTTAGGTTTCAGTTAACAAACGCCCGCAGCAACACCTTAACCCCCCGAGTCCCCCTTCTATCAACAACCAGCATATCCACCCCACTGGCTAGAACCCTTGCGCCCAAAGCCACAGGTCTAGAGTTCGAGCCCCCAAAGCCACACCTTTTTTCTGTTTTTATTTCTTTTCTGCCCAAACTTTCAGAAAGCCAGATCTGAACCATTAACTCTAAAATCCATCTAGAATCCATTTTTGTTCCAAATTGGATGATTCAAAATCCTGTGGATTCATAAATTTGTGCTCCTTCTATTAATGCCAAGTTTGTAACCTATTTCTGTAACAATTTTTGCATTAAATAATTAATTACTGAAAATGCAATAAAATTTGGAAACTTTGGAATTTCATAACTTTAATTCTACTCATCCAATTTAAGCAAACTTGGGCTCTAAAAATTTTTCTTAACAAACTCTACACATTGGTATTTTATTTGGACACAATTGAATTAATTTTGAGCTTGTTTCCCTCTGATTACTAAAAATGGCAGAATAAGAATGATTATGGAAAATTGCATAATAAATTCAATAATCACCCAAAAAATATGTTTAATAGCTCAAAATGTTCAATGAAACATTTGCTACATGTTTTAAACCTTTTCAATGCAATTTGTTACTGTTTTGAATATTTTAAATTGGTGCAATATTTAAAAACTTGCTTAATTCACTTAAACTTGCAAAATTCATAACTTGGGCATAAAAATTCCAAATTCCACAAACTAAATATGTTTTCCAATCAACTTTTAATGTACTTTACAAATACCAATTTTGTTTGCTGTTTTGATAAATTTAAATTGCTGAAAACAACTATTTCTTAATTAATGCATTTAAAATTGCCAAAATAATAACTTGCTCATTTTAAATCCAATTTCAACAAATGAAATATGTTTTCCATGCAAAATTAAACCACCTTTTCAAATATAAAATTTGTTCCATGTTTTGAATAATTAAAATTGGTTAAATAATTTAAACCTTGTTTAACTCATTTAATATTGTTAAATTCATAACTTGGTCAAACTAATTTCTTTTGGGACATATAAAATATGTTTTCCAACCATAAAAGTATAAGCTTTTCAAATATGAATCTGACTTAATGTTTTTCACAAATAAAAATTCAAATAAGTTCATGTTTGAATTAAATTCATTTAATTCTTGCTTAAACTTGTTTAATTCATAAATAATTTCTTTGAAATCCTTTTTCAACAAGTGAAACATGTAATCCACTTAAAATTGTGTGTTCTTATCAAATATGAACTTTGTTATCTATTTTGAACAATTAAAAGTGGTGAAAACAACAAATGCTTGTGTGACACCTTTAAGGAACCAAAATTCCATAACTTAATAAATGAATTTCCAAACTTGTCAAACCTTATTTCCAATTGATTCTATTGTTGTTATTTTGCTGTTTTCTTCATCCATGCATCATGCTAATTCACTTACACCTGATGATTAGTTGTAAAACAATTATTTCAACCATAATCCATGGGCTTCCATATGCAATCCCAAAGTTGCATGTGGGTCCATTTAATCATGTTGTTATCTTGTCAACTAGTTTATTTTGATGCATCAACTAAATTGACATGCATCATCCCATGTTTGTGCACTATGCCATGTTATTGATTGTTTATCTTTCTGCATTGTTTGTTTGCTTCTTCTCGGATACACGACGACGTTGAGACCGACGATACTTACGACACCCCTTCTAAGGATCTAGCTCAGTACCAGGCTACTGGGTTTGCAGGCAAGTATTCACTCACATGAACCACTGTGTTCCTTTCAACATTGGATACCGATACTTTCCGTTGTCTATTCTGCTAGCCCTATGAATCGTTGCTTCTGTTCGATCCTATCCCATGTTATCCTTTAGCCCTGATATTGCCTCACCTCCACTCCTATAACCCCGTTGCTTGTGCCCGTGTCTTACTAGCATGCTTAGGGTTGTTTTGCTCGAGTCTGCTGTCAGTTACTTTCTGTTATCATATTTCTATTATGTTCTGGGGCTCGATGTTAAACAACAACCTGTTAATTTGAGGTAATAATAATTTGCTGATAAGGCACCGGCAGGAGGCCCGGCGTGGTTTTGAGGCCTGCTAGTGTCGACCCTAATAGGAAAAGGGTCTTGTCTACTGATCCATGATGAGCGCACTAACCGCATGTGGGAAGCGAGTATGGGCGCCCCCCTCAATTTGATTCCATTCGCATCTCGTCCAAATCGCCACACTTAGTTCGGGCTTTCCATTTGTTGCATGCATGTGCAGGTGCGAACCCTTGGCGCCAGGGTGGAACTTTTGTAGTCGGCATTTAGGGCGGCGTGGTCTTAGAGTGCTATGAGGGTCCCCTTTTCTTCGTGGGGCTCGATTAGCCGCGCAGGCACAACATGTGGTTCTTTGGGCTTGATGCGAAGAAGAGTTGAGTTTTGTAGAGTGCCCCGCTTGGTGGGAGGCATCCCATCTGGCGGGTTATTCTTGCGTGTACGGCCAAATTGGTGCAACCCTGCAGGGATAAATCTTCTCGAGAAGCCGTGTTTTCCGCGGTTATGGATTACTTGGTGAAAGTACTGGCTAACAAGTACTCAGAACAACTTACACCTAACTAATGGTAACTTGACTAGTAATAGGCTTATTGACACAATAATCTGAACCATCACTAATTCAACTGTGTGAGTTATCCTCGGATTGCTTCTTTGGATAATGGGCGAGATCCAGGATGGGTTTGTGTGGTGGTTAGTTGTAGTTGGTTACGATATGCTATCTTATCCCCTTTATGATAGCCGGAAGTTGTAGTATGTTCTATAGTTGGTTAGTGCAGCCAGTTGCAGCATCTTTTATATCCCCTTTCTTCCGTTGAACCCAAGGCATCTGTGCTTGGTGTTGACGGGTTACACTTTGGTGAACTGTGAGTCTTGCTTGCCAGTACGTTTATGTACTGACCCCTTTGGGGCTGTGGTTTCCGCAGACTACGTTTCCGAGGATCTACATGGTGGCTATTACGTGGAGTATGACGAGGCTGCTGGCGAGTAGATAGCGGACCCGGGCAGGATCCGAGACTTCGTTGATGGGCTCCGTCTTTTCGTTTCCGGCCTCTTAGGCCTATTTGGATCTTGTCTGTACTCAGACATGTTGAATGCTTCCGCTGTGATGTAATGATGATTTGTTGGGACATGTGTCCTCTGGATGATTGTATTTGCTATCTCTGCTCGAATGAGAGCTATTTGCAACTTATTTCCATCTTTTGTGTCGTAGAGATCTGTTGTGATATCACTTGTTCCAATGCCGTTGACGTACCATGTGTGTATGTTTTGAAGTACGTCAACGGAAGTATCTGGATTTCTACGGGATGGTTTGCGCAGACGATGACTAGTAAGAGAATGGTTGTCACACGTTTACGTGTTGGCCTGCTCATATTGAGATGCGGATGCCGGTATGCCCCGTAAGCCATTTATCTACTGTTTAACGGACTGTGAGTATCCCCTAGAAGTCCGGGTGCGACAAATGGTATCAGAGCCTGTCTGCCTGTAGGATCCCTTTTTACTGGTCGCAGTTGAGTCTAGAAACTATTTTGTAGCTATATAGGAAAAATGAATAGTGAGAGTAAGAATTCTGTTCTTTTTCTTCTTTCCCCACCCACCCTCCCTTTTCTGGTAAGGAAGTGAAACGTTATTTTCCTTTCTCATCTAAAATTTCAAGTTAGGATATCACGAATCCTGGTTTCTTTGGGATAGCTATATCTACTAGACCATAGGAATGGAGGTGGTTGTGACATGATTTATCATGTTGCCTACTCACGATTGAGAACGGAGGCGTGTAAGCCCCGGAAGCAGATCCTCTATTCCTTAATCAGTAGATATTGATCCTTTAGAAGCCCGGATGGGTTTTTCCGTAGTACCTCAGGAGTGTGTTGGTCTCGTTTTTCCCGTTGTTGCTTCGTTATCCTGTTCTTCTCAACATCCTTTTCGTCCGTTGAAATCTTGTTGTTGTTTTCCATTTCAGTTCTTCTACCGGCGTCTAATCAAAACTTCCCAAATATCAAGTCTATCTGGCCAGAAAGGTTGTTGTTATTGTTGTTGTTGTTGTTGTTGTTGTTGTTGTTGTTGTTGTTGTTGTTGTTGTTGTTGTTGTTGATTCCAGGCTATGAGAGCTGGCATTCCTATCACCTGGGGTTGTTTCGAGGAAGCATTCCTGAAGCACCACATTCCAGATAGTCTATTCCCCAAATGAATCAAGTTCTATCCAGCCATACACCCTCGATACAAAACCTCTCCCTTCAATTGAAAATGTTCCGGTGGTTTGCAAATTCCCTGACGTCTTTCCAGAAGAGTTGCCAGGAATACCTATCGTTTTGAACTTCCAGAAAAACTATCCAAGGTGCACGATGTGTTTCACGTGTCACAGCTCAAGAGGATCTTCGCAAGAAGTATCCGGACCTTTTTCTTTTCTCAGTAGGAATCTCGGGGCGCGATTCCTTCAAGGGGGGGGGGGGGGGGGGCGTTTTGTAACATCCCAAGTATGAAAAACATCCCTTAGAATGTTTTACTCTCTGTTATTTTATGTTTTGCATCATGGCATCATGTTGATTGCATTTGTTTTGCTTGTTTTCCATTTGTTTTCCTCTGTTTTACTTTGTTTTCCAACTGTTTTCCTTTGTTTTCCTTTGTTTTCTATTTGAATTTCAAACCAAATTTCAAACCTCTTGTTTCATACTTGTGATGTTACAATTTCCAAAATCATATTTCAAATAAAAACAATCATTTGTTTCCATTAAAGTTGTGATTACAAAACTGTTGTTTTGTTTCTATAAAAAATTCATTTAATACCAAACCCTTTTCAAATTCAATTAATTTCCAAAACAGCAACCCTTTTGGAAAATTATGAAAATGACAAAACCCTTTCATCATTTGTTTCCATTAAACTAAGGTTCAAACTAATTAAATTGTTGCTTTCAATATTTCACTTAATACCCAAAATTCATTTAAATTGCATTCCAATTCATTTAATTTTCCAAACAACAACCATTTGAATCAATGAAACAAAACACTCCAATCAATTTGCTTCAAAATAACTTGAGGGCCCAAAAACTAATTATATGTTTCTTTTTAATAATAACTCACTTAATCTCAAATTATTTCAAATCTCAATCAAATTACAAATAGTATTTATATTTGAACTTTTTGTAAAATAAAACTTGGCAAGTGGTTGATGTTAACCTAATTAGCTATAACAAAAAAAATTTCCCTAAAATGTGCTACCCCAAATCTATCTCCTTTTCTTCCTATTACATTTCAGCACAAAAAAAGAAATAGAAGGACAAAATAAAAATAAAAGCCAACAGCTAGCAGGAGAGAGGGGCATGGCCCAGCCCAACTCCCCCTAAGGGCCCAATACCCTTTTCCCCAGTCGTCTTCTTCGTACGGTCACCATCCAGCACCCCCACGTAGCAGCAGAGGGAGCAGCAACGATGATCTCCACCTCCCCCTCCCTATAACTCCATGCTCCTGCCCTAGGGTTCCCCTAACCCTAGTTTCTCTCCCTCCATCTCTTCTCCCCCGCCTCCACTCTTCCCTCTTCCTCCATCTCTCCTCTCTCTGCTAATTTCTTCTCTGTATCTGAACCTGTAACTGACCGACCACCATCTCCTCCTTTCGCCGGCGATCGCCGCCGGTAGCTCCTCCCACCGGCCAGGGCGGGTGCGGGAATGGAATCCCCGCACCGCCCTCTCCCTCCTCGACCTCTCGGCGGCCCCGGGGACCAAGCGCTGCGCCGCCGCCATCGCCTCCCGTCGCCTGCCGCTGCCCCTGTTCTGCCCGAGCGAGCGACCTGCTCCTCCCTCCAATCGACCGAGGTGAGCTCGCTCCTCCCCTACCTTCCCTCTCGCTACCCTTCCGTCTCTCCTCCTTTCCCCTCGCAGCAACACCCCACCACCACGCTCCACGACCGCGAGTGCAGCGGCAGCAGCGCCCGCCGGCCACCTCCCGATAAGCCATCGACAGAGGCAGAAGGGGAACCTTAGGTTTCAGTTAACAAACGCCCGCAGCAACACCTTAACCCCCCCGAGTCCCCCTTCTATCAACAACCAGCAGATCCACCCCACTGGCTAGAACCCTTGCGCCCAAAGCCACAGGTCTAGAGTTCGAACCCCCAAAGCCACACCTTTTTTCTGTTTTTATTTCTTTTCTGCCCAAACTTTCAGAAAGCCAGATTTGAACCATTAACTCTAAAATCTATCTAAAATCCATTTTTGCTCCAAATTGGATGATTCAAAATCCTGTGGATTCATAAATTTGTGCTCCTTCTATTAATGCCAAGTTTGCAACCTGTTTCTGTAACAATTTTTGCACTAAATAATTAATTACTGAAAATGCAATAAAATTTGGAAACTTTGGAATTTCATAACTTTAATTCTACTCATCCAATTTAAGCAAACTTGGGCTCTAAAAATTTGTCTTAACAAACTCTACACATTGGTATTTTATTTGGACACAATTGAATTAATTTTGAGCATGTTTCCCTCTGATTACTAAAAATGGCAGAATAAGAATGATTATGGAAAATTGCATAATAAATTCAATAATCACCCAAAAATTATGTTTAATAGCTCAAAATGTTCAATGAAACATTTGCTACATGTTTTCAACCTTTTCAATGCAATTTGTTACTGTTTTGAATATTTTAAATTGGTGCAATATTTAAAAACTTGCTTAATTCACTTAAACTTGCAAAATTCATAACTTGGGCATAAAAATTCCAAATTCCACAAACTAAATATGTTTTCCAATCAACTTTTCATGTACTTTCCAAATACCAATTTTGTTTGCTGTTTTGAATAATTTAAATTGCTGAAAACAACTGTTTCTTAATTAATGCATTTAAAATTACCAAAATAATAACTTGCTCATTTTAAATCCAATTTCAACAAATGAAATATGTTTTCCATGCAAAATTAAACCACCTTTTCAAATATAAAATTAGTTCCATGTTTTGAATAATTAAAATTGGTTAAATAATTTAAACCTTGTTTAACTCATTTAATATTGTTAAATTCATAACTTGGTCAAACTAATTTCTTTTGGGACATATAAAATATGTTTTCCAACCATAAAAGTATAAGCTTTTCAAATATGAATCTCACTTAATGTTTTGCACAAATAAAAATTCAAATAAGTTCATGTTTGAATTAAATTCATTTAATTCTTGCTTAAACTTGTTTAATTCATAAATAATTTATTTGAAATCCTTTTTCAACAAGTGAAACATGTAATCCACTTAAAATTGTGTGTTCTTATCAAATATGAACTTTGTTATCTATTTTGAACAATTAAAAGTGGTTAAAACAACAAATGTTTGTGTGACACCTTTAAGGAACCAAAATTCCATAACTTAATAAATGAATTTCCAAACTTGTCAAACCTTATTTCCAATTGATTCTATTGTTGTTATTTTGCTGTTTTATTCATCCATGCATCATGCTAATTCACTTACACCTGATGATTAGTTGTAAAACAATTATTTCAACCATAATCCATGGGCTTCCATATGCAATCCCAAAGTTGCATGTGGGTCCATTTAATCATGTTGTTATCTTGTCAACTAGTTTATTTTGATGCATCAACTAAATTGACATGCATCATCCCATGTTTGTGCACTATGCCATGTTATTGATTGTTTATCTTTCTGCATTGTTTGTTTGCTTCTTCTCGGATACACGACGACGTTGAGACCGACGATACTTACGACACCCCTTCTAAGGATCTAGCTCAGTACCAGGCTACTGGGTTTGCAGGCAAGTATTCACTTACATGAACCACTGTGTTCCTTTCAACATTGGATACCGATACTTTCCGTTGTCTATTCTGCTAGCCCTGTGAATCGTTGCTTCTGTTCGATCCTATCACATGTTATCCTTTAGCCCTGATATTGCCTCACCTCCACTCCTATAACCCCGTTGCTTGTGCCCGTGTCTTACTAGCATGCTTAGGGTTGTTTTGCTCGAGTCTGCTGTCAGTTACTTTCTGTTATCATATTTCTATTATGTTCTGGGGCTCGATGTTAAACAACAACCTGTTAATTTGAGATAATAATATTTGCTGATAGGGCACCGGCAGGAGGCCCGGCGTGGTTTTGAGGCCTGCTAGTGTCGACCCTAATAGGAAAAGGGTCTTGTCTACTGATCCATGATGAGCGCACTAACCGCATGTGGGAGCGAGTATGGGCGCCCCCTCAATTTGATTCGATTCGCATCTCGTCCAAATCGCCACACTTAGTTCGGGCTTTTCCATTTGATGCATGCATGTGCAGGTGCGAACCCTTGGCGCCAGGGTGAACTTTTGTAGTCGGCATTTAGGGCGGCGTGGTCTTAGAGTGCTACGAGGGTCCCTTTTTCTTCGTGGGCTCGATTTAGCCGCGCACGCACAAGCATGTGGTTCTTTGGGCTTGATGCGAAGAAGAGTTGAGTTGTGTAGAGTGCCCCGCTTTGGTGGGAGGCATCCCATCTGGCGGGTTATTCTTGCGTGTACGGCCAAATTGGTGCAACCCTGCAGGGATAAAATCTTCTCGAGAAGCCGTGTTTTCCGCGGTTATGGATTACTTGGTGAAAGTACTGGCTAACAAGTACTCAGAACAACTTACACCCTAACTAATGGTAACTTGACTATGTAATAGGCTTATTGACACAATAATCTGAACCATCACTAATTCAACTGTGTGAGTTATCCTCGGATTGCTTCTTTGGATAAGGGGCGAGATCCAGGATGGGTTTGTGTGGTGGTTAGTTGTAGTTGGTTACGATACGCTATCTTATCCCCTTTCTGATAGCCGGAAGTTGTAGTATGTTCTATAGTTGGTTAGTGCAGCCAGTTGCAGCATCTTTTATATCCCCTTTCTTCCGTTGAACCCAAGGCATCTGTGTTTGGTGTTGACGGGTTACACTTTGGTGAACTGTGAGTCTTGCTTGCCAGTACGTTTATGTACTGACCCCTTTGGGGCTGTGGTTTCCGCAGACTACGTTTCTGAGGATCTACATGGTGGCTATTACGTGGAGTATGACGAGGCTGCTGGCGAGTAGATAGCGGACCCGGGCAGGATCCGAGACTTCGTGGATGGGCTCCGTCTTTTCGTTTCCGGCCTCTTAGGCCTATTTGGATCTTGTCTGTACTCAGACATGTTGAATGCTTCCGCAGTGATGTAATGATGATTTGTTGGGACATGTGTCCTCTGGATGATTGTATTTGCTATCTCTGCTCGAATGAGAGCTATTTGCAACTTATTTCCATCTTTTGTGTCGTAGAGATCTGTTGTGATATCACTTGTTCCAATGCCGTTGACGTACCATGTGTGTATGTTTTGAAGTACGTCAACAGAAGTATCTGGATTTCTACGGGATGGTTTGCGCAGACGATGACTAGTAAGAGAATGGTTGTCACACGTTTACGTGTTGGCCTGCTCATATTGAGATGTGGGTGCCGGTATGCCCCGTAAGCCATTTATCTACTGTTTAACGGACTGTGAGTATCCCCTAGAAGTCCGGGTGCGACAGGCAGTTCCGTCTTTTCCTCTACCGGGGCTATGGTTTCTCCGGAGAGGGGCGCTAGATCGTCTGAATGCCACCAAATCCCATGGTATGCCATACCATGTGTGTTATAGTGTGTCACGGGTCTTGGATGCCCAAGATTCCCTCTCTCTGTGTGCTAGGCCTTCGCTGGCGTCGGATTCTCTCTAGCGGGTTCCAAACCTACTTAGAGCCCGAAATCCAGGATCTGACGGAATAGGTGGAATCTTGCCAAGAGGTGGGTCCTACCATTTTATTTGATGTTACTTGGGCCTAAACTAAAACAACCAAGCAATTAGTTCCACTTTGCTACCCCTTCCCAGCGGGGCTATGGTTTCTCCGGAGAGGGGCCTCCAGATCGTCTGAATGCCACCAAATCCCATGGTATGCCATACCATGTGTGTTATAGTGTTTCATGGGTCATCGATGCCTAAGATTCCCCCTCTCTCTGTTAGGGCTACACCGGCGTCGAATTCTGTCTGGTGGGTTCGAGGACTATTTAGAGCCCAAAACTCCCGAAACTGACGGAACTCAGGGAATCTTGCCAACAGGTGGGACCAACCATTGTGTTGGGTGTTCCTTGGGCCTAACCTAACACAAATAAGCAATTGGTTCCACTTTGCTACCCCTTTCGGCTCACGTAGAGTGGCCAGAACGGCAGTTCCGTCTTTTTCCACATCGGGGCTATGGTTTCTCCGGAGAGGGGGCTTCGGATCGTCTGAATGCCACCAAATCCCATGTTATGCCATAACATGTGTGTTAGAGTGTGTCATAGGTCGTGGATGGCCAACATTCCCTCGTTCTCTGTGTTAGGGCTTCACCGGCGTCAGATTCTCTTTTGCGGGTTCCAAGACTACTTAGAGCCCGAAACTCCCTGATCTCATGGAACGGGGGAATCTTGCCAAGAGGTGGGACCTACCATTTATTGGGTGTTACTTGGGCCTAACCTAACACAACAAAGTAATTGGTTCCACTTGCTACCCCTTTCCGGCTCACGTAGAGGGGCCAAAATGGCAGTTCTGTCTTTTTCCCAACGGGGCTATGGTTTCTCTAGAGAGGGGCCTCCAGATCGTCTGAATGCCACCAAATACACCATGGCATACCATACCATGTGTGTTATAGTGTGTCATGGGTCTTGGATGCCCAAGATTAATTCCCTCTCTCTCTATGTTAGGGCTTCACCGGCGCGTCAGATTCTCTCTAGCGGGTTCCAGGACTACTTAGAGCCCGAAACTCCTGAAACTGATGGAACTCGGGGAATCTTGCCAACAGGTGGGCACAAACATTTTCTTGGGTGTTCCTTGGTCCTAACCTAACACAAAAAAGCAATCGGTTCCGCTTTGCTACCCATTTCTGGCTCACGTAGAGGGGCCAAAACGGCAGTTCAATATTTTTCCCAGCGGGGCTATGGTTTCTCTGGAGAGGGGGTTTCGGATCGTCTGAATGCCACCAAAGCACATGGTATGCCATAATATGTTTGTTTAGAGTGTGGCATGGGTCATGTATTCCCAAGATTCACTCGCTTTCTCTGTGTTTGGGCTTCACCGGCGTCAGATTCTCTCTGGCGGGTTCTAGGACTACTTAGAGCCCGAAACCCCTGGATCTGACGGAATTGGGGGAATCTTGCCAAGAGGTGGCCCCTACCATTTTCTTGGGTGTTCCTTGGGCCTAACCTAATACAACCAAGCAGTTGGTTTCACTTTGCTACCCCCTTCCGCCTAACGTAGAGGGGCAAGAACGACATTTCCGTCTGTTTCCACATAGGGGCTATGGTTTCTCCGGAGAGGGGCCTCCAGATCGTATGAATGCCAGCAAATCCCATAATATTCCATACCATGTGTGTTATAGTGTGTCGTGGGTCTTGGATGCCCAAGATTAACTCTCTCTCTGTGGTAGGGCTTCACCGGCGTCAGATTCTCCAGGACTACTTAGAGCCCGAAACTCCCAGAACTGACGGAACTCGGGGAATCTTGCCAAGAGGCGAGACCTACTATTGTCTTGGGTGTTCCTTGGTCCTAACCTAATACAACCAAGTAGTTGGTTGCACTTTGCTACCCCCTTCCGCCTAACGTAGAGAGGCCAGAATGGTAGTTCCGTCTTTTTCCCCAGCGGGGCTATGGTTTCTCCGGAGAGGGGCCTCTAGATCGTCTGAATGCCATCATATCCCATGGTATGCCATACCATGTGTGTTATAGTGTGTCATGGGTCTTGGATGCCCAAGATTCCCTCTCTCTCTCTCTGTTAGGGCTTCACCAGCGTCGGATTCTCTCTAGTGGGTTCGAGGACTACATAGAGCCCGAAATGCCCGAAACTGACGGAACTCGGGGAATCTTGCCAACAGGTGGGCCCAACCATTGTCTTGGGTGTTCCTTGAGCATAAAATAACACAAAAAGCAATTGGTTCCACTTTGCTACCCCTTTCCGGCTCACGTAGAGTGGCCAGAACGGCAGTTTCGTCTTTTTCCACATCGGGGCTATGGTTTCTTCGGAGAGGGGGCTCTAGATCGTCTGAATGCCACCAAATCCCATGTTATGCCATACCATGTGTGTTAGAGTGTGTCATAGGTCGTGGATGGATAAAATTCCCCTGATCTCTATGTTAGGGCTTCACCGGCGTCGGATTCTCTCTATGGGTTCCAGGATTACTTACGGAACTGGGGGAATCTTGCCAAATGGTGGTCCCAACCATTGTATTGTGTGTTCCTTGGGCCTAACCTAACACAACCAAGAAATCGGTTCCACTTTGCTACCCCCTTCCGGCTCACGTAGAGGGGCCAGAATGACATTTCCGTCTTTTTCCCCATCGGGGCTATGTTTTTTCCGGAGAGGGGGCTCCGGATTGTCTGAACGCCACCAAATCCCATGGTATGACATACCATGTGTGTTTGAGTGTGGCATGGGTATTGGATTCCCAAGATTACCTCTGTCTCTCTGTTATGGCTTCACCGTCGTGTCAGATTCTCTCTGGCGGGTTCTAGGACTACTTAGAGCCCGAAACTCCCGAAACTGATGGAAGTCGGGGAATCTTGCCAACAGGTGGGCCCAACCATTTTCTTGGGTGTTCCTCGGGCCTAACATAACACAAACAAGCAATTGGTTCCTCTTTGCTACCCCTTTCCGGCTCACGTAGAGGGGCCAAAACAGGAGTTCCCTCTTTTTCCCAGCGGTGCTATGGTTTCTCTGGAGAGGGGGTTCCGGATCGTCTGAATTCCACCAAATCCCATGGTATGCCCTACCATGTGTGTTAGAGTGTGGCATGGGTCGTTTATTACCAAGATTCACTCGCTCTCTCTGTGTTAGGGCTTCACCGGCGTCAGATTCTCTCTGGCGGGTTCTAGCAATACTTTGAGCCCGAAACTCCCGGATCTGACGGAACTGGGGGAATATTATCAATAGGTGGGCCCTACCATTTTGTTGGGTGTTCCTTGGGACTAAACTAATACAACCAAGCGGTCGGTTCCACTTTGCTACCCCATTCCGCCTATCGTAGAGGGGCCAAAACGCCAGTTCCGTCTTTTGCCCCAGCGGGGCTATGGTTTCTACGGAGAGGGGCCTCCAGATCGTCTGAAGGCCACCAAATCCCATGGTATCCATACCATGTATGTTATAGTGTGTCGTGGGTATTGGATGCCCAATATTCCCTCTTTCTGTGTGTTAGGGCTTCACTGGCATCGGATTCTCTCTAGCGGGTTCCAGGACTACTTAGAGCCCGAAACTCCCGGAACTGACGGAACTCGGGGAATCTTGCCAAGAGGTGGGCCCTACCATTTTCTTGGGTGTTCCATTGGCATAACCTAATACAACAAATTAGTTGGTTCCAGTTTGCTACCCTCTTCCGCCTAACATAGAGCGGCCAGAACGACAGTTCCGTCTTTTTCCCCAGCGGGGCTATGGTTTCTCTGGAGAGAGGGGCCTCCAGATCGTCTGAATGCCACCAAATACACCATGGTATGCCATACCATGTGTTTTATGGTGTGTCATGGGTCTTGGATTCCCAAGATTAATTCCCTCTCTCTCTGTGTTAGGGCTTCACCGACGCGTCAGATTCTCCCTGGCGGGTTCCAGGATTACTTAGAGCCCGAAGCTCCCGAAAGTGATCGAACTCGGGGAATCTTGCCAACAGGTGGGACCAACCATTTTCTTGGGTGTTCCTTGGGCCTATGTCGCACCAGGACTTCTAGAGGATACTCACAGTCCGCTAAACAGTAGAAAAATGGCTTACGGGGCATACCGGCACCCGCATCTCAATATGAGCAGGCCAACACGTAAACGTGTGACAACCATTCTCTACTATCCATCGTCTGCGTAAACCATCCCATAGAAATCCGACTACTTCCATTGACGTACTTCATAACATACACACATGGTACGTCAACGGCATTTGAACAAGTGATATCACAGCATATCTCTAAGACACAAAAGATTGAAATAAGTTGCAAATAGCTCTCACTAGAACAGAGATAGCCAATACAATCATCCAGAGGACACATGTCCCAACAATTCATCATTACATCACAACGGAAGCATCCAAAGCGTCTAAGTACAGACAAGATCCAAACAGGACTAAGAGGCCGGAAACGAAAGGACGGAGCCCATCCACGATGCCTCGGATCCTTCCCGGGTCCGCTATCTACTCGTCAGCAGCCTCGTCATACTCCACGTAGTAGCCACCATGGGGATCCTCGGAAACGTAGTCTGCGGAAACCGCAGCCCCAAAGGGGTCAGTACAGACAAGTACTGGCAAGCAAGACTCACAAGATACCAAAGTGTACCCGGCAACACCAAGTACAGATGCTTTGGGTTCAACGGAAGAATAGGTGATACAGAAGTGCGGCAGCAGGATGCTCTAACCAACTACAGAAACACGGTACAACTTCCGGCTAGAAGAAAGGGATAAGATAGCGTATCGTAACCATCTACCACTAACCTCAAACAAACCCATCCTGGATCTCGCCCCTTATCCAAAGAAGCAATCCGAGGATAACTCACACAGTTGGATTGATGAAGGTTCAAGTTATGGTGTCAATAAGACTATTACTAGTCAAGTTATCATTAATTAGGTGTAAGTTGTCTAATCCTTGTTAGCCAGCCCTATCACCAAGTCATCCATAACCGCGGACAACACGGCTTCTCGAGAAGATTTAACCCTGCAGGGGTGCACCAATTTGGCCGTACACGTAAGAATACCCCGCCAGACGGGGATCAAACCCACCAAGCGAGGCACTCAACACAACCCAACTCTTCTTCGCATCAAGCCCAAAGAACCACGTGCTGTGCGTGCGCGGCTAATCGAGCCCCCACGAAGCAAAGGGGGACCCTCATAGCACTGGAAGACCACGTCGCCCTAAATGCCGACTACAAAAGTTCCACCCTGGCCTCGGGTTCGTACCTGCATATGTGTGCATCAAATGGAAAGCCCGAACTAAGTGTGGCGATTTGGACGAGATGCGAATCGAATCAGAGTTGCGGGGGGCGCCCATACACGCTTCCCACATGAGGTTAGCGCGCTCAACATGGATCCAGAGGACAAGAACTTTTCCTGAGTTCGACACTAGCAGGCCTCAAAACCATACCCGGCCTCCTGCCGGTGCCTTATCATCAAATTAGCATTACCTCATACATTAACAGGTTGTTGTTTAAACATCGAGCCCCAGAACATAATAAATATGGTAACAGAAATAACGGACAACAGACTCGAGCATAAACAACCCTAAGCATGCTAGTAAGACACAGGCTACAAGCAATGGGGTTATAGGTGTGGAGGTGAGGCTATATCAGGGTTACAGGATAACATGTGATAGGATCGAACACAAGCAACGAATCTTAAGGCTAGCAGAATAGACAACGGAAAGTATCGATATCCAGTGTGGAAAGGACACAATGGTTCATGTGAGTGAATACTTGCCTGCAAACTCAGTAGACTGGTACTGGGCTAACTCCTCAGAAGTAGTGTCGTAAACCTCGTCTGTCTCAACGTCGTCGTCTATTTGAGAAGAAGCAAACAAACAACGCAGAGAGACAACAATCAATAACATGGCATAATGCACAATCATAGGATGATGCATGACAATTTAATTGATGCATCAAAGATAAGCTAGTTAACATGATAACATGTTTAAATGGACCCATATGCAATTTGGATTGCATATGGAAAGGCCCATGAGTTAGGGTTGGATTAAATGATCTACAAATAACCAACATGTGAAAGTGGATTAGCATGATGCATGGATGAGGAAAACAAAAAGAAAACAACAATAGATTCAATTTGAAAAGGTGTTTACCAAGTTTGAAATTTTATTTATTAAGTTATGAAATTTGGCTTCTTAAAGGAGTTACTCTAGCATTTGTTGTTTTCACCAATTTTAATTGTTCAAAGTAAATAACAAAGTTCATATTTAGAAAGAACACAAAATTTTAGGTGGAATACATGTTTCATTTGTTGAAAAAGGAATTAAAATGAATTAATTATGAATTAAACAAGTTTAAACAAGATTTAAATGAATTTAATTCAAGTATGAATTTATTTGAATTTTTATTTGTTCAAAACATTAAATAAAATTCATATTTGGAAAGATTACAATTTTCTGGTTTGAAAACATATTTTATATGTTCAAAAAGAATTTAATTTGACCAAGTTATGAATTTAGCAATTTTAAATGATTTAAACAAGGTTTAAATTATTTAACCAATTTTAATTATTCAAAACATGACACAAAGTTTGTATTTGAAAATGTGGTTCAATTTTGCATGGAAAACATATTTTATATGTGACATTTGAATTAAATTTGAATTAGTTATGAATTTGACCAAATTTGTAATGAGTTGTTTGAATTTGAATTTTGAAAACATTTGAAATGTTCAAAACAGTAAACAAATGACTTAAACAGGTAGAGAATTAAATTTGGTACAGAAAACATATTTTATTTATTTTATTTGGATTTGAAATACAAAAGTTATTTGAATTTTGAATGCAGGGGCTATTCTGCAATTTTAAAACATTTAGATTTGGTCCAGGGGCTTGGATGCAAAAGAAATCTCACAGAAAGGGCCCTGGAACCCTTTTTCACGCAGCAGATCGACCCCTGGGTCACTGGCCTGTGGGCCAGTGCCCAGCTGGCACTGCGTGGCGCGCCTGCGTGGCCACCACTGCCAATGGCAGGTGGGGCCTGCCTGCCCGTGTGGCAAAGGTTGCAAAAAGTGGGATTATTCTGCGCGCGGGGGGATCGAACCCGCGACGCAGCATTGCGCGCCGTTGGATGCAACCAGTGCGGTGCGGATGCATTTGTTGACAGAGAGATGCGCGCATGGTTTTGATGTGGATCTGCGCTTAACTGACGAAACTGAATAAAAATTCAGTCTTTCGTCTGAACCTGTCGACGGCGGAGGGAAACGGCGTGCTGCACGGCGCGGTGACCATGATTTGGCGGCGCTGGGCGTGCGTGCGTGCGTGCTGAGGATTGTGGAGTGTGCGCGTGTGCTTGGACGGCCTGAACACGCACGGGATCGTGCTCGATTGCAACCATGGCGGCACGGTGGCGGACGCTGCCGGAGTTTCAGAACGGGCGCGTGCAGAACAGGAAACGAGGGGGCTGGAGAGAGGCATGGGGCGCTGCGGTGGCTCACCGGGAGGTGGTTGGTGTCGATGGTTGAGGCTGCCGTGGTCGGGGAAGACGGCGCGGTGGCAAGGTTCAGAACAGCTACGGCGGTGACGGGCTCGTCGTCGAGGATCTGTGGCCCCTGGGTCCTACTGCAGCTGTCGATGAGGACGAGGGAGAGGTGGCGGTCCTGCTCGTGCCCCTGGCTTGCATGGTGGCGCCCCCTAGCGTGCTGTCGACGGCGGCGCCATGATCACCCACCTCCACCAATGTTCGCCGGAGAGGAGAAATAGAGAGGAGGAAGGGAGCTGGCGACGGCAGGGAGGAGGGAGAGGGCTAGGCTAGGGTTTAGGGGGCTCGGGGTAGATATAGGGCGAGGAGAAAGGGAGAAGGTGGAGGGCACGGTGCTCTACTGCGTGCGCGCTGGCGTCAGCTGACGCCAGCCGTACGGAGAAAGAAGAAGGGCCCTGCGGGCCTGCTGCGCGCGCGCGCTGGGATGGTAGGTGGCTGGGCCGGCCCAGCTGGCCTGGCTGCCTCCCCCAGCTCGTTTCTGTTTTTAAATTTTTTTTCTTTCTCTTCTTTTTTTTTGCAGAAAAGAAAAGAGAAGAAAAGAGTGGGTTTTTGGGGTTAGAAAAATTAGGGTATAATTTTTATAGGTTAGTTATTATAACAGCACCAAGGTGCAAACTTTTGTTTTTCAAAAATTTGAAATTAGTTGCTGTTTGTAATTTAATTGAATTTGAGTGAAATTTTGATATTAAATGAATTATTAAGAAGAACCATTTAATAGTTTGAACTTTCTATTTTAATGGAAACAAAAGATGTTTTTATTTGAATATTTTTATTTTGAAATTGTAACAGAACAAGTATGAAACAAGAATGTGAAAATTGGTTTGAAATTCAAATAGAAAAACAAGTGAAAACAAAGGAAAACAAATGCAAAGCTTATGATGACATGATGCAAAACATAATTTAACAAAAAGCAAACATTCTAAAGGTTGTTTTTCATACTTGGGATGTTACAAAACGCCCCCCCTTGAAGGAATCGCGCCCCGAGATTCCTACTGAGAAGAGAAAAGGTCCGGATACTTCTTGCGAAGATCCTCTTCGGTCTCCCATGTTGCCTCTTTATCGGAATGATGGGACCACTGCACTTTCAAGAACTTGGTGCTCTTGTTGCGAGTTTTGTGCTCGGTCTCATCGAGAATTCGAACAGGGTGCTCCTCATAAGATAGATCTTCTTGCAGTTCAATAGAATCATGATCAACCGCACGACCTGGATCTTTGAAGCACCTCTTGAGCTGTGACACGTGAAACACATCGTGCACCTTGGATAGCTTTTCTGGAAGTTCAAGACGATAGGCATTTTCTGCACGCCTTGAGAGAATGTTGAAAGGACCAATGTATCTTGTTGCAAGCTTTCCTTTGACACCAAAACGATGAGTGCCTCTGAGGGGACTTACACGGAGATATGCTTTGTCACCAGGTGCATAGACCATATCCCTGTGTTTGCTGTCATAGTAGCTTTTCTGACGAGACTGAGCAATCCTCAGATTGTCACGGATGATGCGAACTTTCTCTTCGGCTTCCTTAACAATGTCAGGGCCTAAGAGTGAACGTTCACCAGCTCCAGACCAATTGATTGGACTCCTGCATCTGCGGCCATAGAGAGCCTCAAATGGTGCCATGCCTAGGCTTGCCTGGAAGCTGTTGTTGTTGGAGAATTCAGCATATGGAAGACATTCCTCCCATTTCATGCCAAAGGAGATACCACATGCCCTGAGCATATCCTTGAGAATCTGGTTGACTCTTTCGACTAGCCCTTGAGACTGAGGATGGTAGGCTGTGCTGAACAGAAGCTTGGTGCCCAAAGCTTCTTGAAAGCTTTTCCAGAAATGAGAAGTGAAGATGCTTCCACGGTCTGAGCTTATTTCCAATGGAACACCATGAAGATGAACAATCTTTGCTGTGTAGAGCTCTGCTAACTGACTAGCTGAGATTGTTTCTTTGACAGGAAAGAAGTGAGCGACTTTAGTGAGTCGATCGATGACAACGAAGATTGCATCGTTTCCCCTCTTGGACTTTCGAAAACCAGTGACGAAGTCCATTTCGATCATGTCCCACTTCCACTCAGGAATTTTCAGAGGTTGGAGAAGACCGACTGTTTTCTGATGGACTGCCTTAACACGTTGACAAACGTCGCATTCAGAAATGTATTGAGCAATGTCACGTTTCATGCCAGGCCACCAATACAGTGTCTTGAGATCCTGGTACATCTTTGTACTTCCAGGGTGTATGGAGAGAGGAGTTTCATGAGCCTCCTTGAGAATGACATCTTTGAGACTTTGAACTTGAGGAACTGCAATGCGTCCTTCGAAGAACACAGTTCCCTTGTCATCAATTGAGAAGGACTTAAATTTCTCCTTGCCTTCTTTGATGTGTTCTACCATCTTCTTGATTTCAGCATCACGAAGTTGTGCAGAACGAATCTTGTCCTCGAGAGTTGGACTGGCTGTCAAGTTTGCAAGATAGCCTTGAGGAACAAGACCAAGGTTGAGCTTCTGGAATTCTTCATGAAGAGGAGGTTGGCTTTCCATGATCATGAGATTATTGCAATATGACTTGCGACGCAGCGTTGCGCGCCGTTGGATGCAACCAGTGCGGTGCGGATGCGTTTGTTGACAGAGAGATGCACGCATGGTTTTGATGTGGATCTGCGCTTAACTGACGAAACTGAATAAAAATTCAGTCTTTCGTCTGAACCTGTCGACGGCGGAGGGAAACGGCGTGCTGCACGGCGCGGTGACCACGATTTGGCGGCGCTGGGCGTGCGTGCGTGCGTGCTGAGGATTGTGGAGTGTGCGCGTGTGCTTGGACGGCCTGAACACGCACGGGATCGTGCTCGATTGCAACCATGGCGGCACGATGGCGGACGCTGCCGGAGTTTCAGAACGGGCGCGTGCAGAACAGGAAACGAGGGGGCTGGAGAGAGGCATGGGGCGCTGCGGTGGCTCACCGGGAGGTGGTTGGTGTCGATGGTTGAGGCTGCTGTGGTCGGGGAAGACGGCGCGGTGGCAAGGTTCAGAACAGCTGCGGCGGTGACGGGCTCGTCGTCGAGGATCTGTGGCCCCTGGGTCCTGCTGCAGCTGTCGATGAGGACGAGGGAGAGGTGGCGGTCCTGCTCGTGCCCCTGGCTTGCATGGTGGCGCCCCCTAGCGTGCTGTCGACGGCGGCACCATGATCACCCACCTCCACCAACGTTCGCCGGAGAGGAGAAATAGAGAGGAGGAAGGGAGCTGGCGGCGGCAGGGAGGAGGGAGAGGGCTAGGCTAGGGTTTAGGGGGCTCGGGGTAGATATAGGGCGAGGAGAAAGGGAGCAGGTGGAGGGCACGGTGCTCTGCTGCGTGCGCGCTGGCGTCAGCTGACGCCAGCCGTACGGAGAAAGAAGAAGGGCCCTGCGGGCCTGCTGCGCGCGCGCGCTGGGGTGGTAGGTGGCTGGGCCGGCCCAGCTGGCCTGGCTGCCTCCCCCAGCTCGTTTCTGTTTTAATTTTTTTTTCTTTCTCTTCTTTTTTTTTGAAGAAAAGAAAAGAGAAGAAAAGAGTGGGTTTTTGGGGTTAGAAAAATTAGGGTATAATTTTTATAGTTTAGTTATTATAACAGCACCAAGGTGCAAACTTTTGTTTTTAAAAAATTTGAAATTAGTTGCTATTTGTAATTTAATTGAATTTGAGTGAAATTTTGATATTAAATGAATTATTAAGAAGAACCATTTAATAGTTTGAACTTTCTATTTTAATGGAAACAAAAGATGTTTTTATTTGAATATTTTTATTTTGAAATTGTAACAGAACAAGTATGAAACAAGAATGTGAAAATTGGTTTGAAATTCAAATAGAAAAACAAGTGAAAACAAAGGAAAACAAATGCAAAGCTTATGATGACATGATGCAAAACATAATTTAACAAAAAGCAAACATTCTAAAGGTTGTTTTTCATACTTGGGATGTTACAGCCTAACCGAACACAAGAAAAACAGTTGGTTCCGCTTTGCTACCCCTTTCCGGCTCACGTAGAGGTGCCAAAACGGCAGTTCCGTCTTTTTCCTAGCGGGGCTATGGTTTCTCTGGAGAGGGGGCTCTGGATCGTATGAATGCCACCAAATCCCATGGTATGTGTAACACCCGGGGTTTTCCCCAATTTGTTTTGTTGTTTTTCTTTTTTTGCATCGTCATGCATCATGCATCATCATGCATTTAAAAGTTGCACCCTGTTTAAAAATTCATCAACTCTTATTTTCTAAAATTTGTTTAATTGATTAATCAATTTTTATTAGAACCGAAACGATCTCTGAAAAATAATTAACCAACCCACAGAAAAAAACAAAAAAAAATAGAGTCGTGAGGGAGAGAGAGGGGCAACCTGCTTTTTTTTCCGGCCCAACTAGCCCAAACAGCAAGGCCCAACCAGCACCTCCCCACCGAATCCCTCCCCCAAACCCTAAAAATAATTCTCTCCCTCGCAAAACCCCCCCCGCCGTTTCCACTAATTGTACTCAGGTCCTCCCACCTCCACTCCCAGGAACCGAACGCACGCACACGCACAGGAGCCCTCCTCTCGCTCGATCTCCCCCCGCTCGCAGCGCCTCCTCCCTCCTTCCCGTCGCCCCTTTCCCTCGCCGCCCATCCTCCCGGCGCCTCCCTCCGGCCACCCTCCTGGCCGCTCCGCCCCGCCGTCCTCCTCCCTTTTCCCCCCTCTCTCCATTCCCCATGGACGCCGGCTCTCCTCCCCTTCCCCGAGCCCGACCACCACCACCTCCTGAGCGCCGCCGCCCCTCCCTCTCCGGCCCGGAGCTCCGCCGCCTCCCAAGCCGAGCTCTCCCTCTCGTGGTGTGCTGCCCCGCTGCTGCTGCTCCCTGTCACCCCACGTGGACGGCCAGGAACCCGACGACCTCCGCCCCGCCATGGCCCCCCCGGGCCTCGGTCCTGCTCCGCCCGACATGGTGGTGCCGTCCCCGACGACTTCCGGCCGCTGCCGTCCAACTCCGGCGCTGCCGCTGCTCGACGTAGCTCCGCCATGGCTGTCACACCTTTCCGGCTCTTGCCTCCCTTGATGTGGTTTGGTATGGTGGTGGTCTGGTGCCGCGGTGTGGCTCGGCGCAGGTCGACGCGCCGTTGCTGTGGTGCTCCTTGTGACGTCGCCGCTGCGGTGATGCCGCTACTGCCCCATCTTCGATGCCGGCGGGAAGATGTTGTGGCTGCACTGCTGTTGTGCCGTCTCTGGCGCCGTCGGAACGACTTCCTCGACGCAACCACGGTGTCCTCGATTTGCTGTCTCGCGACGGCGGTGTATGGGTGGTCTAGTGGTGTTGGTTGCTGTGGCGGTGATGCCGGCACCTTAACCACAGCGACACACGGGTACACGACTCCCTCGACTGCTTCCTCGATGCCGTCATGTGTTCGACGCAAGTCCTGCAAGAGGCATGGCGTTCCCTCCGCCGTCTGTTCCATACCCGTTGTTGGTTCCGTTGTGTGCGTGTCCACCTGACTTCGACAAGACTCCCGGCGACAAGTCTGAGACCATGACGCCGCCAAGATCGACCCCGACCCGTACCTCGTCGCCAAGTCCGAGCACCGGAACCGCCAAGAATCCTACCCGATGCGACAAGCACCTCGACCACGACTACTCCCTCGATGAACCGTGAACGACTACATCGCCTTCGTCGTGTCCGTTTTGCGTTGGCCTCCTTCGTGCGCGCCCGAAGACCGGGACCGTCACGATCACCTCCGACCCCGAAGACGATGCGGTAGCGGCTCGCCCACGACTACTACGACTACACCGGCTCCGGACATTGAACGACTACTTCGACGACGATGACCGCGTGATTCGAGAACGACTACTTCCTCTACGGCGTGAACGACTACCTCCATGACGATGACCCTGGAACGACTACTTCCTCGACGTCGACTACTTCCTCTACTATGACTACGTCGACTACGTCCACGACATCGACGACTTCGTCTACTTCCCATTCTTCGTCTACTTCCTCCACGTCCCGAAGTTTCCGGCGTTGACCCCGGCGATCCTCTTTCCAACGTGCGAACCCAAACCCCTATACCTATGCCCTATTTTCTATAACATATCAACTATAATTAAAATGTCATCTCATTCATGTGTTGCATTGCATTTTTTTTGTGGGTAGATAAATAACTCGAACCTCCTAAATTAAATGTCGGGCTTCCGGCTCAATTTAAATTGATTTAATTGCATAAATCATAACTAATTTATTTTAACTTCAAATTTGAAAAGTAAAATATGTTTTCCAATCAAAATTCTCTAAACTTTGCAACTATAAACTTTGTTTGCTGTTTCAAATAAATTAAATTGCTGAAAACAACTATTTCTTAATTAATGCATTAAAAATTGCTAATTTGATAACTTGCTCATTTTAATTCCAAATCCAACAAATAAAATATGTTTTCCAACCAGAAAAATGCAAGGAATATTAATATGCCATCCATGTTCATGTTTGCACCTTGCATGTTGCATTTGTAGTAGTGTTATGTATGTTCACCTAATAAATAAATATGGAATGTGTTGGGGTATTTAATTCAATTGTTGCCCTATTCCATTTAATATTGCTTAACTCACCTATTTACTGTTTTCCATGCTAAACAACATTTAACTTGATGGTTAGCTAAACAAATTGAACCAACAATTATTTCTCCGGACTCCGGTTCCGATTAATTTGCTTAAGTTGTTTCCTCTCCGTTGCATACTGCCATGTCATGCATATACAATAGGATCATGCTGGATCTTTGCCGTAGTAGTAATTGTTGCATCCAGTGTTTCTTTTAGTTCGTTGCTTCTTCGCGGATAGGACGTTGAGATGGTGTGAGCAACGACAAGTTCTGCTACCTTGCGGGATCTCAGGCAAGTATACTCACTTGCTGCCAAATGGCTGCCTTCATCATTGTTACCGATACTTTCCGTTGTTCTTTTCTGCTAGCCTTAGTAGTAGTGTTTCTGTTACGAACCTATCACATGAATCCTTTAACCCTGATATTGCCTCACCTCCACACCTATAACCATTGCTTGTGCCCATGTCTTACTAGCTGCCTTAGGTTGTATTGCTCGAGTCTGTTACCCGTTACTTTCTGTTACTACTCTATTATGTTCTGGGGGCTCGATGTTAATCAATCAATCATGCTAATTTTATTATCAATAATAAATTTGATGATAAGGCACCGGTGCAGGAGGCCCTTGTGGTTTTGAGGCCTGCTAGTGTCGACCCTAATAGGAAAAGGGTCTTGTCTATACTGATCCATGATGAGCGCACTACCCGCATGTGGGGGGTAGCGAGTATGGGTGCCCCCCTCAATTTGACTCGATTTGCATCTCGCCCAAATCGCCTCATTTAGTTCGGGTTTTCCATTTGCTGCATGCATGATCTTGCGAGCCCTTGGATCCCGGGTGGAACTTTCGTAGTCGGCATATAGGAGGACACGTTCTTAGAGTGCTATGAGGGTCCATTTTCTTCTGGGCTCGACTTAGCCGTGCGCCAAGGTGCTTTGGGCTTGATGCGAAGAATAGTTGAGTTTGTAGAGTACCTCGCTTAGTGGGGTGATCTCCCATCTGGGCGGGTTATTCTTGCGTGTACGGCTAAATTGGTGCAGACCCTGCAGGGATAATCTTCTCGAGAAGCCGTGTTTTCCGCGGTTATGGATTACTTGGTGAAAGTACTGGCTAACAAGTACTCAGGACAACTTAAACCTAATGATTAACAATCTTTCACCCAATGATTAACAACTTGACTAGTAATAGGCGTATTGGCACAATAATTTGAACCATTATTAATCCAACTGTGTGAGTTATCCTCGGATTGCTTCTTCGGATAAGGGCGAGATCCAGGATGGGTTTGAAGGTTATCGTTCAGTGGGTTACAATACTCGATCTTATCTTCTTTCTGTTAGCCGAAAGTTGTAGTATCCCTCTGTAGATGGTTTAGTGCAGCCCGCTGTCGCTTATTTGCAATAACCCCTTCCTTTCCGTTGATCCATAAAGTAATTGTATCTTGTGATGACTGGCTACGCCGGTATCTTGTGAGTATGGGTTTTTATCCCCCTTGTCCAGTACTTAACCGTACTGACCCTCGAATCTCTTTCGTGGCTGCATATTCAATATTGCAGTCAACAGGTTTGAAGTCTGACGACGTTAGCTTGGGAATCCCTCCGGCTTGGCCTGGGCAGGGATTTGACGCTCTCGGTTATCTTCAGGACTCTTAGTCCAATTTGTATCTTGTCCGTAGACGGACGATATGTTGTTTCTTCCGCTGTTATTTGGATCTTTATAATGTATCAGTTGTATCCCTGGCTCGTTTGAGTCATCTTGTATCTATCTGTTCCTGTTGTAATTGTGGATTATTCGTGAACTGTTGTAATGTTATCATAAGTGGCAACCTGGAATCGGTTATTATGCGGATTTGGCGGGAATGCTGAAATCTGCATAGTGCCCGATCTTGGGGCGTCACAAATGGTATCAGAGCATGGTTTCCGATTCCCGATATTGTTTCGATACGAATGGTTATCGAAGCAACGGGTCCGCAAAGCCTGTAGGATAACCTCGCTAACGGTCGTTATTTCTAGAGTGTCAAAAACTATTTCTGCTAAACTATTTTGGAAACATCCCAATAGGATTCTTGTTTTCTCCTTATCTCTATTCTATTTCTCCTTCTATCTCATTTGTTTTGGAGTCTACTCTCGTACTCAATCTTTCAAAGTGTTAGGATCCTACGTGGGTGGACGTTTTCTGAGCCTTTAACCTAATATTTTCGATCATCGGAAGATTCCTGGTGGAAGCACATCGTCGTCACTCCGAGCGAGAATCCCTTGTTAGTGGTGTCGAGGAGATCAGCTGGAAGCATGAAGAATCGTTAGTCGAACTTGTTTCTCCTCCCGGATTAGCAGGTGGATTGCGAGGGCGCAATCCCCTTGTTAGTGGTGTCGGCTGTAACACCCGGGGTTTTCCCCAATTTGTTTTGTTGTTTTTCTTTTTTTGCATCGTCATGCATCATGCATCATCATGCATTTAAAAGTTGCACCCTGTTTAAAAATTCATCAACTGTTATTTTCTAAAATTTGTTTAATTGATTAATCAATTTTTATTAGAACCGAAACGATCTCTGAAAAATAATTAACCAACCCACAGAAAAAAACAAAAAAAAATAGAGTCGTGAGGGAGAGAGAGGGGCAACCTGCTTTTTTTTCCGGCCCAACTAGCCCAAACAGCAAGGCCCAACCAGCACCTCCCCACCGAATCCCTCCCCCAAACCCTAAAAATAATTCTCTCCCTCGCAAAAACCCCCCGCCGTTTCCACTAATTGCACTCAGGTCCTCCCACCTCCACTCCCAGGAATCGAACGCACGCACACGCACAGGAGCCCTCCTCTCGCTCGATCTCCCCCCGCTCGCAGCGCCTCCTCCCTCCTTCCCGTCGCCCCTTTCCCTCGCCGCCCATCCTCCCGGCGCCTCCCTCCGGCCACCCTCCTGGCCGCTCCGCCCCGCCGTCCTCCTCCCTTTTCCCCCTCTCTCCATTCCCCATGGAAGCCGGCTCTCCTCCCCTTCCCCGAGCCTGACCACCACCACCACCTCCTGAGCGCCGCCACCCCTCCCTCTCCGGCCCGGAGCTCCGCCGCCTCCCAAGCCGAGCTCTCCCTCTCGTGGTGTGCTGCCCCGCTGCTGCTGCTGCCTGTCACCCCACGTGGACGGCCAGGAACCCGACGACCTCCGCCCCGCCATGGCCCCCCCGGGCCTCGGTCCTGCTCCGCCCGACATGGTGGTGCCGTCCCCGACGACTTCCGGCCGCTGCCGTCCAACTCCGGCGCTGCCGCTGCTCGACGTAGCTCCGCCATGGCTGTCACACCTTTCCGGCTCTTGCCTCCCTTGATGTGGTTTGGTATGGTGGTGGTCTGGTGCCGCGGTGTGGCTCGGCGCAGGTCGACGCGCCGTTGCTGTGGTGCTCCTTGTGACGTCGCCGCTGCGGTGATGCCGCTACTGCCCCATCTTCGATGCCGGCGGGAAGATGTTGTGGCTGCACTGCTGTTGTGTCGTCTCTGGCGCCGTCGGAACGACTTCCTCGACGCAACCACGGTGTCCTCGATTTGCTGTCTCGCGACGGCGGTGTATGGGTGGTCTAGTGGTGTTGGCTGCTGTGGCGGTGATGCCGGCACCTTAACCACAGCGACACACAGGTACACGACTCCCTCGACTGCTTCCTCGATGCCGTCATGTGTTCGACGCAAGTCCTGCAAGAGGCATGGCGTTCCCTCCGCCGTCTGTTCCATACCCGTTGTTGGTTCCGTTGTGTGCGTGTCCACCTGACTTCGACAAGACTCCCGGCGACAAGTCTGAGACCGTGACGCCGCCAAGATCGACCCCGACCCGTACCTCGTCGCCAAGTCCGAGCACCGGAACCGCCAAGAATCCTACCCGATGCGACAAGCACCTCGACCACGACTACTCCCTCGACGAACCATGAACGACTACATCGCCTTCGTCGTGTCCGTTTTGCGTTGGCCGCCTTCGTGCGCGCCCGAAGACCGGGACCGTCACGATCACCTCCGACCCCGAACACGATGCGGTAGCGGCTCGCCCACGACTACTACGACTACACCGGCTCCGGACGTTGAACGACTACTTCGACGACGATGACCGCGTGATTCGAGAACGACTACTTCCTCTACGGCGTGAACGACTACCTCCATGACGATGACCCTGGAACGACTACTTCCTCGACGTCGACTACTTCCTCTACTATGACTACGTCGACTATGTCCACGACATCGACGACTTCGTCTACTTCCCATTCTTCGTCTACTTCCTCCACGTCCCGAAGTTTCCGGCGTTGACCCCGGCGATCCTCTTTCCAACGTGCGAACCCAAACCCCTATACCTATGCCCTATTTTCTATAACATATCAACTATAATTAAAATGTCATCTCATTCATGAGTTGCATTGCATTTTTTTTGTGGGTAGATAAATAACTCGAACCTCCTAAATTAAATGTCGGGCTTCCGGCTCAATTTAAATTGATTTAATTGCATAAATCATAACTAATTCATTTTAACATCAAATTTGAAAAGTAAAATATGTTTTCCAATCAAAATTCTCTAAACTTTGCAACTATAAACTTTGTTTGCTGTTTCAAATAAATTAAATTGCTGAAAACAACTATTTCTTAATTAATGCATTAAAAATTGCTAATTTGATAACTTGCTCATTTTAATTCCAAATCCAACAAATAAAATATGTTTTCCAACCAGAAAAATGCAAGGAATATTAATATGCCATCCATGTTCATGTTTGCACCTTGCATGTTGCATTTGTAGTAGTGTTATGTATGTTCACCTAATAAATAAATATGGAATGTGTTGGGGTATTTAATTCAATTGTTGCCCTATTCCATTTAATATTGCTTAACTCACCTATTTACTGTTTTCCATGCTAAACAACATTTAACTTGATGGTTAGCTAAACAAATTGAACCAACAATTATTTCTCCGGACTCCGGTTCCGATTAAATTGCTTAAGTTGTTTCCTCTCCGTTGCATACTGCCATGTAAGGCATATACAATAGGATCATGCTGGATCTTTGCCGTAGTAGTAATTGTTGCATCTGGTGTTTCTTTTAGTTCGTTGCTCCTTCGCGGATAGGACGTTGAGATGGTGTGAGCAACGACAAGTTCTGCTACCTTGCGGGATCTCAGGCAAGTATACTCACTTGCTGCCAAATGGCTGCCTTTCATCACTTGTTACCGATACTTTCCGTTGTTCTTTTCTGCTAGCCTTAGTAGTAGTGTTTCTGTTACGAACCTATCACATGAATCCTTTAACCCTGATATTGCCTCACCTCCACACCTATAACCATTGCTTGTGCCCGTGTCTTACTAGCCTGCTTAGGTTGTTTTTCTCGAGTCTGTTACCCGTTACTTTCTGTTACTACTCTATTATGTTCTGGGGCTCGATGTTAATCAATCAATCATGCTAATGTTATTATCAATAATAAATTTGATGATAAGGCACCGGCAGGAGGCCCTTGTGGTTTTGAGGCCTGCTAGTGTCGACCCTAATAGGAAAAGGGTCTTGTCTACTGATCCATGATGAGCGCACTACCCGCATGTGGGAAGCGAGTATGGGCGCCCCCCTCAATTTGACTCGATTTGCATCTCGTCCAAATCGCCTCATTTAGTTCGGGTTTTCCATTTGCTGCATGCATGATCTTGCGAGCCCTTGGATCCCGGGTGGAACTTTCGTAGTCGTCATATAGGAGGACACGTTCTTAGAGTGCTATGAGGGTCCATTTTCTTCTGGGCTCGATTAGCCGTGCGCCAAGGTGCTTTGGGCTTGATGCGAAGAAGAGTTGAGTTGTGTAGAGTACCTCGCGTGGTGGGGTGATCTCCCATCTGGCGGGTTATTCTTGCGTGTACGGCTAAATTGGTGCAACCCTGCAGGGATAATCTTCTCGAGAAGCCGTGTTTTCCGCGGTTATGGATTACTTGGTGAAAGTACTGGCTAACAAGTACTCAGGACAACTTAAACCTAATGATTAACAATCTTTCACCCAATGATTAACAACTTGACTAGTAATAGGCTTATTGGCACAATAATTTGAACCATTATTAATCCAACTGTGTGAGTTATCCTCGGATTGCTTCTTCGGATAAGGGGCGAGATCCAGGATGGGTTTGTTTGAAGTTATCTTTCAGTTGGTTACAATACTCGATCTTATCTTCTTTCTGTTAGCCGGAAGTTGTAGTATCCCTCTGTAGATGGTTAGTGCAGTCCGCTGTCGCTTATTTGCAATAACCCCTTCCTTTCCGTTGATCCTAAAGTATTTGTATCTTGTGATGACTGGCTACGCCGGTATCTTGTGAGTATGGGTTTTATCCCCCTTGCCAGTACTTAACCGTACTGACCCACGAATCTCTTTCGTGGCTGCATATTCAATATTGCAGTCAACAGGTTTGAAGTCTGACGACGTTAGCTTGGGAATCCCTCCGGCTTGGCCTGGGCAGGGATTGGACGCTCTCGGTTATCTTCAGGACTCTTAGTCCAATTTGTATCTTGTCCGTAGACGGACGATATGTTGTTTCTTCCGCTGTTATTTGGATCTTTGTAATGTATCAGTTGTATCCCTGGCTCGTTTGAGTCATCTTGTATCTATCTGTTCCTGTTGTAATTGTGGATTATTCGTGAACTGTTGTAATGTTATCATAAGTGGCAACCTGGAATCGGTTATTATGCGGATTTGGCGGGAATGCTGAAATCTGCATAGTGCCCGATCTTGGGGCGTCACAGTATGCAATACCATGTGTGTTAGAATGTGTTATGGGTCCTGTATCCCAATATTCACTCGCTCTCTCTGTGTTAGGGCTTCAGTGGCGTTAGATTCTATCTGGCGGATTTCTAGGACTACTTAGAGCATCAAACTCCCGGATTTGACGGAACTGGGGGAATCTTGCCAAGAGGTGGGCCCTACCATTTTCTTGGGTGTTCCTTGGGCCTAACCTAATACAACAAAGCATTCGGTTCCACTTTGCTACCCCCTTCCGCCTAACGTAGAGGGTCCAGAACGGCAGTTCCGTCTTTTTCCCCAGCGGGGCTATGGTTTCTCCGGAGAGGGGCCTCCTGATCGTCTAAATTCCACCAAATCCCATGGTATTCCATACCATGTGTGTTATAGTGTGTCATGCGTCTTGGATGCCCAAGATTCAATCTTTGTCTGCGTTAGGGCTTCACCGGCGTCGGATTCTCTCTAGCGGGTTCCATGACTACTTAGAGCCCGAAACTCCTGGAACTAACGGAACTCGAGGAATCTTGCCAAGAGGTGGGCCCTAGAATTGTCTTGGGTGTTCCTCGGGCATAACCTAATACAACCAAGTAGTTGGTTCCACTTTGCTACCCCCTTCCGCATAACGTAGTGGGCCTAGAACGGTAGTTCCGTCTTTTTCCCCAACGAGGCTATGGTTTCTCCAGAGAGGGGCCTACAGATCGTCTGAATGCCAACATATCCCATGGTATGACATACAATGTGTGTTATAGTCTGTCATGTGTCTTTGATGCCCAAGATTCCCCCTCTCTCTCTGTTAGGGCTTCACCGGCGTCGGAATCTCTCTGGCAGGTTCGAGGACTACTTAGAGCCCGAAACTCCCGAAACTGACGGAACTCGGGGAATCTTTCCAACCAGCTGGGCCCAACCATTGTCTTGGGTGTTCCTTGGAACTAACCTAACAAAAAAAGAAATCGTTTCCACTTTTCCACCCCTTTCCGGCTCACTTAGAGTGGCTAGAACGACAGTTCCGTCTTTTTCCACATCGGGGCTATGGTTTCTCTGGAGAGGGGGCTCCGGATCGCCTGAATGCCACCAAATCCCATGTTATGCCATACCATGTGTGTTAGAGTGTGTCATAGGTCGTGTATGGCCAAAATTACCTTGCTCTCTATGTTAGGGCTTCACCGGCGTAGGATTCTCTCTACGGGTTCCAGGATTACTTAGAGCCCGAAACTCCCGGAACTGACGGAACTGGGGGAATCTTGCCAAACGGTGGTCCCAACCATTGTCTTGGGTGTTACTTGGGCCTAACCTAACACAACAAATCAATTGGTTCCACTTTTCTAACCCCTTCCGGCTCACGTAGAGGGGCCAGAACGACAATTCGTCTTTTTCCCCATCGGGGCTATGGTTTCTCCGGAGAGGGGGGTCCGGATCGTCTGAATGCCACCATATCCCATGGTATGTCATACCATGTGTGTTGGAGTGTGGCATGGTTCTTGGATTCCCAAGATTCTCTCGCTCCCAGTGTTAGGGATTCAACGGCGTCGGATTCTCTCTGGCGAGTTCGAGGACTACTTAGAGCCCGAAACTCCCGGATCTGACGGAACTTGGGGAATCTTGCCAAGAGGTAGGACCTACAATTGTCTTGAGTGTTCATTGGGCCTAACCTAACACAATCAAGCAATTGATTCCACTTTGCTACCCTTCCGGCTCACGTAGAGGGGCTAGAACGGCAGTTTTGTCTTTTTTCCCACCGGGGCTATGGTTTCTCCGGAGAGTTGTTCCGAATCATCCGAATGCCACCAAATCCTAGCGTATTCACTACCATGTGTGTTAGTGTGTAATGGGTCTTGGATGCCCAAGATTCCCTCGCTCTCTGTGTTAGGGCGCGCTTCACTGCTGTTGGATTCTCTCCGCATGTTCGAGGATTACTTAGAGCCCGAAACTCCCGAATTTGACGAAACTGGGGAAATCTTGCCAAGAGGTGGGCGCTACCATTGTATTTGGTGTTCCTTGTGCCTAACCTAACAAAACCAAGAAATTGGTTCCAATTTTATACCCCCTTCCGGCTCACGTAGAGGGGCCAGAACGACAGTTCCGTCTTTTCCCCAACAGGTATATGGTTTCTCCAGAGAGGGGGGGGGAGGTACTCCGGATCGTCTGAATGCCACGAAATCCCGTAGTATGCTATACCGTGTGTGTTAGAGTGTGGCATGGGTCTTGGACACCCACTATTCCCTCACTCTCTTTGTTATGGCTTCACCAGCGTCAGATTCTCTCTAGCGGGTTCGAGGACTATACTCAGAGTCCGAAATTCCTGGATATGATAGAACGTGGGAAATATTGCCAAGAGGTGGGACCTACCATTGTCTTGGGTGTTCCTTGGTCCTAACCTAACACAACCAAGCAATTAGTTCGACTTTGCTACCCCTTCCGGCTCATGTAGAGGGTCTAGAACAGCAGTTCCGTCCTTTCTCTCCTGCGGGCATAGGGTTTCTCCGGAGAGGGTTTCAAGAGCGTATGAATCCCACCAAGTCTAGGTTATGCCATACCATGTGTGTTAGAGTGTGGCATAGGTCTTGGATTCCCAAGATTCCCCCGCTCCCGGTGTTAGGGATTCACCGGGGATTCTCTCTGGCGAGATCGAGGACTACTTAGAGCCTGAAACTCCCGGATCTGACGGAACTGGGGGAATATTGCCAAGAGGTAGGACCTACAATTGTCTTGGGTGTTCATTGGGCCTAACCTAAGACAACCAAGCAATTGGTTCCACTTTTCTACCCCCTTCCGGCTCACGTAGAGGGGCCAGAACAGCAGTTTCGTCTTTTTTCCCAGCGGGGCTATGGTTTCTCCAGAGAGGGGTTCCGGATCATCCGAATGCCACCAAATCCCAGTGTATGCCCTACCACGTGTGTTAGTGTGTCATGGGTCTTGGATGCCCAAGATTCCCTCGCTCTCTGTGTTAGGGCGCGTGTAACATCCCAGTTTTGCTAATTAGGGTGTGTGGTGTGTGTTCATCTCATACATGCATGGAAACAAAAACTTAATCATGTTTTACCCAATTTAAATTGTGAATTTAAATGGTTTGAGAAAATCCCACAAATAGTACTTAAAATGGGTCCCGAAATTTTGTATTGAAAAATATTTCAAATTCACCAAAGAAAAATATGGTTAGGTTGGAAATTTTATAAGATTTCCAAAAAGTATTTTTTGCTAACTTTTATATTTGCAAAATGGCCCTCAACACACAATATTCTGTTCAGTTTTAAACCTCTGAAGGACTTCTTTGTAATTTCTTTTTCCCTTTAGGGGGTTTATCGGAAAACCCCCTTTGACAGTCGTCTTCCTCGTGCCAGGCAGGCAGGCACGACATCGGCGAGCGCCTGCCACCTCCTGCTTCACCCGCCGGCACCGAAAAGACATGAGGAGACGTCCGCATCTCGCCTCCCCCTCCTTCCATTCGCCCCCGCGCTCCTCTCTCTGCCTCTGTTTCCCCCAACCCGAAGACCAAACCCTAGCTCACCGGAATTCGCACCGCGCCGCCGCTACGCACTGCCCCGCGGAGAGCTGAGGAGCCCACAAGCTCCGCCTTCCTCCTCTGCCCCTCCTCGAGATCGGAATCGAGCCGAGGCGCTCCGTATCAAGGCCGGCAACCCCATCTTCCCCGAGTCCGGCCGCCGGCCGCCGCGCTCGATGCCACCGTTCCCGACCCCGCCTCTCCACTCCGGTAGTCCAGCCATGCTCATGGTGAGCTTCTCTGCACGCCAGTGCCCTGCCTAGCCCCTCTCCCTCTCTAGCTCCCTCTACACGTGCCCCGCCAGCCTCCGCCACCTCCATGGTCGCCGGCAAGGCTCCGGTGACCATACGCCACCACCGTACGCATCCCCGTCGCTCCCTTTAGCTGTGCCCCGATCAATTTCACCAAACACACAACGGATTGCTCGAATTTGAGTTCAACAGAGAGAATTGCCCCAGCCAATGTCATCTTGACGTCACGCTGATGTCATAATCGTGTTTTGTTTGTTTCTCCGGATAATGTTTAAATAATTCCAGAAAATGAATAATTTTTGTAAATTGAATAACTAATAAAATATTAACCAGAAAAATAAAGTAAAAGTATGGTTTTGTTTAGAAAATTATTCTCTACCCAAATATGTAAGTTTCAGACATGCTTGAGAAAGTCCAAAAATGAGCATTTATTTAATGTTGTTTAATCATTTAAAAATAGAAAAATAAGTTTTTATTAAGTAAAATCAGAAAATTAAAGTTATATATCAAAATGCTCAAAATGGAAAATGCAACCTATTTATGATGTTTTTAAACCTATTGGAGCTATTAAAATTGCACTCGCTTTCAGAATCGTCCGAATTGCCCTCCGGGGTCTATTTCGGGACTTTTTCAGTAAAACTTTATAGTTGACATATGAACCCTAGCAACCCAACGATCATGTTTAGGGCTTTTATTTTAGCGCATTAACTTGCTCATGCATACATGTTGTGCATTGCATCGATGCCATGTGTTGATTGTTATTCCTCTTTTCGGTGTTTGTTCCCCCTCGGTAGAACGTGACTCCGAAGTGAAGGCCAACAACTCCATGACGAATACTTGATCCTAACCGACAAGTCAAGCACTTATCCGAGAAGACATTTCTATTGGTTTTCTTATAACTAAGGCAAGCATAACCTCTTATCTTCTCATATATGCTTTTGAAAAACATTTGAATCTCGTACTTTGCATTCGATTCCAAACTATTTGATGCTAGTAGATATAGTAAACCTATATACTGCATTGCCTCAATATCCTGATCCACTGCTCCTAGCCGCCATAGATGTTCTTGTGCGCATCGCCAGAACCCCATATCTGCTTCGCTTAGTCATACATGTTTGTTACCTCTGCTCCATCCGGTTGATGAATCAGAGCTGCGATAACCTAGTATAATATGATGACGTGGTGAGATGAGCATTGTATGGATAACTTGACTAAGGCTGGTATGGGAGGCCACTTGGGAAGTGGTTGTTCGTCCTATACTCGCCAACCCTAGGATTACGGTCTCGAGCGGAAGCCAAGACTGAGCGTGCAACCACACGCGGGGTCTAAGTAACCGCGCTCGACCAACTAACTTGTTTGGCCAGATCCATGAGTCACGTAGTTTGAGATTTCCATTCGGCAACTCAAATAAAACCTTTTAAACGGTTTTGAAAACAAAATGCTCCGCTAGGGCGTGACCGGGGCCAAGTGATGGACGTACAAGGATCTTGACCCCGCCTCACAGAGATAGGTGCCGTCAGGAGGATGGCCAACTCCCTGTTGACGGGGTGGCCCTGTCTTGGGTTGACTCATGGATAGGGTCGGGTAAGGTAAAGGTCGTGGCCAGCCACCCTCTACCGCGTTCCATGGAAGAACGTACATGTGGCGCTAAGAGTCGGATGGTACGTGTGGGTAAAGTGTACCCCCTACAGGGATAAATCTTTTCGAAATGTCGTGTCCACGGTTAAGGACGACTTGGTGAATGTAAAGACCATAGATAACCTGAACGTGGCGTAAAAGATGTTGACAAAGCATGGAGGTAATGTTTGAAGGGTGCCTCCTCGGAGATGCCGAGAGGGGTGATCCTTATAGCATGTGAGAGTTTCTAGGAAATGATGTTGGTGGATTGATATGATGATGATTATAGTAGCTAAGTTCTCATCAGTTTTGAAAACCTTCTATGATACGTGCTATTCTTCCTCGATTTAGAAAATAAAGATTGCTTTACGCAAATCAGCCTTCATAAAACCCTTTCTGAAGATAGCAGATATATAATAGGTTAACTAAGTGTTGTTGAGTACCTCCTGTACTCAGGTTTGCTTAATTTTGGTTCAGGAGAAGATCTCACATCGGTGGTGATTCAACGTGGACATCGACGAGTAGTTTGGGGTTCCCAGGTAGGATCCTGGAATCTATGGGCTGGGACGTCGCCTTATGTTGCGGCCTCTTAGGCCTTTTTAGTTCTTGTTGATTAGCAACATAAATTGCCTTATGTTGTCTGATGTAATGTTGGGTCGTGTGACCTCTGCTTGTAAAGCTATACTCTAGTAACACATGTTTAATAAAGCTTCATGTCTAGAGTGCTGCTTTGATCGGTTGTTGGTTTCGAGCTCATTGTTATACATTTTGGCTATGCCTGCATAGTTGTTGTATAACAACGGTCATAGCCAAAACTGTGACAACTATGCAGGCATAGCCAAAACTGTATAACAACGGGCTCGCAACCATCAATTGATCAAAGCAACACTCTAGACATGAAGCTTTATTAAACAGATGTTACTAGAGTATAGCTTACAAGCAGAGGTCACACGACCCAACATTACATCAGACAACGGAAGGAAAATTATGTTGCTAATCAACAAGAACCAAAAAGGCCTAAGAGGCTGCAACATAAGGCGGCATCCTAGCCCGGAGATTCCAGGCTGCTACCTAGGAAACCCCAAACTATCCGTCGATGTCCACGTTGAAACACCACCAAGAAATGGAACTCCACCTGAACCAAATTGAAGCAAACATGAGTACGAGAGGTACTCAACAAGACTTAGTTAACCTATTATATATCTGCTTGTTCGGAAAGGGTTTATGAAGGTTGTTTTGCGTAAAGCCAACTTTGTTTCGAACAGAGGGAGACAGAGAATCTTTTCACAAATCTTTTAAAAGAACACCCTTTCCTCGGGTATTGTCTTCAAGACCTTCAAAGCATCATCTTCAGCACACGATAACTGGAACCACCTCTTAAAACTAAACATTCATTGCCAACATCTTTTGCGTCTGGTTCAAGTTATCTATGATCTCAGGATCCGTCACCAAGTCGTCCTTTACCGCGGACATGGCTTTTTGAAAAGATTAAACCCTGCAGGGGTGTACAACTTTACCCACAGGTATCAACCGACTCTTAATGCCAAGCTATTGGCACAATTCCGATGATGTGCCGGCAGAGGGTGGCTGACCACGATCTTTCCCTTGCTTCGCCTATTCCGTGAGTCGCTCCGAGTAGAGATGGACCACCAATAGGGAGTGGCCATCGCCTGCCGAGTCTCTATCGTTGTGCGCAATGCTTGACGGTTACCTACCCGCAGAGCGCCGATACACGACCACGTCCTAGTTTTGAAAATATTTTAATATCCCCAGCAAATCCAAATGGAACGCCCGAACTAGGCAACTCATGGAACAAACTAGACAAGTTGAAACCAAGGGGAATCCAATCCCCGTGTGGTTGCACGATCATTCTTGGCTTCAAAGGCGAGAACTCGCTCCTAGGGGCATGAACGAGGCAAATCACCACATTCCATGTGGCAACTCATCCAAGCCTTTAATCATATTAAGGCACGCATCTCGAATCTTACCACGTCATCCTGTCATACTAGATTCATTTCGTAACTCTGATTCATCAACCAGATGGAGCAGAGATCAACATACATGTATGACTAAGCATGGCATATTTGAGGCTCTGGCGATACTGTAGCATCCCAACTTTTAAATAAAGACGGAATACCTGTGATATTGTGCTAGTCCCTGGATCAATTGCTAGCACCACAGTACAAGATGAAATATCATGCAAATGCATCAAATTCTATTACATCGCACGATCCAGTCTTTACAAAAATAGTATTACAACTTGCATAGTCTTAGAAGACTAGCAGAAAACAAGGACATACAGCGGAACACATGAATAACATTGAGCCCATCTTCTTCATGTGCCACAGGCAAAACATGTTGGCGATAGTCTCGAGATCCTAAACGAAATCCTCACTCGTCTTGAGAATCATCTGCAATATGGAATATGCAGCCACAAGGGATTCAATACAATTTAATGTATTGGCAAGTAACACTATGGTGGATATAAATTGCAAGACTAATACTACATGCTTATTTGGCTGAGTGGAGTTTTTGGCTAAGTTTGCATAAAGCCAGTTTTGTCCTATCTCTTTTATAAAACAAACTTTTCTTTTCAAAGGGTGGCAACATTGGATTAAGATCCAAGCACCACAATACTCTTCACTTGGTCAAAAATTTTACTTATTGAAATTGATGATGAGATTCTTCCGTCAATCCTTGTCCAGCTGCTCATAGTTGTCCATAACCGGATCTTAGTTTGTTGACTCTGCAGAGCTTGTGCACTTTCACCCTTCGTCTTCAATTAGCCCAAACATCCTATACACCCGGAGTGCATCATGGAAAGGAGAGAATTGAGACGAGATCTTTCAGAAGAAGAAGTCCAAACCCACCGGCAAGACCGTTCCACCTATAATTTTGCTACATCTGCTAGTCAAGCCTGGGCTGAACTCTCACAACTTAATTGATCAAGACAGAGCCCATATTATCAAAAGGCTGCACGGGAAGCTACTAGATTTAGAGGGACATAGTAATCTCTTTGTTCCTGGGTGGCCATCCGCAAGTGACAACCTCAAGTGGAATAACCCTTAGACAAGGGCCCTGAGGAAACACTCAACATAATCCAGTCTTACCACTTCCACCCAGGTGGTTCATTTATTAGTTATACTAGGGATTTTTCCTCAACATCTAGTAAAACAATTTGTAACATTGCATAGCATCTAATAAATTCTAAGGCTATCAAAATAACAAGGTAAAAGGGATGGCTACACACTACTAGGATAATAGCATAGCATAGTATAACTTAGTAAAATTTCCTATCATGCATACTACTCAAAATCAACTAATGCATATAGAAAATAATGGGTAGTTGATGGTGTGTTACTTGCCTTGTTGAAGTTGGTGAAGAAATCACACTCTCTTCACAAAAGATCGTTGCTCTCCGTACAATCTATTCATTGAAAACACAATAACAAAATAAACAAACATTCTAGCAATCATACAAACAAATGAAGAAAACATACAAAGTAGCAACCATAGAAAAAAGTTTATGGTTATCTACTATGGCCGGGGTTGGTTAAAGATGGAGTTTGAAAAGATCCATACTATGATGGATTCATAAGTAAGTTCCTAGAAAACACTTGGGCTGGACTAGGTTGGGTTTGAAGAGATCAAACTTTATTATAACCATACTTGTCGAGGAAGTTCCAAGAGTTCACCAAGGTGATCTCACTATTTCAACTAAAGAATCACATAACAAGTATAACACTTGGTTATTTTTATCAAAACATTTGAGTGATATAAGTTTAGTATTTCCATTTTGGTTTAAGGTAGGTCTAGGTTCAACTAACTTCATGTCAATAGAGAAAACAAGTCTAAGTCTTGGGATTTTCCATTTGGGTCAATGGTTGGACAAAAACAACTTATTATTCTTCAACTTGTGTGGATTGCTCCAAGTCTTCACATGCTTGTCTTCTTGAAGTTCATCTTCATGCTTCTATGGTAGTTTCCTCCTTGTTGTGAAGCTTCTCTTGTACTTGCTAAATCTTCATGATCTTCACTCCACTACTTGGTTTAGGTGTGGGATGGGCACAGATACCACTAAGTCAACTTGGAAAGAAATAAGAAGAAAGATAGAAAGAGAGAGGGAGATGTTTTCTTCTGGATTTCTTCACTCTTGTACTTCATGGAGTTGCTTCTAGTTTTTGTGGAGTCTAAGTCCTTCCTTCAACTTCTTCAATGATATTCCTCATAGCTCTTCATGTTGCCACCGAGTTGAAAATGAAGTACCTCCTTGTGCTTGAGTCTTGATTTCCTTTTTGCTAACTTGATGAATTCTTGAAGCAAGAATAGGGGAGTGGAGAAGTAGATATAAAACTAAAGTTCACTACTTGTTACTACATGTGATTGACACATTCTAAGGAATTGGCTTAGCTCCAAATGACCACATCAACAAGGAATAGGAAATGGAAACAAAATTCTAAGACATGGTAACAAGGATGAATCGTTATGTTGGGTTTTTGGTCAAAAACACATGGTCATGGTACAAGGGTGTCTAAAATGTTTAGGTACCGATGTCTCTGGTTCAAGGTTACCAAATGGAGCAACCTTGCTTAAGAAAACATTTTCTAATTATTTATAGAATTAAATCTATGCCAAAAATACTCAAATAGACAACTTAATTCTAAATTCAATTTTAATTTGTTCAAAAATTATTTTGGAACAGAGGATATGAAAGTACACATCGTAAGGTTTCCAAATATATTTTATTTGCAATTTTTGGATTTGTAGAATTTGAATAATGCCAAAATTCATCAAACAAGCATATTTGAATTTGAACCAATTTCAAATTTTCAAATTTGAATTTGAACAGTTCTAAAAGATTCTACACATTCTAGGGATTTCAAAAAGTCCAAGTTTGCTAAATTTGGCTAAGTGGATCAAAAGTTATGAACATTTTAAGATGAAGGGGCCTTCCTGCAAGATTACCTATTAAATTTTAAAACCGAAACATTATCCACAAGGGCTGGGCTACGTGGCAAGCTCCTACTGGTCAAAACAATTCGATTAAATGATTTAATAGGGGCCTTTGGATATGGATCTGGCGGTGGAAGATTGGTTGGCTCGGGCTCGGCTAGAGGATCGGCTCAGCTCCACTTCGGCTTGGCTCGGCTAGCACCGTACGGCTCGATCTAATTCGATCCGTTCGATTAGGATCCCACGGCCCAGAATAAAACAAAGAGGAGTGGATGGCTCACCCTGCGGCTCTTCGCCGGAGAATGGCGGGGTGGCGGCGCTGCGCCCACGGGAGCTGACGGCGGCGAGGATGCGGCGGGTCCCTCGCCTCGGGGCAACCAAGAAGAGGACCGCCGGAACGCGAGGAATCTGATGGTGTACTTGTAAGCCTCCGACCGTGCTCCAAACGGCGGCGCCATGATGATATCCGAGGTGGAGGCCACGGTGATGCTCCGGTGAGCTCGTCCTCGTCGCTACGGCCACGAAACAAAAAAAACCAATGCATAAGGACGTGCTAAGGAACTTGGGCAACAAAAAAAACCAACGGGGGCGTCGGGAACCTTCTCTGTTGGCTGCAAAGGACGACGAACGACGGCAGAGTTGTAGATCTCCGGCGAGCAATATCTGCGGCATGGTTGCACAATTTGGTGGGGAAGTAGAGGGTAAATGATGCAGGGTGAGAAGGGCTATAAGGGGTGAGGATCTGGAGGAGTTATTACGGCTTAATTCGCCCGCAATCAAGCGCGCAATCAACGGGGCCGAAACGAGCGAAAATTCAGTTTCTGAGGTTGATGACGATGACGTCATCGCTGACCTCATTTTTCTTTTTTTCTTTTCTTTTTATTTCCTGTTTTTAATATCTTTCAATATACAAGTCCAAAAGACCTCAAACCAATTGCACAATTTTTGTAAAAACAATATGTTTCACTTAGAAACATTCTTGTAAACTTTCAACATATTTAAAAAATCATAATTTGCAATTTATAAATAAATCTTTAATAGTACTTAATGTTATTTAAAATTGAAAAAAATAATAAACTGATGCTTTTGATTAAATAAAATTTTAGAGACATTATACATGTCAAATACTTTTTTTGGAAGTCATTTTTAAACCATTTTCACATTTTATAATTTAGGATAGGAAGGATTTACTAATAGTAACTTAATGCTATTTAATTAGTTCATATCAAATAATTAATATTGTTGATCAATAAAATTTAGAATAAAACCACAAGTCATAATATTGTTTTCAAAACCCTCCTTTATATTATTTTCAAGCAATGCATTTTTATTTTTCACTCCTTTATGTTTAAAACTTGGAATTACAATTAAAAGTTATTAATAAATATTTTATTCTTATCAAATGTTGTTGAGGCTTAGAACTTTATTGAGGGTTATAATTCTTTGGTTTTTGTTGCCTTAAAATATCCTCAGAGTAATATTGGAGTTGTAAACATTTTTGGTAAAGGTTTGTTAATAAAAGGATATTCTGTTTATATAATGAAACTTATTTTTAAATAAGGTTTTAGGGTTTTAGGAACAGGGCATAATTGGATTTCCAATTCCAATAAAATTGGTATAGGACCTAATATTTCATTTTTGTTTGAGTTTTATTTGTTTTTGGTGACTTGTATTGACATGAAAACAAAAGTTTCAAATTTTTGTGATTTTTGAGTTTTCCAAAAATCAAGGATGTTACAGATACACACAAACAAATCCTATGTTTGCTAGGAGCATTGAATCATGATATCTGGGTTATGCAAATAAATAGGATAACTCTAACTACTTACTCAAGATACTTTGTAAAAGAATGCATCGTACGAGAAGGAAAATACTTCGAAAACATATATATGGGTAGATAAGAGGTTATGCTTGCCTTGCCACAAGAAAACCAGAAGAAAGCTTCAGGAATAAGTGCTTGACTTGGTTGTTTAGACCAAGTATTCGTCAACAGGGTGTCGAACTTCTCTCCGGATTCGAGGTCTACCGATAAGAGCAAACACCGGAAAGAAAGATAACGACACTCAAAACAGGCATCGATGCAATGCTCAATATGTATGCATGAACATTTGAATGCATTAAAGATAAGCCCTAAACATGTTTCATGGGTTTCTAGGGTTCATATGTTAAATAAACAATTTTAGTGAATTTAGTCCCGAAGTGGACCTCGGAGGCCGATTCGGGCAATTCTGAAAGTGAGACTATTTTTAATTGCTCAAAAGGGGTTGAAAACACCAAAAGTGCACTTGTCATTCTAAGCATTTTGACATATAACTTTTAATTTTCTAATTTTCTTGAATAAAAACTTATTTTCTTTATTTTATATGATTTTAAATAATAGTCAAAATTCAACTTTATCAAAAATGTGTGCAAATGACATAAACATGTAGAGTACATTTTTTTGAACAAAATGGTATATTGAACACATTTTTCTGAGATAGGAAACAAAAGATATTGTATTTATAAAATTAATCATTTTCTGTAATTTAAAATGAGGTGGGGTCCACGTGTCAGCTTCAATTTAGTTTAAATGAAAATTAACTGAAAACAGGACAGTGACGCGAGCACGATGTCACTGTTACATAACCTCGTTCCCAAATCCTCTTTGCTCTGATACAATTGGTCGATTTCGCGTGCGAGCTTCAAATCAAAGTGCAGGACGGGCTAGAGCAGAGCGAGGGGGAGCTGGGGGTGGTCGCGGCGGCCCGGAAGGTCACCGGAGCTCGCGCCGGCGAGCTCGGCGCAGCGGCGGTTGGCCGGCTCGGTAGGGTTTGGTTTGGTTTGGGGGTTCCTGCACGCACAGAGATACAAAGAGAAGGAGAGGAGGTTTGCGAGGAGAGGTGGAGATGCAGACGTCTCCCTGGACACCTATCCGCGCGGGAGGAAGGAGGAGGTGGCAGCCGCGGCGACGTGCTCGGTTTGCTGTCTACTGGCTCAAGGAAGACGTCAAGACGAAAGTTTCCGATAACCCCCTGGAATGACAGAAACTGCGAAGAGGTCCCTGCTCCTTTTAAAATAGCTCTCTAAAAACAGTTTTGAGGGCCTTTCTGAAATTAGTAAAAATTGACAAAAAAAATATTTTTGAGATCCTTACAACATATACAACCTCAACATATCTTTGGTTTGCAAAAATTGCACCATTTTAAACCATCATCTTAATGTGGCACTTTTAAGTGATTTTAATAAACTCAGTTATTAAATTTTAGTGCACTGGTTTTAAAAACAAACATGGGTTAAAAAATGCATGCATGACATGAGCACCAACACAAACACACAACCACTTTATTACAAAAAGGTGGATGCTACAAGTCTACCCCCCTTACAAGAATCTCGTCCCTAGATTCCTAGGTTTTAGAAAAGAAGGACAGGTACTCAGGTCGTAAACGATCTTCTCGTTCCAGGTTGCTTCAGCTTCAGAATGATGAGACCACTGAACCTTGAGGCACTTGATGCTTCAGCATCAAATCTTTTGTTCAGCTGCCTCGAGGATACGGACAGGACATTCTCGGTAGGTCAGATCATCCTTCAGATCAATGGTTTCATGATCAAGACCACGGTTGGAATCTTTGAAGCAATGATGGAGTTGTGAGACGTGGAATATAGCATGAACCCGTGGGAACGTTGAAGGTAGATGGAGACGATAAGCAAAATTCCCACTTTTTGCAAGAACGGCGAAAGGACCAACATAGCGAGGCGGTAATTTTCCCTTCATGATATCACGATGAACACCCTTCAAAGGTGTGACTCAAAGATAGGCGGTAATTTTCCCTTCATGATATCACTTTATCATAACGAATATCTTGTTGACGGTCACCATAACTCTTCTGGCGAGACTGAGCAGCTTTCAGATGTTCACGGATGATATGAACTCTTTCTTTAGTCTCATTGATCAGATTCTTCGTCCAAAGAACTGTCTTTCACCGGTTTCTGACCAATTTAACGGAATTGAACAGCTTCTATTGTAGATAACTTCAAACGGAGCTTTGGCAAGGATAACTTGAAAGCAGTTGTTATAAACGAATTCGGCAGATGGAAGACACTTCTCCCAATCATTACCGAAAGATACAACACAAGCTCGAAGCATGTCTTCAAGTGTTTGATTTAGACTCCCGAGGTGATCATTATGGGATGGTTGATAGATTATGGTGAATTGTAGACGACTTCCCATAGCTTGCTTGGAACTTGCCCAGCCCTTGGAAGTAAACATATTTCCATGATCAAAAAGAATTTTCTTAGGAACACCATGAAGAGGTATTATCTGAGAGACGTACAAATCTTCCAATTGTTTAGCATTGATGCCCTGGTGGATAGGAACGAAATGAGCAACCTTTGATAGACGATCAATCACTACCCAGATAGCGGTGTGTACCTGGTCATTTCTTGGAAGACCAACAATGAAAGTCATCTCAACTTCATCCCACTTCCAAACAGGAATAGGGGTGGGGTAGAGTGTAGCAACTGGTCTTTGATGTTCAGCTTTAGCACGACGACAAACATCGCATTCAGCCACAAATTGAGCGATATCTCACTTCATCTTGGTCCACCAGAACCTTTGACGTAGATCACGGTACATTTTGGTGCTGCTAGGATGAACAGAGAGAAGTGACTCATGAGCTTCACAGAGGATAAGTTGTTTCAGACTCCGTTTCTTTGGCACAACAAGACGTTCACCAAAATAAACGGTACCTTGATCACCAACAGAGAAACATGTAGGAACTCCACGAGAAATCTTTCTCTTGACCAAGGTAATGCTTAGATCCCGCTTTTGGGCATCTTTGATTTGATTTTCAAAGGATGGTTTCAATTCTGGATTAACCAGATAACTAGAGGGAACAACCTCAAGATTAAGCTTGCAGAACTCTTTGTGGAGAGAAGGTTGATCTTGATGTATCATCAAGCTGTTACAGTAAGACTTTTGGATTGTCGTGTCAGCCACGACTTTACCTTTATTGGTTTGACAATTGACCTCCACATTGGGTTCTTTGACTAGTTCCAACCATCTCTTTTGTCTGAGACTCGGATCTGGTTGGGTAAAAAGACATTTGTAGCTCTGCTGGTGGAAGTAGAACTCACATTGATTTCCTAGCAGATGATGACGCCATTGTTTCAAGGCATATACAACAGCTGCTAACTCAAGAGCATGAGTTGGATATTTGAGTTCATGTGGTTTCAGTTGTCGATAAGCATACGAAACCACACGACCATCTTGCAATAGACCGCAGTCGATACCTTGACGAGAGGCATCACGGAAGATGACGAAGTCCTTGCACGTGTCCGGAAGGACAAGCATAGGAGCATTAGCCATCTTGGTTTTCAACAACCGGAAACTCTCTTCTGCCATTCTGGACCATAAAACTGTTTATCTTTCTTAAGAAGATCAGTCATTGGCTTGGCAGCTTTGGAGAAACCTTCAATAGAGCGATGATAACAACGGATAAGTTCGAGAAAGTTTCGAACCTCTTTGATGGACTTAGGTGACTCCCAGTCCAATATGGCTTGAACTTTATTATAGAAAACTGCAACTCCTTCAGCAGATAGGACATAGCCTAGAAATGGGAGCTCCTTCAACCAGAACTCACATCTGGAGAATTTGGCATAGAGACGATGGTCACGAAGCTTTGTCATAGCTAGCCGAAGATGTTCAGCATGTTCTTCTTCGGACTTGGAGTAGATTATAACATCGTCGAGGTAAACCATAACGAACTTTTCAAGATACTCCATGAAAATGGATATCATAAGCCCCATCAACAAGGTTGGAGCATTAGAGAGTTCGGGAAACACAATAGTGTACTCGTAGAGACAATAACGAGTTTTGACAACCGTTTTGGAAACATTCCCGGACCTGATCTGAAGTTGATGATAACCCAAACTTAAGTGTATCTTGGAGAAGACAGCAGCACCAATCAGACGGTCAAACAAACCATTTGTTCGAGGAGGAGAACACTTGTGCTTTATTGCCACATCATTGAACGGACAATATTCACTAACCAACTGGGGAACTGTGGTATCCTTCTTCATGACAAAGAGTGTAGGACATCCACCAGAAGATGTGTTGACATGAGGAAAGCCTTTTCCTTCTGACTCCTCTAGGTGCTTCTTCAACTCAACCAACTCTTCTAGAGACATACGGTGTGGTATTTCAGTAGTAGGAGCCACTCCAGGAATTAGTTTAACAACAGACTCCACTGAATAATCATGTTGCATACCAGGAAGCTCTTCCAGGAAGACATCCGGAAACTTACACACCACTGGTACCTCATGAGTCTCGAGAGATGGTCGGACTTCGATTGCATTAAGCTGGGGACATGGCTGTGGTTGAACTGTCCCACAAGGAAACAACAACCGAGTTGTCTGACCATAAGGATGAATCAGGGTAACAGACTTGGCTGCACAGTCAATCGTAGCATGATGTGTTGACAACCAGTCCATGCCCAGTATGACGTTGATGTCATCTGAGTCCAAGATGACAAGTGTAGAAAGAAACACCAAACCTCATATCTCAATTGGGACACCAGGGCAACACTGATTAGTCCAACAGAAGGACCCTGGGGTGGAAATTATCAACGGAGGAACCATACTCACAAGAGGTATGTCATGCAACACCACAAAAGCTCTTGATACACATGAGTGTGACGCTCCGGAATCAAACAGAACAGAGGCTGGAGCTAGGTTAACACAAAGCATTCCAAACACGACATCAGGTGCTTTCTGAGCTTCTTCAATCAGAACATGGTTCAAACGACCACGGTTAACAACACATGTAGGAACAGGCTGAAGTGCAGGAGATATCCTTTGAGGACATTTGTCGGAGTAATGGCCAAGTTCATCACATACATGACATATCACCAGCCGTTTCTTACCACCAACAACTCTGGATTGCCCACCAAGGTGACCTTGTTGAATAACTGATGGGTATGGAATGGCACTGTACGGAACGAACACATGACGCTTCTTGGAACCGGAAGAAGACGCATGTGACTCTCCAGAAAACTGCTTCAAAGAAATTTTCATTTCCTTTTTGCAACGCTCCAATGTAAGAGCATGATTATAAAGGTCCTGGAAGGTTGAAAACTGGAAAGACAGTAGCTAATAGCGAACTCCGGAATCCAGACCCTTGTGGAACAACTCTTGTTTATCCGCATCATCTGCAACATCTCGGGGTGCATAACGAGCCAAACGGGTGAATTCACGCCCGTAAGTTTCAACAATTATCTGTCCCTGGGTCAGATCCAGGAACTCTTTTCTTTTGGAGTCCATAACTGCCTCAGGAACATGGGCAGCACGGAACTCTTTACAGAACTCCTCCCAAGTAACCTTATGTCCCGACGATTGCAACGCCAAGAAACATTCCCACCATGAACCAGCTTCACCCTCTAGCTGATAGGCGGCAAAGTTCACATGGTCACTTTCTGGAACATGGAGAGCGTTAAATTTGCGCTCGACAGTACGAAGCCAATCATCAGCATCGATGGGTTCCTTAAGACTGTTGAAAGATGGAAGCTTAGCATGAACTAAATCCCCGAATGTGACACATCCGTCATGACGACTTTCAGTGTTTTGCGCCACACGCTCAAGGAGATGTTCATTTCTCAGGCGGTTGGTCTCGATATCCTGGAGAACTTGCATCATTAAGGAAGATGACGACTCTCCCTCTACATGACTGTGACGCCCCGAGATCGGGCACTATGCCGATTTCAGCATTCCCGCCAAATCCGCATAATAACCGATTCCAGGTTGCCATTTATGATAACATTACAATAGTTCACGAATAATCCACAATTACAACAGCATCAGAAAGATACAAGATGACTCAACGAGCCCGGGATACAACTGATACATTACAAAGATCCAACATAACAGCGGAAGAAACAAACATCCGTCTACGGACAAGATCCAAATTGGACTAAGAGTCCTGAAGATAACCGAAGACGTCCAATCCCTGCCCAGGCCAAGCCGGAGGGATTCCCAAGCTAACGTCGTCAGACTTCAAACCTGTTGACTGCAAGTTGGAATTTGCAGCCACGAAAGAGATTCGTGGGTCAGTACGGTTAAGTACTGGCAAGGGGGACAAAGCCCATACTCACAAGTTACCGGCGTAGCCAGTCATCACAAGATACAAATACTTTAGGACCAACGGAAAGGAAGGGGTTATTGCAAATATGTGACAGCAGGCTGCACTAACCAACTACAGAGATTCTATTACTTCCAACTATCAGAAAGGAGATAAGATCGAGTGATAGTAACCAACTGAAAGATAACTTCAAACAAACCCATCCTGGATCTCGCCCCTTATCCAAAGAAGCAATCCGAGGATAACTCACGCAGTTGGATTAATAATGGTTCAGATTATTGTGTCAATAAGCCTATTACTAGTCAAGTTGTTAATCATGGGGTGAAAGATTGTTAATGATTAAGTTTAAGTTGTCCTGAGTACTTGTTAGCCAGTACTTTCACCAAGTAATCCATAACCGCGGAGAACACGGCTTCTCGAGAAGATTTACCCTGCAGGGGTGCACCATAGTAACCACACTCATGAATATCCCGCCAGATGGAATGCCTCCCACCAAGCGGGGCACTCAACACAATCCAACCCTTCTTCGCATCAAGCCCAAAGAACCTTGGGCGCACGGCTAATCGAGCCCAGAAGAAAATGGACCCTCATAGCACTCTAAGAACGTGTCCCCCTATATGCCGACTACGAAAGTTCCACCCGGGATCCAAGGGCTCGCAAAATCATGCATGCAGCAAATGGAAAACCCGAACTAAATGAGGCGATTTGGACGAGATGCGAATCGGGTCAAACTGAGGGGGAGCCCATACTCCCCAAATGCGGGTAGTGCGCTCATCATGGATCAGTAGACAAGACCCTTTTCCTATTAGGGTCGACACTAGCAGGCCTCAAAACCACAAAGGGCCTCCTGCCGGTGCCTTATCATCAAATTTATTATTAATAGCAACATTAGCATGATTGATTGATTGATTAAACATCGAGCCCCCAGAACATAATAGAGTAATAACAGAAAGTAACGGGTAACAGACTCGAGCAAAACAACCTAAGCATGCTAGATAAGAACAGGCACAAACAAAGGCTGTAGGTATGGAGGTGAGGCAATATCAAGGTTAAGGGATTCATGTGATGGGTTCGTAACAGAAACAACTACTACTCAGGCTAGCAGAAAAGAACAACGGAAAGAATCGGTAACAAGTGATGAAAGGCAGCCATATGGCATGCAAGTGAGTATACTTGCCTGAGATCCCGCAAGGTAGCAGAACTTGTCGTTGCTCACATCATCTCAACGTCCTATCCGGGAAGAAACAACGAACCTCGAACAAACACCGGAATGCAACAATTACTACTACGGCAAAAGATCCAGCATGATCAAGATATGGATGCATGTCATGTTTAATAGATGCACCAAAGTAAACTAGTGGATATGATACACAAGTTTAAATGGATTCCATATGCAAAGATTGCATATGGCAAACCCATGCCTTATAGTTGAATTAATTGTTCTAACAATAGCATCATGTGTAAGTGAGTTAGAATGATGCATGCATGATGATGATAACAAGATAACAACAATTTAGATGCAATTAGAATGATAGTTAACCAATTAAGAAAACATTAATAAGGTTTGGCAATTATTGTTACTTAATGGTCTTAAACAAGTAGTGATTGTTTTCATCAAGTTAAAGTGTGCAAAACAAATTACAAAGTTGATATTTGAAAAGGTTAGCAAATTTTAGTTGGATTACATGTTTCACAATTTGAAATTGGACTTTGGATTATTTAATTATGAATTAAACAATATTAAACAAGTTTTAATTGAATTAAACAAGTTTCAAATTGTTTAGGCAATTTTAATTATTCAAAACAGAAAACAAAATTTATATTTGAATAGGGTATTTAAAATGGTATTGAAAACATATTTTATTTGCATGATTTGGACTTAGGAATAATTAGTTATGAATTATTACGAATGGCATTTGAATTATTTGAATTTGAATTTAAATTGCATTTTGAAAATTCAAAACAGAACACAAATTGGATATTTGGATAGATTATGAAATTTGGATCAAGATTCATATAAAGTTTGTATTCATTGGATTTATAAAACAAAAGATATTTAATTTCAAAGTTTTGGTTCAAATCTGTTATTTTAAAAGGAAATGGAATTCGCACAGAAACAAAAGCTACTCACTGGCCCTCTACACACTGCCACTAACCAGTGGGCCACAGGCCACTGTGGCACTGCGCAACGCCAGCGTGGCAAGGCAAGACCATGACAGGTGGGTCTGCCTCGCTGCGGAAGAAAAAGATCAAAAATTTGGGGCGCCTGCGGGGTTCGAACACGGGACCAAAGGCTAGCGCGCCCGAGGGCAGTGCCACTGCGCTGTGCTCAGTCATTCGATAGGGATAGCGATGCAGCCAGGTTATGGTTCAGTACAAGTTAACTGAACTTAACTGACGAAGATCGTCTCCTCGACTGACAGACAAAGGTCGCCGGCGGGAAACAGCAGGGTGGTGATCGATGCCGATGCGCGTGTGCTGCTGCGATGCCGGTGGTGCGTGGGTGTGCACAGAGAGTAAAAGAGGAGCAAGGATCAGAACGGCGTGCTCACCGGGGGTGGGTCGAGGTTGCAGGGGCAGTGGCGCGCTCGACGGCGACACGGCCGTGGACGGCGACGCAGTTACAGCTGCTCTCCGGGGTCGAGGAGTCGTTGTCGAGGGAGAGGGAACCACGGCGTGCTCGTTCCAGTGATCCGCGAGGAAGTAGGAGGGATGATCAGCAGGGAATTGCCGCGGGTGAGCTCGACGGCGGAGGTGGATGGCGCGGCAGAGGCCTGGATGGCGGCGACGAACCCGTTGGCCTACGGGCTAGCTATGGTGTCCAACGGAGAGGGGAAGTAGAGGTGAACGATTCCCTGTGGCTAGGTGGGGTGGAGCAGGTCCAAGACGGTGGTGGTTCGTCGAGTTTCAGAGATCGACGCCGGGTTTCAGAACGGTGGCAATTTGCAGAGAGGCGAGGGAGGCATTAGAGGGAGAGAAAGACGGCGGGAGGTAGGTGGCTAGCACGCCTAGGGTTAGGGCCAGCCTTGGGGAACCCTAGGTGGCTAAATAGGGCGAGGGGGAAGCTTGTGGCCGTCGCTGGCCACCGTACGGCGACGTGGACGCGATAGATGGTCGCCGTACGGGTGGAAGATGGTGGCGAACCGGTACGCAGGCCCTGGTGGGCTGGACAGCGCGCGAGGGATAGGAGAAGAAGGCGGGCTGGCGGCCCACTGCTCTCTGCGCAGAAATTCTTTTCTTTTTAAATTTCCCTTTCCTGTTTTTTTTTTGCTGAAAAGGATTTGGAAGGAAAAGATAGGCTTAGACTTAGTGAAAAAATTGGAGAAAATTTGAGTAACCCTTTGAGGTCATTTGCAAACAGGTTTGAGCTCTTATATTCAAAAAGTTTGAGTCTTTGTTTGCTGTTTGAAATGGAAACAAATTTAGGTGATATTGTTAATAGTAAAGATCATTAATGAAACCAACATTTAAATAGGGTGACCCCTATGAATTTTAGGAATTAAAATTATTTGGTTGAATTGATAATGTTTATAAAGTGGTTATGACCCAACTTGGGTGCTGTTTGGAAAACAAACCAAATTGATTGAAATTTGCAATATTCATTAATATTAGGAAAACAAGCAATTTCAATAGGGTTTCCCCTAGGGTTTAGAATGATTTAAGGAATTCAAATTAGTGGTGCACTTCATGGATTCAAAAGTTTAATGATTTTGAGACATGGTTTGAGTTTGGAAGTGATTTGGAAATAAAAGATTAAGGTGATTGATTGAAATAAGCAACAAATTAATAGTTGAAACATTAAGCAAAAGATGTTTTTGATTTGCAATTCTTTATTTGAAAGATTGCAACAGACAAGTGATTAAAACAAAATCAAGCAGTGGAAAAACAATTTAGGGGTTTTAATTGCAAGTTTGAAATTGGAAGTTTTTTTGAGCAAGCTTAAAAGTTTAAATTGTTTTGAAATTTTCAGTTGTGATGCAAACATGGTGCAATGCAATGTGATGCATATGATGCAAGCAATCAAACAGGTAACACCCCAGGTGTTACAATGACCACTTCCAACGAAATCTCGAGTACTCCCGGACATCCTGAGTACAAAGAAATGGAACCATGAGAAACACTCCCATGGGAAAGAATGCAACAGAAAGATTCATGACTTGATATGGACCAATTGAGGTCAAAAGGAATCAACGATTTAGACCGAAGGGGGTAACTTGGAAACTCTAAGAACATTAGCAACCTGACACGGAGTACTAGGAAAAACACCCAACGATTTTGCTCCTAACTTTGAAGTTAACAGGTGAGAGGAAAAACATTTTAAATCAAAAGAGATATGGTGACTCGGAGTTAGAGCGATACCAGGTAAGGAGTAAAAAGAATCATAGGAAGGTTTTCACAACTCATTTGTCATTTCGAAAATAGTTTTCACAATCTCTAGACTCAACATCGACCAATAGCAAGGGTTTTCCTACAGGCAGTCCTGCTCTCATACCATGACTTGTCACGACCCCGGACCTAGAGATATACAAACTGTCCTATGCTCCTAGCAATGGACTCACAAGGGCTTCAGGGTTAGCAGCCACGGCCGCAACAAATAACGGCAGGCAGATCGGATTCGTCGGCACGTAGTCCGGATCCCCGGTCTACTACTCCTTGTGTCCATGCTAGTCATAACCAGATATGTATACCCAAGCGTTCACGAGTCGGATGAAACTGAAGGAACGGGACCAAAGTTATACAGAGCTGCTATGTGTCCAGAAAGTGCAACAACAATCGTTGGTTACTGGGGTTACCTCGCCCCAGGCCGAATCACATCGGCATGCGGGCTCGGACATGGATCATCGGCTCCACAACCCCTCGACCACGACAACTATGCATGCATAGCCAAAACTGTATAACAACAGGCTCGCAGCCAACAATCGATCAAAGCAGCACTCTAGACATGAAGCTTTATTAAACAGATGTTACTAGAGTATAGCTTACAAGCACACACGACCCAACATTACATCAGGCAACGGAAGGCAAATTATGTTGCTAATCAACAAGAACCAAAAAGGACTAAGAGGGCGCAACATAAGGCGACGTCCCAGCCCGGAGATTCCAGGCTGCTACCTGGGAAACCCCAAACTATCCGTCGATGTCCATGTTGAAACACCACCAAGAAATGGAACTCCACCTGAACCAAATTGAAGCAAACATGAGTACAGGAGGTACTCAACAAGGCTTAGTTAACCTATTATATATCTGCTTGTTCGAAAATGGTTTATGAAGGTTGTTTTGCGTAAAGCCAACTTTGTTTCGAATAGAGGAAGACAGAGAAGCTTTTCACAAATCTTTTAAAAGAACACCCTTTCCTCGGGTATTGTCTTCAAGACCTTTGAAGCATCATTTTTAGCACACGATAATTGGAACCACCTCTTAAAAATAAACATTCATTGCCAACATCTTTTACGTCCGGTTCAAGTTATCTATGATCTCAGGATCCGTCACCAAGTCGTCCATAACTGCGGACACGGCTTTTCGAAAAGATTAAACTCTGCAGGGGTGTACAACTTTACCCAAACGTATCAACCGACTCTTAATGCCAAGCTATTGGCACAATTCCGATGATGTGCCGGCAGAGGGTGGCTAACCATGATCTTTCCCTTGCTTCGCCTATTCCATGAGTCGCTCCGAGTAGAGATGGACCGCCAATAGGGAGTGGCCATCTCCTGCCGGGTCTCTATCGTTGTGCGCAATGCTCGATGGTTACCTACCCGCAGAACGCCGATACACCACCACGTCCTAGTTTTGAAAACATTTTAATATCCCCAGCAAATCCAAATGGAACGCCCGAACTAGGCAACTCATGGAACAAACTAGACAAGTTGAAACCGAGGGGAATCCAATCCCCGTGTGGTTGCACGATCAGTCTTGGCTTCAAAGGCGAGAACTCGCTCCTAGGGGCATGAATGAGGCAAATCACCACATTCCATGTGGCAACTCATCCAAGCCTTTAATCATATTAAGCACGCATCTCGAATATTACCACGTCATCCTGTCATACTAGATTCATTTCGTAACTCCGATTCATCAACCGGATGGAGCAGAGATCAACAGACATGTATGACTAAGCAAGACATATTTGAGACTCTGGCGATACACACAAACAAATCCTATGTCTGCTAGGAGCATTGAATCATGATATCTGGGTTATGCAAATAAATAGGATAACTCTAACTACTTACTCAAAATACTTTGTAAAAGCATGCATCGTACGAGAAGGAAAACACTTTGAAAACATATATATGGGGAAATAAGAGGTTATGCTTGCCTTGCTTCAAGAAAACCAGAATAAAGCTTCAAGAATAAGTGCATGACTTGGTTGTTTAGACCAACTATTCGTCAACAGGGTGTCAAACTTCTCTCCGGATTCTAGGTCTACCGATAAGAGCAAACACCGGAAAGAAAGATAACAACACTCAAAACAGGCATCGATGCAATGCTCAATATGTATGCATGAACATTTTAATGCATTAAAGATAAGCCCTAAACATGTTTCATGGGTTTCTAGGGTTCATATGTTAAATAAACAGTTTTAGTGAATTTGGTCTCGAAGTGGACCTCGGAGGCCGATTCGGGCAATTCTGCAAGTGAGACTAATTTTAATTGCTCAAAAGGGGTTGAAAACACCATAACTAGGTTGCACTTGTCATTCTAAGAATTTTGACATATAAATTTTAATTTTCTAATTTTCTTGAATAAAAATTTATTTTCTTTATTTTAAATGATTCTAAATAATAGTCAAAATTCAACTTTATCAAAAATGTGTGCAAATGACATAAACATGTAGAGTACATTTTTCTGAACAAAATGGTATATTGAACACATTTTTCTGAGATAGGAAACAAAAGATATTGCATTTATAGAATTAATCATTTTTCTGTAATTTAAAATGAGGTGGGGTCCACGTGTCAGCTTCAGTTTCGTTTAAATGAAAATTAACTGAAAACAGGACAGTGACGCGAGCACGATGTCACTGTGACATCATCCCGTGCCCAAATCCTCTCTGCTCCGATGCAATTGGTCGATTTCGCGTGCGAGCTTCAAATCAAAGTGCAGCACGGGCTAGAGCAGAGCGAGGGGGAGCTGGGGGTGGTCGCGGCGGCCCGGAAGGTCGCCGGAGCTCGCGCCGGCGAGCTCGGGCACGGCGGCGGTTGGCCGGCTTGGTAGGGTTTGGTTCGGTTTGGGGGTTCCTGCACGCACAGAGATACAGAGAGAAGGAGAGGAGGTTTGCGAGGAGAGGTGGAGATGCGTACGTCTCCCTGGACACCTATCCGCGCGGGAGGCAGCAGGAGGTGGCAGCCGCGGCGACGTGCTCAGCTTGCTGTCTACTAGCTCAAGGAAGAAGACAAGACTACATTTTCTGATAACCCCCCCGGAATGACAGAAACTCCGAAGAGGTCCCGGCTCCTTTTAAAACAGCTCACTAAAAACAGTTTTGAGGGCCTTTCTAAAATTAGTAAAAATTGACAAAAGTTATTTTTGCGATCCTTACAACATATACAACCTCAACATATCTTTGGTTTGCAAAAATTGCACCATTTTAAACCATCATCTTAATGTGGCACTTTTAAGTGATTTTAATAAACTCCGTTATTAAATTTTAGTGCACTGGTTTTAAAAACAAACAGGGGTTAAAAAATGCATGCATGACATGACATGAGCACCAACACAAACACACAACCATTTTATTAGAAAAAGGTGGATGTTACAAAGCCCGCGCAAATTTTTTCGTGCAATGATATTTTACTTCTCAGCCCTCTCGCACACAACTGACAACCTTTATCCTAGAGGGCATTTCTGTAATCGTTCCGAAACCCTGCCTTATCCCCTCGATCGGCCCTCTCGCCGAAAGAGAAAGCCACTACTTCGAAATATCCACTCCCTCTTGTCCTCCCAAAATAGACCCACTATTCCCTCGGTCTCACACCTAGCCGTATAGCTTGTTTGCCAGAACTCCCTCGTCGCCATCGAGATTACCCTCCAGATCTGCCACATCACCGGTCTTTTCGCCGTCAAGATCCGCCACCTTGCCATTGTGCTCGCATGTCTGCCACATCGTCTCCAACCTTGCCGTAGGTTATCTTCCACCTCGCGCCGTGCTCGCCGGTAAGCCACCTCGACGCCGTGTTCGCTGGTCAGCCACCTCGCTACCGACCTCGCCGTACATCCAGATCTGCCACCTCGTCTCCAACCTCGCCGCAACATCACCATCAATGTCTGCAAGCACGCTGAAACGAGTGAAGATTGAAGGCGAGAAACGCAGCAAGACAGAAGACTCTAAAGCCGCAAGCGACTATTCTCTCTAAATTGCTTGTCTATTTAATTGTATGTTTGATGCTTCCTTATTATCCTGCTTATGTTTGATGCAGTTAATCTTTCTAAATTGGTTGTCTGTTTAATCGTATGTTCGATGCTTCATTATTATCCTAATTATACTGCTAATGTTTGATGCAATAAATTTCTCTAAACGGTTTCTTGTAACGGAAATAGGAAGGGGGGCCTTCTTGCTTCGTAAAACTTCTCTCATTTGCAGCAATCTAGCTTGTATACTACGTATTAGGTTTAAGGTCACTTTTCTTGTGATCCTATCGGTTTTAGTTAGGATCAAAATTTATATTACTTGCACTAGACTATTCTTACAAGATGAGTTCCTTAATTTTTGATGTTATATTAGGTTCTTATGAAGTGTTATATTTGTACTTTACTTTTAGTTCTTTATTCATGTTAGGATCGCCACTACACCCCATTGAAGAAGAGCGTGCCAGAACTATCATGGCAAACAATGCAAAGGTGCATGAACTGGGCGTAAAGCCAGCAAGTTTTCTTTCATGTCGTACTGTACCCCCAAAAAAGACCAAGAAGCAAGACTCTGGATCTCAGTACATGCCTGTGTATGATGTTGAAGAGGAATCAGATGCCACTGAAGGATCCGTGTCATATCAATCACAATCCAGCATGGACAATGAGCTGTAGGTTATTCCCTAACCCGGTAGCTGAACATTCTTTCATGATATCGCAACAACTAGGGTGCAGCTTTCTTATCTTGCGTTGAACTGTTTGATCAATGTGGCGCCATATATTTTGTGCTACTTCCTCTATTCCATAGTATAAAATATTTTGGCAAGCTAATTAAGGTCGTGAAATTCTCTTATAGTAATTAAGGCTGTCGTTGTGATTTCAACATGGTTTCCATCTATCTTCCTCACATGCTTGACACCTGTTATTCCATCTATGCTTCCCATCTGCTAGTTCATTACACATGTAGTTGGTTGATTATAATCTGCTAGTTTTCATCTATTTTTTGTACATTCTTGTCATCTCCTATTTTCATCTATCTTCCTCCCATGCTTGACACCTGCTGTTTCATCTATGCTTATCATCTGCTAGTTCATTACACACTCTGTTGTTTGACTATAATCTGCTAGTTTTCATCAATTTTTTTGTACATGCTTGTCATTTGCTAGTTTCATCTATGTTCTTTACATTCTTGTCATCTATTATTTTCATCTATTTTGTTTGCATTCTTGATAGGCAAGAAAGAAAAGGGTGATGTCTCGATCTGCTTCAGAGGTTGAGGACGAGTGATGACCCACAAGTATAGGGGATCGCAACAGTCTTCGAGGGAAGTAAAACCCAAATTTATTGATTTGACACAAGGGGAGCCAAAGAATATTTGTGAGCCTTAACAAGTGAGTTGTCAATTCACCTGCACCTAAAAGTACTTTTGTTCACAGTGATTTATCAGTAGTAACAGTTTTGTAGTAGCAACAATAGTGAAATAATAGTAGCAGTTGGATGAAAACAATAGCAGTAGTGTTTGAAGTAAACATCGGGATGAAATACTGTACGCATAGGGATGGATGAACGGGCGTTGCATGGATAAGATAGTTCATAAAAGGATCAAGTCATGGGCATTGCAGATAAATATGATAAAGAATCCAAGCACTAAGTAACCATAGGCATGTGTTCCGTAAATAGTCATACGTGCTCGCAATAAGAACTTGCACAACATCTTTTGTCCTACCAACCCGTTTTCAGCGGGTCCTCAAGGGAACTACTGGTAATTAAGGTGTTCCTTTTAATACAACACTGGAGCAAAGCATTAACACTCCGTGAACACATGTGATCCTCACATCACAGCCATCCCCTCCGGTTGTCCAAATTTCTGTTACTTCGGGGCCTCGGGTTTCCGGACAACAATATGTGTAAACAACTTGTAGGTATGATCAAGAAACAATAATTATCATTGTGATTCAATAACATGTTCAGATCTGAGATCATGGCACTCGGCCCAAAGTGGCAAGCATTAAGCATAACTAGTTGCAACAATGTCAATAGCACTAATAGAGGATACTAGGCACAACGCCCTAATAATCACGGCATTATTACATGAACGATCTCATCCAATCCTCACCATCCCCTTCAGCCTACAGCGGGGTAATTACTCACACATGGATGGGGGAAACATGGATGGTCGATGGAGAGGCGTTGGTGATAACGACGGCGATGATCTCCTCCACTTCCCCGTCCCAGAAGGGTGCCAGAACAGGAACTTCTGATCCCCGAATTGAGGTTTGGGGTGGCGTCGGAGCTACGGACTTCTTTCTGGAAAACTATTGAACCCCCTCGCCTTTTAGGGTTCAAGACTATTTGCAGTCGAAAAGGGAGTCCGAGGAGGGCTCTGGGTGGCCCACACCCTATGCTGACGCGACCCAGGTGGGGGGGCAGGGGGTGTGGCTACCCTGTGGCTCTTTCTCGTGGCCCCCTTCTGTCTCTCGAGGTCTTCCGGTGTGAAAACACCAATGGGGTCTTCTCTGGGAAATTTCCCGAAAGTTGATTTTTCTGCACAAAAACAAGACACGAAAGTAATTCTGCTGAAAACAATGTTAGTCCGTGTTACTTGCATTCAAAACACACAAGTTTAGAGGAAAACAATAAGAAAAGTGTTCGGAAAAGGAGATACGTTTTCGACGTATCAACTCCCCCCAAGCTTAGCTTATTGCTTGTCCTCAAGCAATTCAGTGACAACTGAGTGCGATAAAATAATTTTACGAATACATTTCTTTCATATGATGTAAATATACTCACTATATGATCAAATACTTAATTATGCTCATGATAAGATACATGCAAGATACTGTCACTTAATAGCTATGCAAACCATGAGGAGATAACAACATATTAATAATAAACAACATGAAGCATAACTATTTACAAGATTGTAATATTCATAAAAGGATCTAATAAAGTGGTATCTCGCTTGCCCTTAAGTGTGGGGCAAAACATAAATGCCAGGGCACCTCTGAAGTTCAAGGGAATACTAGAAGTAAAGATATCAAAGATACAAGTATCAAAGTTATACCACAATCAACCGTACTTTGGGACAAACACATCACACTAAGAATGACCATTGTGCTCTCAATAAAGTGCTCAAAGAATATGGCGGAGACTCTACATAAAAGTAAAAGAAAGGCCCTTCGCAGAGGGAAGCATGGATCACTCATGTGCTAGAACTTTTTATTTAATTAATAAGAGGTATTGAATTTTTTTTGAGAGAGGTGTATGCTTATGTCAACGAATGGTAAACAGACAATACAATACGTCACAAGCCAACTGGATTCACAAGAGCGGATCCCATGTGAAGGACGCATCTGGGTAGAAGGTCGTCCCTCTTTCTCTTTTGTTTACACAATTATGCTTTGACTGATAAATCAGGGGCAAAAAGAGTGAAGAGAATTTGTGTGTATTAATTTTGGGCTAGGCATCCCGCTGCCAGCTCTTCTATCATTTGGATAAGCGGATGAAGCCACTAGTCCAGGGTGTGAAATCCAATCAACAAGTGAGATAAAGATTCTCTATTTACGTCCTCATGAGCTAAAATAGGTGCACAAAACAAGAATAATTTTTTAGCAGGTTTTAAAGGTAGCACATGAGCAATTTACTTTGGAGTGACAGTTAAATACCACATATAGGTAGGTATGGTGGACACATTTGGCAAACTTTGGTTTTTGGGAGTTGGATGCACGAGTAGAGCTCATACTCAGTACAGGTGAAGGCTAGCAATGGAAAGGGAATGACAATCAAGAGAGCAACAACTATCATTTAATCATGTTTGCGACAAAGTAAAATTAACTGAGGCATAAAATTGATACTAGAACTCTGAGGCAAAATAATTCATCGAGGCTTATTGACTTTCTGTTTTCAATCTTAGCATGCGTGAGCATGTGCCAAGTCGATTCAAATGAAACAGTCAGAGGAGGCTACCACAATTTCATACCCTTCTACGAATAGAACAATGCAAAAAAAAATTATATGACATGTCATTTACCATTAATAAATTGGAACAAAAAATGAGAGAGCACGAACTATTAAGCAGCCATTAAGTCACATATATCTTATACGAACAAACTAAGCATGCTCACATAGATGGATATATGTACAAAAATGAAAGCAAATAGAGTTCATACCAGCCTCTCACCACAACTTGAATTGTCGTAGATCGTCATTATTGCTCCTCACTTGTGGCTCGAATAATATATAATGAAAACCAAGCTCCAATGGAGTCACGGACGACTGTTGAACTCTGCAGCAAACTTTACAAAACCAAAGATGAACAACAAATATTTTTGGGTTTTTCAATTAAAGCACGAACATAAAGAGAACAAGCAAACAAAGCGAAATATTTTTGGATTTTTGAATATTAAACTGCAACTTAAAGAAAGCAAACCAAATAAAAAACTAAAGAAGCAAACAAAGAGAAACAACAGAAATATTTTTGGTCTTTTTGTGTTTTGGAAAACAAGAACAAAACAATAAAAACAAAGAGAAATAAAAGTAATGAAAACAAACAAAAGAAACAAAGAGAAACTAAAACAAACAAAAGAAAAGAAAATATGGATATACAAAGAACCGAACGAACATGATATATAAATGAGTGTGATGTTGGTATACCTCCCCCCAAGGTTAGGCTTTTGGCCTAAGTGGAGATCAATCAAGGCGCGGGAAATATCCCCACAGCGGTGGGTCGTCCCTCGCGTGGTCGTACTCGGGCGCCCAAGAAGAAGAAGAAGCAGATGGCTCATAGTCATAACCGGGGTGCTGGTACGGAATCCCCGTGGCATCGTAGGGTTGGACGAAATCACCATCGCCCCCCTCGTCGGCATCCTCCCCTTGCTGGGGGTGATGCTCAAGGTATGTGTCCAGCTCACTCTCAGAAAGCTCCCATCCTTGCCTGTTATTAAGATTAAACAAAAGAGGTGCAGGCAAAAGTACTTCCCTAACAGTTTTAACAACTCTCCACCCCGATCGTTTGGAGAAAGTTAATTCAAAAGATAAATTATGTAAGTGAGCATGGGTAGAAAGAAACTTATGTTGAACCATGGAAACAAGATTAAGCCTCTCTATAGGAAACTGCAAGTCTAGACGGTGTGGCTCCAAACCATGCAAAGCTAGCAAGCACAAGGCAATAAGACCTCCACAAACTCCGCGCTTCTCACGGTTATGTGAGAGACGGTAAGTAATCAAGGCGCCAAAGTTATATGACCTATCACATCTTAAGGCAACAACAATAAACGCCAAATCATAGACAGATAGCTTGCTGGCAGTTTTTCTAGCTAACACACATTTAGAAATAAAGTAGGCAAAGTATCGAATGCTAGGGAGTTGAATTTCACGAATTTTACCACTCTCCCCTGTGAAGCTTCTGCCTTGGAAAATCTCTCCATATAAATCCAGTAGTGGTTTGGGCTGCCCACTTATCTTCTCACAAGACCCCCACTCGGGTACCTTAATAGCTGCACAAAAAACACTAAAAGGCAGGCTCACAACTTTATTGTAAATTTTATAATGGACCATTGGGTTAGTTGCGGACCATTTAAAACAAAAATCCTGCACCACAGACATAGTTAGTTTCACATATTGGATGGGCTCATCCTCAATGAAACGGTCCAAGCCTGCATTATGCACAAGGGTGTTAAAATCCTGCGAAATTTCCGTAATCCTCATGAATTCCTGACACCGGTATATTGATGGGAGCACCCTCTCTTCACGGTGCACGAGCATGACCTCATGCAACTCCAACTCATGCTGGTTTAGTTGTTAAGCATTGTGCTCCATCTCTGAAATTTTTCAATAATCATCACAAAAATTAATTTCAAGCAACTATAAGGTGGAAACTACCATAGGGACTTATATGAGATCTAAACATACATCAAACCTACATTATTTCTACTCAAATGAAGCATTCAAACACACATAAGCTGTCACTTACTGTGGCAAAATACTCAAGAAATACTTCACTAAACAAAAATCTACTTGGATCATCGGAGGAGTCACATACCGGAGATCAAACACACCAAAAATCAGCACAAATGATGGGCTAAAGAAGGAGATCAAAAATCCAGAGGAAGAACAACAAGAACACGGGTTCCAGGAAATGTTTTCAGTTTGGGAGGTGAGAGAGAAGACTTGGGAAGTGGAGAGAGTAAGTGGAGGGCCAGGGGTCCCCACACCATGTGCTGGCGCCACCAGGTGTTGGCCGCTCCACCCTGTGGTGTGCCTGACTGGTGGCCCCCCTGGCTTCTCCCAGGTGGCTTTTTGCCTCATTTTTGACATAAAATTTTATTATAATTTTTCTGGAATTTTTCGAGAAACTTTATTTTTTAGGTATTTCCAGAATTTTAATAATTAATAAAAACTGGGAAAACAAAAGTGAAAAGGTGGAAAACAAAACCAAAATCAGCACTACAGAGGTTCTATGACACTCTAATGAAAGAATATCCAAAGACAACAAAGGTGGTAGTGGTGAAAACAAAAGTATGGATGGTGAAAAGATGCATAACTTCAGAAATCAGAGTGAGAACATCAGAAAAACATGCATAAGGATGGTGGAAAACATGATTGTACTCAAGTAGAAATGTGATAACAGAAGTAAACATGTTGAAAACCTAATGGGGAAGGTGAAAACATAGTGAAAATATTGCCCATTTCATTTAAAATCATTTTGTTAACAAGGGTGATCAAGTCTTGCTACCAAAATAATTTTATATGAAACAAAACTTTGTTTCTCACTAAACACTCATGTTACCTCAACCTTGATAGACATAGTCCCAATGATAATAATTTCATATTCTTTGGGTGGCTTTGGAATAGGACAACAAAATTTTCCAATCTTGATGGTCTCAATATTTTCAATGGAATTTAGTCCATATTTTCTATCAATCTTCTTGGGAAAATAAACAGTGTGCTCTTTATCATTAACATTAAAAGTAACTTTTCCTTGATTGCAATCAATAACAGCCCCTGCAGTATTAATAAAAGGTCGCCCAAGAATAATAGACATATTATCATCTTCAGAGCATTTCCAACACAACAAAGTCAGTTAATATCATACAATTATTAGCAACTTGAACATGAACATCCTCACATATACCCACATGAATAGCAGTAGATTTATCATCCATTTGCAAAGATATATCAGTTGGTATCAATTTTTCTAGGAGGAGTCTTTTATAGAGAGTAAAAGGCATGACACTAACTCCAGCTCCCAAATCACACAAAGCAGTTCTAACATAATTATTTTTAATAGAACAGGGAATAGTTGGTATACCAGGATCTCCAAGTTTCTCGGGAACCTTGCCATTAAAAGAGTAATTAGCAAGCATAGTGGAGATTTCCTCATTAGGAATCTTCCTTTTGTTAGAGACAATATCTTTCATACATTTTGCATATGGAGGCAATTTAATAGCATCAATTAAAGGAATTTGCAAGAACAAAGGTTTCATCCATTCACAAAACTTGTTGTAATGTTCTTCTTCCTTAGATTTGTGTTTCTTATGAGTAAAAGGCATTGGTTTTGTACCCAAGGTTCTCTCTCATTACCATGTTTATTAGCAATGAAATCTTCCTTAGTATACTTTGCAGTTTTAGTTTGCTTTTCAGGTTCAGCTAGAGGTTCTTCTTTATCAGAAGCATCATTCTTTTCATTACCACTTTCAGTTTCAGCATCATAGATAGATATACTATTAGGGTCTTTAGCAAGTTTAGAGAATTCTACAACAGTTTTATGTTTTTTCTTCTTTTTCTTCTTAGTATTAATAACATTATCATTAGTTTGCTGAGAATCTTGTTCAATTCTTTTAGGATGTCCCTCAGGATATAAAGATCTTGTGTAGCAATACCACTTCTAGTTCTTATTTCATAAGCATGTTTTTCTTTAGAAGCATTAACTAGCAAATCTTTTTGCACTTTAGCAAGTTGATCTATTTGAGTTTGAACCATTTGAAAATGTTTAACAAGCATTTTAACATCATTAAAGGTTCTTTAATAATACCATGCAAATTATCAATAGCTCTAGAGTTTTACATTAGGTGGTTTTTCACTCTCATACTGAAATTATCTTGCTTAATAACATAATTATCAAATTCATCTAAAACATTGACCAGGAGGTTTATTATAGGGAATGTCTCTACTATCAAAATATTGGAGAGAGTGTACCTCAATAGTGGATGAGTGAGGGATTGTCTTACATAATTCTTCTATAGGTGGAAGATTCTTCACATCTTCAGATTTAATGCCCCTCTCTTTAAGAGATTTCTTGGCTTCTCTCGTCACTTCATCATTTAATTCAATCATTCCCCTCTTCTTGGGTGTTGGTGTTGGTGTTGATACTGGGTTAGGAGTCGGCTCAGGCTCAGCCATAGTCCAATCATCATGATTTTGGCTTATTTTAGCCATTAATTCCTCAGCTACTTCTGGAGTTCTTTGCCTGAAAACACAACCAGCACAACTATCCAGGTATGTCCTAGATTCAACAGTTATTCCATTATAGAATATATCAAGAAGTTTATTATCTTCTAGCTTATGTCCAGGTGTAGCCCTAACTAAAGAACAGAACTTGCCCAAGATACAAGCAATTTCTCTTCTTTTAGTTGCATGAAATTAAATATATTTTGTAGAGCAGCATATTGAGCACTAGCAGGAAAATATTTTTGAAATAAAACATTAACCAAACCAATAGGACTATCAATAGATCCCGAAGACTAATTATTGAACCAAGTTTTAGCTTCATCTTTTAATGAGAAAGGGAATATTTTAGTAACAAAATAGCTACGTTTCTTAATATCATCAGAGAACAAACTACTCAGAGAGGAGAGCTCATTCATATGTTTCATAGCACTTTCATTTTCAGTACCACAAAAAGGTTCTTTCTCAACAATAGATATATAAGATAAATCAAGAGAGAAATCATAATCCTTATCCCTAATATTAATGGGAGAAGTGGCAAACTTAGCATCAGGAGATAATTTATATTTATCAACACGAGTTTCAATAAGACGTATATCTTTATCCTTCATAGCATATATTTCATCAATAAGATCATCATTAAGATCAATATAGGAATCATCAAAATCATCACTAGGATTCTCTATAAGCTCAGGTGAAACAGCAAGAGTAACAGGATTTTTATCAGGAGTTTCAGTGTTTGCAATATTTTTAGCTTTAGCAATAGTAGCATCTAAGAAAGGACCAAGAGAACCACTCTCATCAAGAACAGTAGAAGCATCATCAAAAGTATCAGAAGTATTTTCAGATTCAACAGAAGTAGCATGTGTAGCATGTGGTGGTGTAATCAACTTACTCATAACAGACGGTGAATCAAGAGCAACAGAGGTGTTCAGAGTTGTGCCTCTTCTTGTAGTGGATGGTAATATAGGAAACTTTCCATCACGAGTCTTACCCATGATGAATGATGGCAGTAGATAATAATACTCTCCGGTGAGCTCGCAAATAAATCTATGCTCCCCGGCAACGGTGCCAAAAAATAGTCTTGATGACCCACAAGTATAGGGGATCGCAACAGTCTTCGAGGGAAGTAAAACCCAAATTTATTGATTCGACACAAGGGGAGCCAAAGAATATTTGTGATCCTTAACAAGTGAGTTGTCAATTCACCTGCACCTGAAAGTACTTTTGTTCGAAGTGGTTTATGAGTAGCAACAGTTTTATAGTAGCAACAGTAGTGAAATAATAGCAGCTGTTGGATGAAAACAGTAGCAGTAGTGTTTGAAGTAAACAGTGGGATGAAATACTGTAGGCATAGGGATGGATGAAAGGGCATTGCATGGATAAGATAGTTCATATAATGATCAAGTCATGGGCATTGCAGATAAATATGATAAAGCATCCAAGCGCTAAGTAACCATAGGCATGTGTTTCGTAAATAGTCATATGTGCTCGCAATGAGAACTTGCACAACATCTTTTGTCCTGCCAGACCGTTTTCTGCAGGGCCTCAAGGGAACTACTGGTAATTAAGGTGTTCCTTTTAATAGAACACCGGAGCAAAGCATTAACACTCCATGAACACATGTGCTCCTCACATCACAGCCATCCCCTCCGGTTGTCCCAATTTCTGTCACTTCGGGGCCTCGGGTTCCGGACAACAATATGTGCAAACAACTTGCAGGTATGATCAAGAAACAATAATTATCATCGTGATTCAATAACATGTTCAGATATGAGATCATGGCACTCGGGCCCAAAGTGGCAAGCATTAAGCATAACAAGTTGCAACAATGTCAATAGCACTAATAGAGGATACTAGGCACTATGCCCTAACAATCACGACATTACCATCCCCTTCAGCCTAAAGCGGGGGAATTACTCACACATGGAAGGGGGAAACATGGATGGTCGATGGAGAGGCGTTGGTGATGACGATGGCGATGATCTCCTCCACTTCCCCATCCCAGCAGGGTGCCAGAACAGGAACTTCTGATCCCCGAATCGAGGTTCGGGGTGGCGGCGGAGCTATGGACATTTTTTCCGGAAAACAATCGAACCCCCTCGTGTTTTAGGGTTGAAGACTATTTGTAGTCGAAAGGGTAGTCCGAGGGGGGCTCTGGGTGCCCCACGCCCTATGTTGTCGCGGCAAAGGGGGGGCGCCAGGTGGTGCGGCCACCCTGTGGCTCTTCTCTTGGCCCCCTTGTGGCTCTCGGGGTCTTCCGGTGTGAAAACACCAATGGGGTATTTTCTGGGCAATTTCCCGAAAGTTGATTTTTCTGCACAAAAACAAGACACCAAAGTAATTCTGCTAAAAACTGCGTTAGTCCTTGTTAGTTGCATTCAAAACACACAAGTTTAGATGAAAACAATAAGAAAAGTGTTCAGAAAAGGAGATACGTTTTCGACGTATTAACGAGGATGATAGTGAAGTTGTCATGCTGAAGAGTGGAAAGCATACTTTCTCAAAGAAGGCCCATGTGGAATCAAGTCTTTCAAAGTATGAGCCAGAACCGCAGCTTGATGTCAATGTGTGCATAACAATTGCTGATATGAGGATGGCGAAAGTAGAATCCGAGCAACAGAGGCTCAAGTTTGTAGTTGATATGGAAGACATTCGGAAGCAACAAGCTGTGCTAAAGAAATCTCAACTAGAAGGAGTTGCGCTACTTGAGATGCTAGCTGAGCAGATGCGTGGTCCATGAAAATGTGGTTCTGTAGGTTTGATATTCCGGGAAAAAAACTAAGTATTTGATGCCTGTTATGTGGTTTTCTTTTCTGCATGTGTGCAATTGGCAATTATAACGATGATATAACCACCCAAATAGCACCAAAACCGACATCGTAGTAACGTAACGTAAAAGTCCGTCAAGGCAAATACCGACCCGTGGCGATGTATGCCCAGCCCATGTGTCCTACTATGAGTGGGCGATTGGACGATGACATCACCCAAATCCGAGACGGAAAAAAAACGTCATGGAAAAGACGTTGCGTGGCACCATTTGGTTGGTGCACGTGCCACGAGTTTAGCGACGGAAAAAACGTCGTTGGTAGCCCGCGACGAGTAGATTTCCTCCCAGAAGAAGGCGACGTGACGCTATTTTGTTTCCATATGGCGTATTTTGATTTTTCCACATGCTTTCGCCTGATTGGTCGAGAATCGCAACGGAACAAAACATCGCTGGGTAGCCCGGGACGAACAGATTTCGTCCCAGAAGAAGGCAACGTGGCACCATTTTGTTTCCATGTGGCGTATTTCGATTGGTCCAGACTCGTGACGTAAAAAAACGTTCCCACGTTTGCCATGTCAGCTGAGTATGATAACGACCGTTAGAACCTCGTTTGCCACGTGTCGCCTCATAGCGGTGAAATAAAAACATTAATGCTTATTGGGCCTAGTCAGGACGGCCCAATTGGTGGCAACAATTTGATGAACGTTGGGGATAGCCGTGACGGTTTTAGGTTCATATAAACGTCGCAGACTCGTCCCCGACAGTCGATCTGATACGTTTTCATTCCGTCGTGCAAAACGTACCGGATTGCCCTTAGCGATGGTTTGGATCCCATCCGCAACGTTATTGAAACGTCCCAGACCGCGCGGAATTCGGTAGTGATTTAACCGCCACTCCAAAGTAAATTGCTCATGTGTTACCTTTAAAACTTTGAAAAGTTACTCATGTTTTGTGCTCCTGTTTTAGCTCATGAGGACGTAAATAGAGAATTTTTATCTCACTTGTTGATTGGACTTTCACAACCTGGACTAGTAGATTCATCCGATTATCCAATTGATAGAAGAACTGGCAGCGGGGTGCCCAACCCCTAACTTAATACAACAAATTCTCTTCACTATTTTTGCCCGTGATTTATCAGTCAAAGCATAATTGTGTATAAAAAAGATAAAGAGGGATGACGTTCTACCCATATGCGTCCTTCTATGGGAGCCGCTCTTGTGAAGTCTAGTTGGCTTGTGACGTACTATATTTTCTGTTTACCATTCGTTGATATAAGCATACACACCTCTCTAATTTTTTTTTTCAATACCTCTATTTAACAAAATAAAAAGCTCTAGCACATGAGTGATCCCTGCTTCCCTCTGCGAAGGATCTTTCTTTTACTTTTATGTTGAATCTCCATCTTCTAACTTTATGCAAAGTTGAGAGAGCATAGTGATGCACCCAAAATGCATCTACTTTTCCAAGCACTTTGCATCGTATTTCTCTCCGGAGTCCCCCCATAATTGAATAAATCTGCAGAATCTGGCGCTGTTTTTAGCAAAAGTCTTCTTTCCGTCTATTTTCGCAGGACTTTTCACAGGGGACGAAAACCACGTAACTTTTTATGGAAAAGAAGGGGAATGAGCACCAGATGGGGCCGAGGGGCCACCCGAGGGCCAAAAGGGGGCCCCACACGCGGCCAGATTCCTTGGCCGCGTGGGGTCACCCCTTTTGGGCCCAGATGGCCCACTCCGGCTAGGTCTTCGACGTACCCCTCCATATATACGAGAAACTGACGGGTTTTAAAGAGGAGGGCTGTTCGCGAAACGGAGCGCCGCCACCACCACGATCTTCGATTTCGGAGTCAGATTGATCCGGGATTTCATCCCCGGAGGTGGAATTCGAGGGGCTTCGTCACCATCATCATCACCACCATCATCTACATAAACCATGAGCTCCATCACCCCCTCCATGTGTGAGTAGTTGCTGTAGGCATGTGAGGTGTGAGGGGTTTTGGATGAGATTGATCATGTAATTGCTACCCGGTATGCGGGATCTAGGGGTTTGTCTTGAGAATTCTTATGTCTTATGTTGATGCACTATTGCTAGGCTTAATGCTTGTTACTAGGGCCCAAGTGGCATGATTTCAGTACTGAACTTACATTGCTACATCATATATTTGAGTTTGGTATCTATCTGCAATGTGTATTACCTGCTATTATGTTGAACCTGCGAACCCTAAAGTGACAGCTAGGGAAAACAAGGGGGGTATGTTCTAGTTTGAGGATTATGTGTGTTCATGGAGTGTTAATGTGTTGGTCCGGGCTATTCGAAAGGGTAGACCTTAATTACCTGTAGTTCCAAATTGGCCCCGGTGAAATGGGCAGGTAGGACAATAGGCTTTGTGCAGATTCTCTTGGTTAGTACGCACAAAAATTTACGGAACACACACCTACATAAAACTGAGATAGAGAAAGGCCCCGCTGCTAGCAAAACATTATTACATGATCAATCTTATCCGTGCAACACCCCGATGTCACCTCATGCCTGCGTTTTAGTCTCTGGTTTACTTTCACTCTTTTCCGGTGAAAACTGGGAAACACTTGCTCTCCATTTACTTTCTGTTTGTTTACTTTCACTGCATTATTACACTCACCACTCTCGCTACAAGTTTTTTGATACACAGGTGTGGTTGGGAGTGACGTCCCAATTGCTAAAGTCTCACCGGTATTCTTTTGTTCCCACTGAGTCGAACTACAAATTTGGGTAATACTTCCCATCGAAGACTACGATTGATCTCCTGCACTTGGGAGCCATCAAGACTGTTTTCTGGCGCCGTTGCCGGGGAGCCTAGCTTTATTGGTAAGACCACTTGTTATTGTCTACTTGCTGCACTTTCTTGTTCCCTACAATGGGAAAGGGAAAGGACACTTCGAAGGAGGTAATGCGTTCGACTACTCGTTCTGGTAATGATTTGCCTAGTAGACCAAAATTTTCACCTAATATTGTTTCTACTGTGGCTGCTAAGAAAAAGAAAGGAATAGCTGGTAAATCACCATTGTCAAAAATGTCTACTAGTACATCTAATGATCAAACACTTGATAATGTAGACAAAGAACTAGCTTCTGAAATTCCTGAAACTATTGAAACACCTGAGGCAAATGAAACACCTGAAACAACTGAAATTCCTGAATCTTTTGTAGATGAAAATGTAGAACTTGAGCTAGAAAGAAATGAGACTCGTAGAGAGTATGAATATGGGGCCTCTTCTGAAGAAGAAGAAGAAGCATTTATTGAGGCCTTTATATCACCTGATTATACAAAACTTGATAAACTCTCTATTTATGATGATGCATCTCTTGGAAACTGTTTTGCTGCTACTAGGAATTTGTGTGGCCCAGCTATTAGAATTAGAGATATAGATTATGAATTCAATGTTAATCCTGAGATAATTGAGATAGTTGAGAAGTCTAGATTCTGTGGAAAGGATGAGGAGTCTCCTCTTGATCATATTGCTGAATTGCATTCTTTATCTACTACATTTGGAAATGATGAAATCCGTCAACATTATTTATTCTTAAAATTGTTTCCTTTTTCTTTGGGTGAAGATGCTAGAGTTTGGTATAATCGTTTAGGACCTGCATGTATTACTAGTAAGGAAGAATGCTTGCAATTGTTTTTCTATAAATATTTTCCTGCTGAAAGGATACATGCATTAACTGTTGAAATTGGCAATTTTAAACAAGATAAGAAAGAGAGTCTACCCCAAGCTTGGGGGAGATTTGGTAAAATGTGTAAGAAATGTCCTGGTCATGGTTTTAAACCTCATGAATTGCTTGCTATATTCTATAATGGACTAATGGGAGAAACAAGAGACTACCTTGATAGTATTGCATGGAATATCTTTAGGGACAGAAGTGTTGATGAAGCAATTGAATTACTGGAGTCTATTCTCGAGAATGAAGCTGATTGGAACATTGAGGAGATAGATAAAAGTGAGACACTCCCAGAGAAGAAATGAGGTATCCTCGAATTGAACCAAGAAACAATGGCTGAAGCTTCCAAGGATATTAAAGAGAAGGGAGTTAAAACCTCTCATCTCAAGGAATTATCTGAAATGGGTATTAAACTTCCTACTGATGAACCATGCTTTCCAATTCAAGTGAACTCTATACTCCCTATGGAAGGTAATGAGGAGGTAACACCTCCTGTTGATGTCTCTTATGTTAACAATTTTGCTTATCATGATAATCCTGAGGAGCGTAAAATTAGAATGACTATCATGGAAAACCATCATAAAATTAATTTCCTCCGTGAAAATTTAAATACTAGTGTAGGGGAAGTTAAAAGAATTGTTAAACATTGTTAAATGATGAACAATCAAGTTGAGCAAATTATTTCTTTACAAAATCAATTGTATGAAAATCTGAATAAACAAAAACAATTATGTGGAGTTAATACAAGGGGAGGTGCAAGCACCCAGGATCCTGATTATCCTGATGATCATCCTAAAAGAAAAGAGCAAGTTGCTCTTAAAGATAAATCTTTTGCAGTAAAATCTCCCAATGAAAATGAGCATGATGATGACTCCAATGAGCAAGACAAGGATATTTCTATTTCTGATGCTGAAACTGAGGATGATAATAATGAAGAAGAAGAATCATCTCCACCAGATATTGAACAACATGATGATAATAATGAAGAAGTTGCTGGTAAGGAGGATCCTCAACCTCCTATTGAGAAGACCAAGAAGAAGAAGAAACCAAATAAAGATAAAGATAAAGGTAAAGAAAGGGATCCATGGGTACAAAGACCCATTCCATATCCCCAATAGGTATCAAAAACAAAAGATGAAGAGAGGTATGGGCAATTTTATGATATGATTAAGAATATGAAATTAGAGATTCCACTTATTGATTCTATTAAGAATCCTCCATATTCAAAATACATGAAAGATATTGTCACTAATAAAAGAAAGATACCTATTGATGCTATTACTGCTATGCTTGCTGATTATTCATTTAAAGGAAAATTGCCTGAAAAAAGCGGAGATCCTGGTATTCCTACTATTCCTTGCAAAATTAAAGAAGCCTATGTGAAATATGCATTATGTGATTTAGGAGCTGGTGTTAGTGTTATGCCTTTCTCACTATATAAGAAGCTTAATTTGAACAAACTAGTTCCAACAGAAATATCTTTACAAATGGCTGATAAAACAACTGTTGTACCTATAGGAATATGTGAGGATGTTCCCATCTCTATTGCTAATGAGTTGATACCTACTGATTTTGTTATATTAGAAATGCCTGAAGATGATAATCTATCTATTATTCTTGGTAGACCTTTTTTGAATACTGCAGGAGCTGTGATAAATTGCACTGAGAGCAAAGTGACATTTAATGTTAAAGGCAAAGATCACACTATTTATTTTCCCAAGAAGAAACATGTTACAAGTATGAGCACAAGTGTGAATGCTATACAGATAAATTCCATTAAGATTGGTAGCATTGAAATACCTATACCACCTCCAGCACCAAGGTATGAAATATTGATGATTGGGACCATTCCAATCAAATATGAGGTAACTTGATTTATTGTTTTATAATAAGTAATAATAAGAATCATGAGCTATATTATTTACATGTTGCTAATGAGACCTGATCAACCTCATTACTAATGTGGAAATGATAAAGGCATGATTCACAAACATTTAAATTGCATTTTTTTATGTTATTTGCTTTAAAATTGTGAGACATAGACATAGTATTAAAAAATTTAGAATCAGAAATCACAGAATATGAAGTTTTAGAAATTCTCTGTAGAAAAGTTTCACGTAAAATTCCAGAAAAATTAGGGGGTCAGTCTTTTGCCCGAAGGGACCAGCAGCCAGTGGGGGAGCACCAGCAGGCCACCAGGGGCCAAAATAGGTACCTCCACGCGGCCAGATTCCTTGGCCGCGTGGGATACCCCATTTTTGGCCACAAGTGGATGTTGGGGCCTATCCAATGCTCATCTGCTCCCTTTCGACCGAAAACCAACCCCAGTTCATCTCCTCCATTTTTCCCGTGCTCTGTTTTTCCGTCAATCCTCAATCTCCACATTTGAGGCAGATTTTTCAAATCTGTTTGATGGAATCACTCCTTGGTATGTAACTCCTTCACTCATCCAATTACTTTTTGCTCCCATGCTTTGTGTATGAAGTATTTTGCTGCACTAGGTGTCACCTATTATGTCTAAGAACTCCACGAATTTAAGTTTTCTAGTTGATATGGATGCATGATATTGATTAGAGGACTAGTTATGGATGCCTTAGCAATGTTTTAGAGTGATACAATTTAATTTTTGTTGAATTTTATTTTGGTACAGCAAGGTAACATGCTGAACAAGGGAAAGGCGTTGCTTGGGATGTCCTCAAGGACAAGGAGAAGAGAATCAAGGGTGTCCAACAATCATGATGATAATCAGTTATGGGAGGATGAATTGGTTTTTGCAGGTGAAAATCTGCGTGTCCATACCACAAGATGGCAAGACCCCGAAGTTCTTGAACATTGGGGGATTGCTGAAGATTTCCAAGCCTTTGCTACAACTACGGGGCTGCTTGAGTTCTCACGCCATCCACGCAACACATATGTGGAACTCTCGAGGGAATTCCTCTCTACATTCAGGTTTGAGGGACCGGTGGTGCACCGGAAAAGTAAGTCTAAGAACCCTCCTCCAGCTACGTTTGTCATTAAATTTACAATGAGGGGGCAGCGTTTAGTCATGTCATTAGAGGAATTCTGTAAGGCTATACGTGTACCAACTACGGGGTTATGGGATGAAACATATGCTGATTCTAGAGAAGAACTTGTCACATTCTGGCGTAGCATTGCTAAAAATATTCCTGAAAAAATGAATAGAGGCAAGCTCACATGCATCCAACACCCGGGCCTTAGATATTTTGCATTGTTTCTTGCTAGAGGATTCCTTGCTAGGGATAACACTTCTGCTTGCACTGGTCCTATGATCTATTTATTAAAATGTGCAATGGAAAATACAACACCTATATATAACCTGGGAACCATACTTGCTAGAACTTTGCATTTAGCTGTGAGTAGGAATGGCACGGATAAAACTCCTTTATATGTTGGTGCCATTGCCACTTTAATCCATGAATACATTATGGCAGAACGAGGTTTTAATGATAACTTGGGTACCATGGTAAATGAGTCTCGACTGCTGGATTTTGGTTTACTTTTTCGCATGGATATGAGCAGGGCTGAGAAAGAATATTTTTCATATTGCTATAAGGATTCTAATGGGCACATTGTGTCTGTTAGGCTCCCTTGTGCTGACTTGTTTGACAGGGAGACAAAGTGGACTGTGCAAGAAGAGCCACAACAAGAAGAGCAACAACAGGAGGAGCCCCAATACCAGGCGCCTATGGCATATCCCTAGGGCTTCCCTGAACCACACCTTGGAGCACAGGCATGGCAGGATCCATCCTTCTTCCAGGGAGGTTCGTTGAGTGGTGGACATGATTACCACCCAGGATAGTAGCTTGATCACAAGCTTGGGGGAGTATTTCTCTCCCTCCTCATTCGTTGTGTTATATCACTTGCATGTTATTTGTTGTTTTATGTTCTTTAAATCTGAAAAACACAAAAATATTTTTGTTATTTGTTAGCTAGTTTACTTCTGGTTATTTACATTATGTTTCTAAAAATCAAAAACCACAAAAAGATTTTTGTTTTCTTGAGTTTAGTATAAATACGGAGCTGCAGGAATTGCTGAAATATGTTCACTGTTATATGCTTTAATCTTTACTTGTGACTCCGTTTGAGCTGAAAATTTAATCACTACTGCAACTTTTTATGGCCTTCACCTCTGTAAAACATGAGAAACTTTTGAGGTGTTTAGGTAGGTAAACAAATTGCTGAATGCAGTAACTTTTTATAGCAAGATTTGAGTTTTTATTGAGCAGTTCAAGTGGGGAGAGGAGAACAACAATGATATGATAATGTGCTTGAAGGGATGAAAGGTATGACACCTTTGCCATGCTTATGTATGCTTTTTAATAACAACAAGTGCACACCTTATGATTCCCTTAACACTTAGTGACATAATAGCCATTGTTTATCTCCTCCGTGGTTTAGTAGAATATATTCTGATGCAACTAAAATATTGTTTAGTGTCATTACTTGGCTGATGGATTGAATAATTGTAGCCTTAAGCAAAGATTTACACATCCCATTGTTCTTACTGAACTTGCCAACCAAGGCGGAAGCCCTGCTACCACCCCTACCCCACTCCGCCACTCCGCGAGCCCCCAGGACGAGGAAACGAGCGAACCCGACGTCGTTGTGTTTTCTGGTGAGAGAGGAGGAGAGGAGAGGAAGGCGACGGTCACGGAATGTAGATCGTGAGATCTACGGTTCCGCTTGAACAGGCCGTGTTCCTGCGTGTTGCTGCCGCGCGCGTGACTGGGCCGATTTGGCCGTTAGTTGGGCCCTGCGCATAGGAACCCAGCCCGCACAATGTGTTGGTTTTTCTTTTAAAATAGATGGAAAGCTTGGTGTTTGCTTTTGCTCTGTAAAAAAATAGATTTTGGGGAAATAAATTCAACCAAAATTCTTGCAGTATTTTACCCTTTTTCTTAATCACCTCCAAGTGGTAGATCTAGGTTTGCTTGATTATTTTTGCCTTGGTATTAAAAATGCCAGAGTCTATCTGTTAGACCATTTGGTTCATAACTTGTTGAGTATGTATCCATTTTGGTCAAACCACATCGTTTTGAGTAGCCCTTGAGTAGATCTATCAGTGAGACTTGACCTTGCATCAAGGAGAGTTGCCTTTTGGAAATTCCATCCATTTTGGTAAAGGACCAATAGGCATTTCTAGGATTTTTAGAGAGTGTTTAAAAATGATTTTTCATGTGGATCCAATTGGATAAGCTTTTGTGTGATTAGATCTATGTAATCCTAGCTTGGCATAATATTTGGAGCTATAGATTATTTTTGGCATGCATGTCTAGATTTTGCACTTTTCTGTTAATATTAAATTTTGTGTATTTATTTGTGAATAAATGTTTGTTTGTTAGAAACTTTTTTTCTAGCATGTGTAGATGTGCTTCTCTCTGTTATTAGAATGATTTCTTGCAGTACTAGTATGTTAGGAAGTTTGTTCATGTTTGGAAAGCAAACAGAAATAGAATAGTCTAGTATTGTTTTCTAGTATTTTTATTGAATAGATTGTGTGAGCAAGTTTGGTTTTGATTATTACCTAGGTTGATGTTTATCTGTTGAGTCCAGTACCATTTTGGTATTGATGTTGTGATGGTATCACCTCTGTTAGCTTGCACCTTGATTTATAGAAAAGCATGTGTAACATTGGTTGTTTGTTTTCACTTTGTTGTTGTCACTAGTATGAGTAGTTGTGTGATGCTTGATTTGATAGATTAACTTTATAAAGTGAGACCAGATGCATGGTGACCTCTCAATGTTGTGCAAAAATAGTGGAACACCCACTGATCCCATTGCATTTTGGTTAGGGCTACAAATTCCCGACCATACACTTATTTGTCAGTAGCATATATTACTATATATGTGTTTAGTATTTTCCACCAAGGAAAATAGATGATTTCTCTAATTGTTTGATTGAAGTGTTTAGTAATGCCTTGTGACTCTTAGTATGTTAGTTGAGTTACATTTTTTGATATGATGTTCCCTTAGGAATATCATGTTAAGGAGTGATTGACTATTGTTTTGGTTAATTTGAGTGTTGTTTGCTAATAGAAGTATTTCTTAGTATTGATGACTATGTGTGGATAGAATTTCCTTTGAGTGATTTGATTTTAGAAAGTGTTTGTTTGAGCTTGCTTTGAGTGAATAGCTACTGGTTGTATAGCATGTCACTTTGGTGCTTGTTATTTGATTGTTACAAAAGCATGATTCATTAGACTTAGTTGATTCTTGCTAAGTAGTTGTTTTCATAGAGTTATTTTATAATATTTTCTTACTAGCATGTGTAAGGTGTATTTGGTGTTAGTAGGTATTTATATTCATGTATTGCTTGTCTAGGAAATGCATTCTTGTAGGGTTGATTGCTTCTCTAGTATTGAATTAGTGTCACCACTACATATTATGAGTTGTTCTAGTATTGTTTTCTTTATATTTTATGTGTGTATGATTATCCTAGCATGTTTTCACTTCTTTTATTATGGCATGCCTTGTTTAGTTGATAGATGTTGTTGGTTGTAGAATACATTATTTCTTATAGCATGCTTGTGTAGCAATCTTTCTTATTAGTATGCTATTAGTGAACCCCTGCTTTTATTCTATTTTCTAGCCTTATTATCTCTTGTGATTATTGTGTTTTAGAGTGTGTTTTATGACTTGTTACAATTGATTGGGCCATTGGTTTGTTTAGTTATATTTATGATTGAGTGACTCTTTAGACTTGGTGTAAATATGAGCTTAGTCAGTAACTAGCTTGTTTCATATGTGGTTTGCTTTGCTGTTTGGGATTGTCTAAGTGATTGCCTTAACATGAGTATTGCACTAGTGTTATTTTTGTGTTTAGTAGTATCTTGTTACATATTCATTAGTTTAGTGGTAAACTTGTTGGGTGATGCTTGCTTGTGTTGTTGTTAATACCCACTGCCATGGGTATTGCCTTGAATGATTGATATTACTTTGGTAGTCTCACCTTTGTGACCACAAGATATTTTTAGATTCTTAAATATATTGGTATTAGAGTGGTACACCCACCCAACCTATGATATTTAGGATGTGTAATATGGTCTCCCAACCATAAGTATTCTAGTAATAACCTTTATTCCATGAATGTTTGTGAGGTAGTTCTCTCGTTAAACTTTTTAAGTGATTGCGATAGTATAACTTTGCTTGCTGTATGTGTTGCTTAGTACTATTGATTGCCTTCATTAGTCCTGAGTGAGTGTCTTTTATTCTTTCACGACGTTAGAAAACAAAGAAGAAGAAGAAGAAGAAGAAGAAGAAGGAGTTGTAGAGATGTGTGTCAAGTTCAAGCTACTTCAAGGCCAGGGACACAAAGAGTTTTAAGGCAAGCCATCCTGATGCTTGCTACTACATTTATCATTATCTATCATGCATGTTTTTCTTCTGAAAGTTTTACAAAACTTTTATTACCAAAACTATTTTTGTGTGACTATTACTACTATTAATATAATATAAGATATTATTATGCCAGTAGTTGAAACTTGGTTTTACCAAGCCCATACCCACCATAGGGTATTTATTACCACCAAAAGTATTAGTCCCTAGGTGGACACCTTAAAAATATGTTTTTTGCAAAGCAAAGGCTTTATGGAAAACCCTGTGGAAAGGCAAAGCCTTATCCACAGTAGATTTGTGAAGTGGTAATTTTTGGGAAAAAGGTGTTTTCAAAAATGACACATAACCTAGTCTTCGCCGTACAACCTTTATCGTATTGCCACTCTACCCCAACATGGGCACGGGGCTTAATTTGAAAGTTGTTCTTGTTAGTGTGTGCTCTATCTCAATTTTCTTTAACGGATGTGACTTCCCTCGAACCAAAATGCCGCCAAGTCATGAAACACGAGGCATACAAAGTGAGGGATTAAGTTACCCCCCGGGTGCGACAGTTGGCTCTCCTGCCGTGGTGGGGTGGGACCTGGTGCCGGGTAGATTACTCTCAACTGAAGAGATAGTCATATACTAGCTTGACCATAGTGGATGGTTAGGATCAGTTATCTGATGTTGACATACTGTTGATACAGTTCGTGGTTGTTCATGGCAGATGTTCTGGATCTTGTGGATTGTGTATACCTCTGGAGAGTCAAACTATTCTGAATAGCCACGTCCTCGGATATGGACAGTTGAATGGCCATGTAGCTAGCTTTGTGTCAATGTTTTCAAAAAGGAATTTTGAAAAGAGGTTTTGAACTTGTGAATTATTGAAAGGAGGAACTTTGTACCAGTGAGGTACAGATGAAGAAAAGTTGGGGGTGGTTTTGAAAGAAGTTTTGCAAAGAGAAAATTATCTTTTCTAAAACAAAGTTTTAAAAAAACTCTTGGACATGCAATATCTACAAGAGAAAGAAAACTATATTATTTTCTTTTGAAGTATCTTCTTCAACAAAGATACAGATATTTTCAAAATCATCTATGATGTATCCTTCACATATCATGGATAGTGAACCCTATGTATAGCATACCTACTCCACCATATAAGCATACTTGCATTCTATAAGCTTCATGACGGGTGTCTTGCTGAGTACATTCAAACGTACTCATATTGGTTTCTTCCCTAGTATCTACTTGCCAGATTTCAAGGAGGAGTCTCAGGAAGAGATCTACGAGGAGGAGTACTGCACTGATGGCCTTGCGAACTAGGATCGTCTCCCGGTCAGCAGCCTGTAGGTTAAGGCGTGACTTGGGATCTACTTCATTGTGTGTTGATTGTCTTCCGTTGTGTGTGTTGAGTTTCTTGCGCTATGTGGCAGTTGTGTTAGACTTGGTCATGTAACCATGTCTCTTTGTAAGACCTTTCCGTAATCGTGTAATGGATAATATATCTGTATGCCAACTTGGTATGTTGTTCACGACTGGTGTGATCTGGGATCGTGAATGTATGGATATCGGAGGTCCTTGAATAGTGGTTCAGGGGGACGTTAGAGAGTTGGTATCAGAGCTATCCTGACCTTAGGAGACCTTAGTTAGCATGGACGTTAGCTAGTACTATGAAAAGATAATTTATAAAACTAAGTTACTAAGACGACTATGTACCAAAATATTCTATATATCCTATCACCCCTGTGTTTTTGAAAACTCTACTTATACTAAGTTACCTTTGAGCATCTTGAAATTTGGCACATTGTTACCTAACTTAAGCTATACTTATAATTTGTGTAGATGGCAGTTGTCTTCACCGAGTCCTTCCGGCTAGGTACGCATGCACCTTGCTACCGCCGTTTTGAGGAGGATTTGATCAAGATGACTCGTCTTATCGGTCTCCCAGTACGCGAGTTGAAGGGAGCCTAGATTCACCATGATGGACAGGAGTTATCCTAGTTGGTAGTCTGTACCATTCGTGCTTCTTTCCTAGCACAGTCGACCCCGGAGATCACCTATAAACTGAAGGAGAATAGTTGGGAAGATGGTATCCTTAGAGTGATGCAGCTGACTATCGCAAAGCTGGCAAACTTTTTCCGCGGCAAGTTCGAAGGCACCCCCTATAGATACAATGGGATTTGTGATGAGGATGACAAGCCTATAGATGTCACTGAAGAATTTGTCTTTGCTCGTCATTTCCAACACATGGAGGGACAACTGTACAACACTCAGTTTGCCCTTGATATACTAAGGGGAGAGTTCGACATCCGAGGGAGGAAGATATTCCAGCTAGAGAAAGATCTGAGAGTTTCCTCTACTACCGAGCACCGTCTCGGAGCACCAAGGAAGACCATGAAGTACGTTGACTCCCGCGTTCGTGCACAAGTGATAAGCCTTCAGTTTCAGCTTGCAACCAACCAGGCCAGAGTTGAAGAGTTGGAGGAAGAGCTACACGCGTCCTCAAGCACTTAGGATTGCTGCTGGTTGTTAGGAGTTGTATTGTTTCCACCCAGACGCTTGTTTGTGTTTGTGTTGTGTTAGTCTGTTAAGGACTATATGTGTGCTAGATGTGTTGTAAGACCTATACTTTTACTATGTGAACCCTAAGTTTGTTTTATGCTTGTTAAGACTCTGCTTTATGTGTGTGTTAGTCTATGTTTGAGATTGTGGTTTTATTCTTAGATGCTTGTTTGTTGTTGTGTTTTCAACCATTCTCATCTTTGTTATGAGCCGGTTTGTTTCACAAGTTTTCAAAACAAAACCACCCTTTTATCTGCTCTCGTCTTATACCATTCTTTTCTTCGGTATGGCCAGCGAGTTACCTCCACCACCTGAGCCAACAGTTGCACAAGTTTTTGCACTAATAATGGAAGATCATGAAGCTGCTCGTGCAGAGCGCAAAGCCACCCTTGTTGACCTACAGAACTTGACTCAGCTTAGCATTGCTAATGTTGAGAATAATTCTATCCTTATGAGGGAACACCAGCACATGCTTGCTGATGAGAATCGCAAAAGTAAGATAGTGACGCAAGGAGAACCTAGTTCACCTGTGACTCACAGTACTTTACCTGCGATGCCACAACCCCCAAGGAAGCGTGTGAATTTCAGGCCTAAAACCATAGGTTGATATACTTGTGGGAAGGAAGGACACTTCGCTCGCGAGTGTTCCAAGAAAAATCGTGTTCTAGTTCATCCTGATGAAACCCAAGAGACCCAGGGTCCAACCCAGAAGAAGCAAAAGAGTTTGATGAGTGGACCTCGAGACCAAGATAACGTTAAGGAAGCATCTGAGCCTCATGCCATAGTTATTGGTACGTTTTCGAACCAGATCTATGACCACCCTAGTTCTTGTTTGACTTCGTACGCTGACAAAATCCGACGTGATGGAACACTAGAAGTGTCTCGTCGGACTAGTAAAAAGTACCTTTAATACTAACTACACTAACAAACTGTATCTAACTCTAGCTTAACACCTAACATCAGTTTTAAAATTACTAACCTATTTATCTAAAACCAAGGAGAAAGGTGCCATAGGATGTTTTATAGTTGTTTGACAGAAAGAGGAAGTTGAAGGTTATATTGGAGTTTTGAGCTATGTTTTGCTAGACAATGAGATCTTTTGTGTATCTATTTTGGGAGAATCGGGTTTTAGGATATAAGGTTTGTGGAGATGAAATTTAGGTTTAGAACAGGAGAGAAAGTTTGAGGAGAATATGAGAATTATTTGAGTCGAACCAATGATATATTATGGTATATATACTCTAGGGCTAACCAGTTGTGGACCCCAAAACTTTGGAAGTTATATAGAGCTAAAACTGTAGCATAGAAGAAATGATTGAAGGCTTAGGAATATTGGTGGAAACTATTGGATTTTTAGGAAGCACTTTGTAGCGTTCCCACATTTAAATAATGTAAGGACACCTGTGTTATTGTGCTAGTCCCTGGATAAATTGCTAGCACCACAGTACAAAATGAAATATCATGCAAATGCATCAAATTCTATTACATCGCATGATCCAGTCTTTACAAAATAGGATTACAACTTGCATAGTCTTAGAAAACTAGCAGAAAACAAAGAATTACAGCGGAAAACATAGTACAACATTGAGCCCATCTTCTTCATGTGCCACAGGCAAAACATGTTGGCGATAGTCTCGAGATCCTAAACGAAATCCTCACTCGTCTTTAGAAACATCTGCAATATGGAATATGCAGCCACAAGGGAGTCAATACAATTTAATGTATTGGCAAGTAACACTATGGTGGATATAAATGGCAAGACTAATACTACATGCTCATTTGGCTGAGTGGAGTTTTGGCTAAGTTTGCATAAAGCCAGTTTTCTCCTATCACTTTTGTAAAACAAACTTTTCTTTTCAAAGGGTGGCAACATTGGATTAAGATCCAAGCACCACAACTACTGTTCATGTAACAGCCCAATTTTTGGAAGACAGGAAAAAACTTGTTTTCAATAACCCAAAAATCAGGGCCAACAAAAACTTTTTAATATGTTTGACTTATTCTTGTGTTTTCATTTATATTTGGTTGTTGTATGTGTTTGTGTTTGAGTTTGTTAACATAACATTAAAAACAATGATCATAGCTTTCTTAAAACACAACCCTGGTGATCAAGTCATGACAAGAAAGCTTATCATCTTCATCCATCACACTGTTTTGGCAAAAACCTTTTTGAAAGTGTTTTGATTTTAAAAGAAACCCAAAGACCAAGTTTTGAGGAAAACAAAAGATAATTTCCAAAACTATATGACAAGTATTTTTGGAGCTAATCATCTCCAACCTGTTTTCAATCAATATGTTTTTGCAAGTATTTCAAAAACACCTTCTCACTTCCTTCTTTTGCAAAAAACTATAAGAGGGGATTATGTTACCCCTGTGTTTGACCTAAATTATACTCTCTTGGAAATAACAAGCTTTGAGATAATTTTTTTTACAAAACCTTCTTGTCATGGTATGCCTTGATCACTACCTCTATTTAACACTTGAGAGAAACACCTGGAAATTAATTTGAAGAACTCAGTTGTTTGAGTGATCTTGTGTGATTTGTTATGTTACCTGCTTGTTGTGTGATCTTGTCCTGTGTTTGCTTGAGGTATTTATTTCTGTTTGTTGATAAGTGTGTGCTGTTTTAAAGATAATAAAACTTAGTAATAACAAGATCAAGCATCTATATCATATTCCATCACATGTCCATTTTATCCTCTGCTTTCCTAAAAACTTCCAACTTTGGAGACATGCTCTTATGTCCTATTTTCTTCTATTCACAATGCATCATTATAAATTTCTTTATATATATCTTTTATATATATCCAAGTTGTTAATTTGGATATTGAAACCCTTTGTTATCATCTATCAAAGTCCTATTGAAGGCATCCTCAAAATAATGATCATATCTCCTTTTTATGAATCACTTTGTCCATGTTACTCCAAACCACTCCTCTTTGTTTGCAGGACCAATGAACCTACCCTTGTCATCTCCATGACCTATAAATCACCTTCATATGGTCCATTTATTTTCCAAAGACCATTTGATTATTTATCTCTCATGGTTTTTAAACTATTAAATAAACTCCTGTTTTCACCATTTTCCCACTTGGTGTCTCAAATTTTTTCAAAGGAGTTGTTTATTAAAAATCACTTTTGAGCCTTATATTATATACTATCTCTTACCAACTCAAAAATATTTGTTTTAAAATCATTTTACTATTTATTATTTTCCATTTTCCAAAAGGCCAGAATTGGATTTTAAAATATTTTGTGAAGAAAAGTATTTCCTAAAATCTTGGAAAAATTACCCAACATGCCTAAGGTCATGTGGGACTTATTTATAGAAAAACATTTGCAAGTTGTTTTGAAAATTTTGGAGAAAACATTTCAAAACAGTTTCTACCATTTTTGAAATTCCAAAATTTTGTGAAAGAAATATTTTCAAAAACTCTTGAGACCACCACCCCTAGACTCCATTTTGTATTCTCTATCCAATGGACATGATTTTGCACACATGTTCTATTAAAATTATTGGTGAAAACAATCAAAAACCACTTCTGGTTATTTTGGACATGGTTGTTTTCACACATGTTTTGATCAATTATTGAACCCTATTCACCTCTCTCTTGTCCTGGGCAGTAGTAAACATCTTGCTTCACCTCCTGGACATGGTCTACCCACCCATCTCTCTCTCTCTCCCTCTAGCTCATCCATCCACATGAAGACAAGGATGGTGATGACCACCCCATTCTTTCTACTCCACCTCCACAGTGCATCCCTGAAGCAGCCCTTGCGCCAGCACACCCCTCTCACCCCCGTGATCCCTCTGGAAGAAACCCACCCCCTCTCCTTGTCCCTTTCCTCCATTTCCATGAGCTGGCCATGGCGCCCAGAACGTCCGCGCCACGTCGCCCGCGTTCCAACACCTGGGTCGCATACCCTGGCTCCAAAACTTGTCAAGAAGCCTCGTGAGACTCTAAGGAGCGCGCCTGTGTCCTACTCTCGTTCCATCCCACTCTCCTTCTCCCTCAAAACATTGTCGAACACCTGCGGGTCTGAGGAGAGAGCTCCCGAATCCGATCATCTCGGACCGTATCTCTCCACTCAATCCATCCCTGGAGGACCCCCGAACCATGCCCTATTCCCTAGCCTCATCTCGCTCTCGGGGATCCATGGAAGCGCTCGCGCCCAAGCTCACTGGTTCCGCCATGGCCGCGGGTCGCCATGGTCGACGTTGGCTCGGCATTGACCCCCTCACTACCTCCTAATCCCTCCCTTAGCTCTCTCCATCCTTCAATTTAGTTTTGCCTTGCTCAATTTCATCTCCCACCCCTTGCAGGGGAGCCGCCATCGACGACCTGGCTCACCGGCCGCCGTGATCCGCTGCAGACCTCGCTCTGGTCCACTCCTCCGGCCGCAGATGAGAGCATCAGATTCACGGCGTCCCCGAGGTGCTCGGTGACCGATATCGTATCCACGCGGATCTCCTAACTCCCTACAGCGAGATCTCCGGCGGCAACTGCCTCGGGCCGCCGCACGAACTCGTCGCGCCGCCAGTTTATGGCCAGGGCTGCGTGGCATCCTCTGGAGCGTTGGATCTGCATCCAACGGAGCTGTTTGAACCTTGGCTCATCTAATCTCCGCCGTTGATCTGCGATCTAATGGCCGCGTACCGCTTCGCCGCGCGTGCACTGGCCACCGGGCCGGCCTGTTCTTCCTCGGCCCGTTACTCGCAGATCTGGCCTGCTAATCCTTTTCTGCAGGTAGTTTAATCTTTTCCCTGCATCTCTATTTCTGTCTGTTTACTTTAAATCGAGATAAAAATGTTAACCAGTGAATCTTGCCAAACTAAAAATCACAGTACTAGATCTACAAAATCTTAACCACCTCCAACTTGTAGATCTGTATTTTGTGCAATAGTTTTGGGAGAAATAAAATAAATGGCAGAAGCACTCATTAACACCATTTCTTTAATAACTTGAGTTTTAAGTATCCAAATCATGCAAACTCAACTGTTCTGAGTAGCTATTGTTAATATCTATCTGAAAAACTTGACCTTGTGTTGACTTGAGTTGTGGTGTGAAAATGACATGCATGTTAGTTTCAGGCCAGAGAGCACTTCTATGAATTATTTAATTTTATTGGTGATGATTTTTGAAGTGAATCCAATTGTGTTGGTTTGCTAGTTACTAGGAGAATCTTATACTAGATTTTAATGATGTTATGAGTTACAGAATAGGATTGGTGCGACATTTAGTGTTTAGCCATTTTCTGCATATTATTGTTATGCCTTGATTAAATTGTGTGTTATATTGTTTTGGTTATAAAATTGATTCCTAGCATGTGTAGGTTATTTATACATGTTTGAAATGTGTATTGAGTGTTTCACTAGTATGATAGGGTTTGTGTGTGAAAACCATGTTTGTTATAGTTTTAGTCTCATAGGATTGTTCTCCTAGTAATAATAGGTGAGAATATGTTATTCTTCATATTGGTATGATGAATTGAATAAATGCTTTAGTATTGTTTTACATAGCATAGCTACTGTTATTATATCATATTATACTTGATTGCATGCTTGAGTGAGCTCTAGATCAAATTTCCATGCTATGTTAGTATTAGATGTTTTTCTGCCATAAAGTTGTTGTTTGCATGCTTAATTTTTGAGGCATTGATTAGATTGTTATTTTGTTATTACTAGCATGTATAGGTGTTATTTTCTCTGTTATTTGGATGCCATCTTACAGATCCCTCATGTTAGAATAAATCTTGTTTAAGGATCTCTTATTGTTATGCATGTCTGCTTATCTAAATAGCCCTTTTTCATGTCTAGTTTTAATAGTTGTTTTGCCCCATGATTATTTCCATGCATTTAGTGATGCCATGGTATGTTTGTTATTGATTTATCTCTGTTATTAGGTTGCTTAGCTACTGGTTATATTAGTTCTCTATGTTTAGAGAAGCATGTGTTACTTTGAGCTTGTAGTATTGCTTGTTAATATTTTCCTATGCATATGTATGTGTTCCTAGGTTGTTTTCTTGTTATTTTGCTCGTCCTCATGAATGACCAGAGAGTCATTTAAACTTATTTGAGCATGATATGAGAGTGGCACACCCACTGAACTCATGCCATTTTGGTTGAGGATCCATAGCATCAACTCTAGTGTTATTCGTGTGTATTGTCTGTGCCTGTTTTGCTGGATGGTGTGCACCCTAGTACAATTGTTTGTGAGTATACTTGTTTGATGAAATGCTTGCTTTATGTTTATATTTTATCAAATGCTTGCCTTTGTTTGGTTCTGATTGGGTGTTTTTCCTCTTTGTTTTACGACGTTAGATAACGAAGACGGTATTATTTTCCCGGAGAGGTTTTTATTGCAACTCTTGTTTATTTCAAGAGCAAGACCAAGACCAGTGCCAAGGCAAGCCATTCTAAACGCTTGCTGTTTTTTTACTTATCATTATCTATCATGCATGTTTTACTTCTGAAGTTTTACAAAAGTTTGATTCAAAAACTATTCTTTTAAGTGGACTATACCACTATTTATTTTATGTATCTATTATGTTATACCCACTATATAATCTTGGTGTTACCAAGCCCTTTAGATATTTTAGTATCCTCACTTAATCAACTTAAGTCCCCTAGTGGACATTTTAACTTGATGTTTTTGGAAAGCAAAAGCTTGGAAAAACCCCGAGGAAAGGTGGGACCTTGTCCGAGGGAGGTTTGTGAAGAAGGAAATGTTTTCGACTTGTTTTCCAAAAATAACACATAACCTAGTCTTCGCCGGACAACCAAGCCGTGCTGCCACATTACCCCAATATGGGAACGGGGTCTAGCTAATTGCTTGTCAGTGTTAGTCCGTGTCTACCTCAATGTGCTATAGGGGTTAGAGTCCCCCGAACCGAATTGTCGCCAGGAGGGAGAAATGGGACATTCAGAGTGTGGGGATTAAGTTCGCCACCGGTTGCAACAGTTGGGTCTCCTGCCATGGCGGTGTGTTGTCAGGGGAAACCGGATCGATACGGCTGACTCACTCGGTGCCGGGGAGAACAAACCCAGTTGAAGAGGTAGTCATTTACTAGCACTGACATACTGGATGGTTAGGACCAGTTATCCGATGTTTGCATACTGTCTCAGACAGTCCGTGGTTGTTCACGGCGGATGTACTGGATCTTGTGGATTGTGTACACCTCTGAAGGGTAAAACTATTCAGAATAGCCGCGTCCTCGGATATGGACAGTTGAATGGCCATGTAGCTAGCATTGTGTCAATGTTTTCAAAAAGCTGGAAAGTGTTTTGGAATTGTACCTGGGAGGCACGTTGAAAGGGAATGATTGTACCTTTGAGGTACCGGATAAATGATGATCTTAAAGATGTGTTTTTCCAAGAAGTTTTGCAAAGAGAAATGTTATGTTTATTTAGGATGCTTTATCAAACCCTTGTGGACATGCTATATCTACAAGAGAAATGAAATATCTTTTGAAGTATCTTCTTCAACAAAGAAAATAAAACTTGTGCAACTATGATGGGTCTTAAATTCATCATGGCTAGTTGAACCCTAATTAAAGCCTTCCTACCACCTATATATATTCATACTTGCATGTTTAGCTTTCATTTGGGGTGTCTTGCAGAGTACATTCAAACGTACTCATATTGGTTTTGTCCCTGGCTATTGTCTTAGTCAGATTTTGAGCAGAAACCCGGAGAACCTGAAGAAGATGGTGCCGCTGACGACTATGCGAACTAGGATCGTCTCCGAGTCAGTAGCCTGTAGGTAGTCAAGGCGTGACTTGGGTTTACCACGAGTGTGTTTTGCAGTCTTCCGCTGTTTTTAGTGTGTGTTCCTGCCCTACGTGGCAGTTGTTTTCAACTGTGTCGTGTGACCAGTTGTGTAAGCCGTGTATTCGTGTAGTGGATGTTGTAATCTACAATGCCAACTCGAGTATGTTGTTCACGACTAACTGATCATGGGATCGTGAATGTATGCATACTGGAGGTCTTGGACTGCTAGTCTTGGGTACCCACAGAGTTGGTATCAGAGCCATCCTGACTTTAGGAGACCTTAGTTTAGCATGGACGTCAGATAGGAAACAAAACTATTTTGGTAAAAACTATATTACTACCTAAAATGTTTTATCTAAGGAACCCTAAGCATGGTTTCCATTTTTCCTCTTATTTTCAAAAAATACGGCCCGGTTTATAAAACAGAAGTTTTGAAGAAAAACAGAGAAAATAGGAAACATATCTTTTTGTCCTTTGTTTTCATGGCTCCAAATGTTTTGTAAATAAATAAACATGAGTTTATAAAATTTTGGTTTTCTTTGAAAAGTATATCAAAAAGTTTTCTTCTGTATCTTTCTATAAAACAATTACATACTTGGCAATATCCCGAGAAGACCTTAGTAGTTAGCAACCCGAAGAAAAAGGAGCTTTGTGCCGAAGATCTCAACACCATGGTGATTTCTATGCAAGTCCCGAAGACTCTGCCATGTATAAAAATCTACAAAGATATTTAACAACATGAAGACTTCAACAACCCTTTTGTCCACCCAGACCCATAGGAATTGATAGGTTTCGCTCAGTTGTTTTACTTGAGCTAACCCGTTCTTCCGCGGTAATAGACGTTTGCTGGTACTAGAGGTACCTTGTTTGTTCTTCGTTTGTGCGTTGTTGGTGTGGTTTACATTTGTGTGGTGTTTTTACTTGCTCCCATGTTTGGTGTACTTTTGAATTTGTTTGCTTGAGTGTCTCACAAGCACGCCTTTTCGGCAAAAACAAAGTCACCACACATCTACCTCTTGCTTTGTTCCCGCTTGATTGCGAAAAATCTTTTTGCCAGGTCGGCCTTAGCTACCCTTTTTGGTATCTCTTCAAAATTCTGACTTAGCAAAAAGCCCTTTTTTTAAATAAAAAGTTTTATCTCCCATTCCCTCATGAGAACTGCAAGATTGTGGAGCGCTCTCTACTTCAACCCGAGAGCCCAAGATCTCTTAAATCTTCTTCAAGATGGACGACGGACTTCACGCGCCATTTTGTGCAACTACATCAAGAGCTGTCATGAAAAACGACAAATTCAGATTCAAGCCCGAGAAGACGCGAGATGTGTCTCGCGATACCAACAAAAAAAAACTTTTACTAGTCTAACACTACTAACATAACTAACTAATTTTAGATTAACATCTAACCGAAGTTTTGCTTAAGGCACTAGCTAGTTTTCCCGAGGGAAAGCTAACTATGTGATCCTAAATCACCTATGAAGACGCCTACAAAGCTCCATGAAGATCAAGACCCAACAAATTCTTCCACGACCTGCCGTCGCCACCAAGCAAAAAATGAGACGAAGACGAAGATAATTCCCGACAACCTACGAAGATCAATCAAAGGGGGGAAGCATCCGCACTTCAACGCGGTCGACCACTCAAGAAGCTAAGAAGCCTATAGGAGTTTCTAACAGCTCTCATAGCAATAATCGGAGAGAGTCAAGTCTACGAACCTGACGCCATGTGAGACTCGATTGTTGTCATGGGTAACTACCCGTGAAACTCCTAAAGAAGATCAGGTCCAGACAACGACATAAGGTCTATGAAGCAGAAAAATCAAGACCCTTCATTAGCTTGTGTCGTCTCACCAACATCAACCTCAAGGCCATGACGTGTCAAGTGAACATATCCATCTTCTCGACAAGCAACATTCTGACAACATCAACACCTCGAGTTCTCAGAAGACCACCTCGTCAAAGGATCTTCATTTACAAAAATTGAAGAAGCTCGGGACTCTTGTTCTTAGTTACACTCTTAAGTACCCACTTACGAATCTCAGGGACGAGATTCATTTTTAAGGGGGGAAGAGCTGTAACAGCCCAATTTTTGGAAGACGGGAAAAAATTTGTTTTCAATAACCCAAAAATCAGGGCCAACAAAAACTTTTTAATATGTTTGACTTATTCTTGTGTTTTCATTTCTATTTGGTTGTTGTATGTGTTTGTGTTTGAGTTTGTTAACAACTAACATTAAAAACAATGATCATAGCTTTCTTAAAACACAACCCTGGTGCTCAAGTCATGACAAGAAAGCTTATCATCTTCATCCATCACACTGTTTTGGCAAAAACCTTTTTGAAAGTGTTTTGATTTTAAAAGAAACCCAAAGACCAAGTTTTGAGGAAAACAAAAGATAATTTCCAAAACTATATGACAAGTATTTTTGGAGCTAATCATCTCCAACCTGTTTTCAATCAATATGTTTTTGCAAGTATTTCAAAAACACCTTCTCACTTCCTTCTTTTGCAAAAACTATAAGAGGGGATTATGTTACCCCTGTGTTTGACCTAAATTATACTCTTTTGGAAATAACAAGCTTTGAGATAAAAAAATTTACAAAACCCTCTTGTCATGGTATGCCTTGATCACTACCTCTATTTAACATTTGAGAGAAACACCTGGAAAATAATTTGAACAACTCAGTTGTTTGACTGGTCTTGTGTGATTTGTTATGTTACATGCTTGTTGTGTGATCTTGTCCTGTGTTTGCTTGAGGTATTTATTTATGTTTGTTGATAAGTGTGTGCTGTTTTAAAGATAATAAAACTTAGTAATAACAAGATCAAGCATCTATATCATATTCCATCACATGTCCATTTTATCCTCTGCTTTCCTAAAAACTTCCAACTTTGGAGACATGCTCTTATGTCCTATTTTCTTCTATTCACAATGCATCATTATAAATTTCTTTGTATATATCTTTTATATCTATCCAAGTTGTTAATTTGGATATTGAAACCCTTTGTTATCATCTATCAAAGTCCTATTGAAGGCATCCTCAAAATAATGATCATATCTCCTTTTTATGAATCACTTTGTCCATGTTACTCCAAACCAATCCTCTTTGTTTTCAGGACCAATGAACCTACCCTTGTCGTCTCCATGACCTATACATCACCTTCATATGGTCCATTTATTTTCCAAAGACCATTTGATTATTTATCTCTCATGGTTTTTAAACTATTAAATAAACTCCCGTTTTCACCATTTTCCCACTTGGTGTCTCAAATTTTTTCAAAGGAGTTGTTTATTAAAAATCACTTTTGAGCCTTATATTATATACTATCTCTTACCAACTCAAAAATATTTGTTTTAAAAGCATTTTACTATTTATTATTTTCCATTTTCCAAAAGGCCAGAAATGGATTTTAAAATATTTTGTGAAGAAAAGTATTTCCTAAAATCTTGGAAAAATTACCCACCATGCCTAAGGTCATGTGGGACTTATTTATAGAAAAACATTTGCAAGTTGTTTTGAAAATTTTGGAGAAAACATTTAAAAACAGTTTCTGCCATTTTTGAAATTCCAAAATTTTGTGAAAGAAATATTTTCAAAAACTCTTGAGACCACCACCCCTAGACTCCATTTTGTATTCTCTATCCAATGGACATGATTTTGCACACATGTTCTATTAAAATTATTGGTGAAAACAATCAAAAACCACTTCTGGTTATTTTGGACATGGTTGTTTTCACACATGTTTTGATCAATTATTGAACCCTATTCACCTCTCTCTTGTCCTGGGCAGTAGTAAACATCTTGCTTCACCTCCTGGACATGGTCTACCCACCCATCTCTCTCTCCCTCTAGCTCATCCATCCACATGAAGACAAGGATGGTGATCACCACCCCATTCTTTCTACTCCACCTCCACAGTGCATCCCTGAAGCAGCCCTTGCGCCAGCACACCCCTCTCACCCCCGTGATCCCTCTGGAAGAAACCCACCCCCTCTCCTTGTCCCTTTCCTCCATTTCCATGAGCTGGCCATGGCGCCCAGAACGCCCGCGCCACGTCGCCCGCGTTCCAACACCTGGGTCGCATACCCTGGCTCCAAAACTTGTCAAGAAGCCTCGTGGGCCTCTAAGGAGCACGCCCGTACCCTACTCTCGTTCCATCCCACTCTCCTTCTCCCTCAAAACATTGTCGAACACCTGCGGGTGTGAGGAGAGAGCTCCCGAGTCCGATCATCTCGGACCGTATCTCTCCACTCAATCCATCCCTGGAGGACCCCCGAACCATGCCCTATTCCCTAGCCTCATCTCGCTCTCGCGGATCCATGGAAGCGCTCGCGCCCAAGCTCACTGGTTCCGCCATGGCCGCGGGTCGCCATGGTCGACGTTGGCTCGGCATTGACCCCCTCACTACCTCCTAATCCCTCCCTTAGCTCTCTCCATCCTTCAATTTAGTTTTGCCTTGCTCAATTTCATCTCCCACCCCTTGCAGGGGAGCCGCCATCGACAACCTGGCTCACCGGCCGCCGTGATCCGCTGCAGACCTCGCTCTGGTCCACTCCTCCGGCCGCAGATGAGAGCATCATTCTTCACGGCGTCCCCGTGGTGCTCGATGACCGATATCGTATCCACGCGGATCTCCTAACTCCCTACGGCGAGATCTCCAGCGGCAACTGCCTCAATGCCGCCGCACGAACTCGTCGCGCCGCCAGTTTATGGACTGGGCTGCGTGGCATCCTCTGGAGCATTGGATCTGCATCCAACGGAGCTGTTTGAACCTTGGCTCATCTAATCTCCGCCGTTGATCCGCGATCTAATGGCCGCGTACCGCTTCGCCGCGCGTGCACTGGCCGCCGGGCCGGCCTGTTCTTCCTCGGCCCGTTACTCGCAGATCTGGCCTGCTAATCCTTTTCTGCAGGTAGTTTAATCTTTTCCCTGCAGCTCTATTTCTGTCTGTTTACTTTAAATCGAGATAAAAATGTTAACCAGTGAATCTTGCCAAACTAAAAATCACAGTACTAGATCTACAAAATCTTAACCACCTCCAACTTGTAGATATGTATTTTGTGCAATAGTTTAGGAGAAATAAAATAAATGGCAGAAGCACTCATTAACACCATTTCTTTAATAACTTGAGTCTTAAGTATCCAAATCATGCAAACTCAATTGTTCTGAGTAGCTCTTGTTAATATCTATCTGAAAAACTTGACCTTGTGTTGACTTGAGTTGTGGTGTGAAAATGACATGCATGTTAGTTTCAGGCCAGAGATCACTTCTATGAATTATTTAATTTTATTGGTGATGATTTTTGAAGTGAATCCAATTGTGTTGGTTTGCTAGTTACTAGGAGAATCTTATACTAGATTTAATTATGTTATGAGTTACAGAATAGGATTGGTGCAACATTTAGTGTTTAGCCATTTTCTGCATATTATTGTTATGCCTTGATGAAATTGTGTGTTATATTGTTTTGGTTATAAAATTGATTCCTAGCATGTGTAGGTTATTTATACTTGTTTGAAATGTGTATTGAGTGTTTCACTAGTATGATAGGGTTTGTGTGTGAAAACCATGTTTGTTGATTGTTCTCCTAGTAATAATAGGTGAGAATATGTTATTCTTCATATTGGTATGATGAATTGAATAAATGCTTTAGTATTGTTTTACATAGCATAGCTACTGTTATTATATCATATTATACTTGATTGCATGCTTGAGTGAGCTCTAGATCAAATTTCCATGCTATGTTAGTATTAGATGTTTTTCTGCCATAAAGTTGTTGTTTGCATGCTTAATTTTTGAGGCATTGATTAGATTGTTATTTTGTTATTACTAGCATGTCTAGGTGTTATTTTCTATGTTATTTGGATGCCATCTTACAGATCCCTCATGTTAGAATAAATCTTGTTTAAGGATCTCTTATTGTTATGCATGTCTGCTTATCTAAATATCCCTTTTTCATGTCTAGTTTTAATAGTTGTTTTGCTCCATGATTATTTCCATGCATTTAGTGATGCCATGGTATGTTTGTTATTGATTTATCTCTGTTATTAGGTTGCTTATCTACTGGTTATATTAGTTCTCCATGTTTAGAGAAGCATGTGTTACTTTGAGCTTGTAGTATTGCTTGTTAATATTTTCCTATGCATATGTATGTGTTCCTAGGTTATTTTGTTGTTATTTTGCTCATCCTCATGAATGACCAGAGAGTCATTTAACCTTATTTGAGCATGATATGAGAGTGGCACACCCACTGAACTCATGCCATTTTGGTTGAGGATCCATAGCATCAACTCTAGTGTTATTCGTGTGTATTGTCTGTGCCTGTTTTGCTGGATGCTGTGCACCCTAGTACAATTGTTTGTGAGTATACTTGTTTGATGAAATGCTTGCTGTATGTTTACATTTTATCAAGTGCTTGCATTTGTTTGGTTCTGATTGGGTGTTTTTCCTCTTTGTTTTACGACGTTAGATAACGAAGACGGTGTTATTTTCCCGGAGAGGTTTTTATTGCAACTCTTGTTTATTTCAAGAGAAAGACCAAGACCAGTGCCAAGGCAAGCCATTCTAAATGCTTGCTGTTTTTTTTACTTATCATTATCTATCATGCATGTTTTACTTCTGAAGTTTTACAAAAGTTTGATTCAAAAACTATTCTTTTAAGTGGACTATACCACTATTTATTTTATGTATCTATTATGTTATACCCACTATATAATCTTGGTGTTACCAAGCCCTTTAGATATTTTAGTATCCTCACTTAATCAACTTAAGTCCCCTAGTGGACACTTTAACTTGATGTTTTTGGAAAGCAAAAGCTTGGAAAAACCCCGAGGAAAGGTGGGACCTTGTCCGAGGGAGGTTTGTGAAGAAGGAAATGTTTTCGACTTGTTTTCCAAAAATGACACATAACCTAGTCTTCGCCGGACAACCAAGCCGTGCTGCCACATTACCCAAATATGGGAACGGGGTCTAGCTAATTGCTTGTCGGTGTTAGTCCGTGTCTACCTCAATGTGCTATAGGGGTTAGAGTCCCCCGAACCGAATTGTCGCCAGGATGGAGAAATGGGACATTCAGAGTGTGGGGATTAAGTTCGCCACCGGTTGCAACAGTTGGGTCTCCTTCCATGGCGGTGTGTTGTAAGGGGAAACCGGATCGATACGGTTGACTCACTCGGTGCCGGGGAGAACAAACCCAGTTGAAGAGGTAGTCATTTACTAGCACTGACATAGTGGATGGTTAGGACCAGTTATCCGATGTTTGCATACTGTCTCGGACAGTCTGTGGTTGTTCACGGCGGATGTACTGGATCTTGTGGGTTGTGTACACCTCTGCAGAGTAAAACTATCAGAATAGCCACGTCCTCGGATATGGACAGTTGAATGGCCACGTAGCTAGCATTGTGTCAATGTTTTCAAAAAGCTGGAAAGTGTTTTGGAATTGTACCTGGGAGGCACGTTGAAAAGGAATGATTGTACCTTTGAGGTATCGGATAAATGATGATCTTAAAGATGTGTTTTTCTAAGAAGTTTTGCAAAGAGAAATGTTTTCTTTATTTAGGATGCTTTATCAAAACCTTGTGGACATGCTATATCTACAAGAGAAATGAAATATCTTTTGAAGTATCTTCTTCAACAAAGAAAATAAAACTTGTGCAACTATGATGGGTCTTAAATTCATCATGGCTAGTTGAACCCTAATTAAAGCCTTCCTACCACCTATATATATATGCATACTTGCATGTTTAGCTTTCATTTGGGGTGTCTTGCAGAGTACATTCAAACGTACTTCTATTGGTTTCGTCCCTGGCTATTGTCTTAGTCAGATTTTGAGCAGAAACCCGGAGAACCTGAAGAAGATGGTGCCGCTGACGACTATGCGAACTAGGATCGTCTCCGAGTCAGTAGCCTGTAGGTAGTCAAGGCGTGACTTGGGCTTACCACGAGTGTGTTTTGCAGTCTTCCGTTGTTTTTAGTGTGTGTTCCTGCCCTGCGTGGCAGTTGTTTTCAACTGTGTCGTGTGACCAGTTGTATAAGCCGTGTATTCGTGTAGTGGATGTTGTAATCTGCAATGCCAACTCGAGTATGTTGTTCACGACTAACTGATCATGGGATCGTGAATGTATGCATACTAGAGGTCTCGGACTGCTGGTCTGGGGTCCCCACAGTTCACTTGGTCAAAATTTTACTTATTGAAAATGGTGATGTGATTCTTCCGTCCTTCGTTGTCCAGCTGCTCATAGTTGTCCATAACCGGGGACACGGCTAAGATCTTAGTTTGTTGACTCTGCAGAGCTTGTGCACTTTAACCTTCAGACCCAACTCAACCCAAACATCCTATACACCCTGAGTGCATTAAGGAAAGGAGAAGAATCGAGACGAGATCTTTCAGAAGCAAGAATCCAACCCAATGGCAAGACCCGTTCCACCTATAATTATGCTACATCTGCTTGTCAAGCCCGGGATGAACCCTCACAACTTAGTTGATCAAGACATATCCCATATGACTAAATGCTGCACTGGAAGCAATCTAAACTTGGGGAACATCATAATCACTTTGTTCCTGGGTGGTATTCCTCAAGTGAACACCCCTCGGGGAGACACTCAACTCTCATCAGCCAAACAGCCAAATCCACCCAGGTGGTTCATTGAAGTTGTTACTTAAATTTTTTCCACAACATCAAGTAAAAATCATTTGTCTCATTGCATAGCATCTATCAAGTTCTAAGGCTATAAATAACAAGGATAAAAGAGATGGCTACACACTACTAGGATAATATCATAGCATAATATAACTTAGTAAAATTTCCTATCAATGCATACTACTCAAAAATCAACTAATGCATATAGAAAATAATGGGTAGTTGATGATGTGTTACTTCCCTTGTTGAAGTTGGTGAAGATATCACACTCTCTTCACAAAGGATCGTTGCTCTCCGTACAATCTACTCATTGAAAACACAATAACAATATAAACAAACATGTTATCAAGCAAACATACAAGTGAAGAGATCATACAAAGCAATAACATAGCCAAAGGAGTTTAACCTAGTTGGTTAGGACAAGGTCTAGGTTTGAGTTGAAAGATTCATTCTCTAATGGTCTCATACTTGTTAAGGAAATTCCAATGGTTTACTTGGGAAGGGCTAGGTTGAGTTTGATGTGATCTAACTTTATTATAACCATACTTGTCGAGGAAGTTCGAAGAGTTCACTAAGAATAAACATATTACTTCTTCAACTAAAGTAATACATGAAAACACTTGGTCGTATTCACCTTCAAAAATATTTGAGTGACTATGTTAGTATTTTCCATTGTGGTTAGGGTAGGTCTACTAACTTCATAATCAAGGGAAAATATTACTAAGTCTTGGGTTTTCCATTTGGGTCAATGGTTGGACAAAAATAACTTGTTATTTTTCAACTTGTATGGATTGCTTCTAGTCCTCATGTGATTGCCTTCTTGAAGATCATCATCATGCCATCTAAGTTGTTTCCTTCCTTGGTGTGGTGCTTCTCTTGGTCTTGATAGTCTTCATGGTTTTCTCACTAGTTTTTTCCCAAGTGGCGTGGTCACAACTAAGTGTTTTATTTAACAAATGTTAAAATATCACTAAGTCAAAATAGAGGAGAAATGAGACAAGAGGATAGAATGGGAGGTGTAGTCTTCTTCTTCATTTCTTCATGTACTTGCACTTGATGGAGTATTCTTCAGATTGTTATGGAGCCTAAGTCATTTCTTCAATGATATTCCTTGTTTCTCTTCATGTTGCCACCAAGTTTATAATGAAGTTTTCTTCTTGCTTGAGTCTTGATCTCCATTTTGCTGACTTGGTGAAATCTTGAAGCAATAATTGGGGAGTGGAGAAGTAGATAGAAACTATGGTACTAGTATTTGAGGTTAACTAATTTATCTTTTGACATATTCTAAGGACTTGTCCTGGCTCCAAATGGACATAACATCAAATAATAACAGTTGAAAACAATTCCTAAGTCATGGTGAAAATGGATGTATCACTATGTTGGGTTTTTGGTCAAATAATCATGGCCATGGTCCAAGGGTGTCCAAAATGGTTGGGAAATGATGTCTCTGGTTCAAGGCTACCAAAAGGATCAACTTTGCCTAAGAAAACATTTTACAAATATTTATAGAAATAATTCTATGTCAAATTACTCAAATAGACAACTTAATTCTAAATTCAATTTTAATTTGTTCAAAAATTATTTTGGGACAGAGGGTATGAAAGTACTCAACCTAAGGTTTCCATATATATTTTATTTGCAATTTTTGGATTTGTAGAATTTGAATTATGCCAAATTTTATCAAACAAGCATATTTGAATTTGAACCAATTTAAGTTTGTCAAATTTGAATTTGGCCAGTGCTAAAAGATTCTAAAGATCCAGGGGATTTCAAAAAGTCCAAGTTTGCTAAATTTGGGCTTATGGTTAAAAAGATATGATGTTTCTAAGTTCTAGGGACTATTCCGCTAATTTACAATTCTATTTTTATTCGGAATTAAAAACCAGAGACAGGCTGGGCTGAAAACGGCTATTTACCACGCAGCGCAACAGATAACACATGGGCTTGGGCCTGCTAGGCGTTGCACCGAGCGACAGATAAGCAATGCGCGCGCAGCTGACTAGGCGACATGTGGCGCTACGCTATTCGCCGATACCCTTTCGGTAAGTCATTTAACATGGGTCGTCGGATCTAGATCTAACGGCAGGAAAAAAAACACAGAGGGAGGGAGCTCACCGGGCGGCGGAATTTCGCCGGAAATGGAGACGAGGGCGGCGCTGCGGCTCGGGTCTTCACGGAAGGGACGATGCAGGGGTTCTCCGGGGCGAAGAGGGGCACGACAAGGACCAGCGCGTCACGGCGGAGAGGATGGCGGCAATGGCGCGGGCTGTCACGTCCTCGGACGGCCACGGCGTGCGGATGGAGAGGTCCCGAACTCCGGCGACCTTCGGGTCTCCACGGCGGCAAGGTTGTAGGGGGCTACGAGCACGGGGAAGTGGTCCACAGGGATCGGGGCGTCACCGCGAATTCGATGAGGCCCACGGAATCCTTCATCGCTTCCAGGGACGGTGGTGCGACGAAGACGGAGCTACGGTGGCGCCGGCGAGATGCGCACGAGCTCTCCTCGTCACTACACCGCACCACAAAATCGCCTGAGGGCATTAGGGGATGTGCACGACCACGGGTATCAATAAGGGATATGTCTCGGCCATGGGGACTCGCTCACCTCGCCGGAATCGAAGAAAAATGGCGGGCGCCAGAGATGAACTCCGGCGACCAAATTCTCTCCTCTCGGGGCACCAAATCGGAAGAAGAGGGAGGGGAAAAGGAGAGGTGGTGCAGGGCTATAAGGTGCTGGGATTTCATGTTCCGTTTCTGCTCTTAAACGCGAGCAATTACGGCGAGGAGAAACGGCAGTGGCAGTTTCTGCCAGAGCTTGAAGACGAGGTGATGTCATTGATGACATCATCAATTCTTTTATTTTTCTTTTTAATTTCTGTTTAATCATTTCTTTAATAACTTCTGTATAAAAACTCCAATTGGCATGAAACCAATTTCCAAATTCTTAAAATTTAATTGCCTTTCCAGAAAAACCATTTTCACAAACTTTTGAACATATTACATTTTTGAATTATGAAATTTGAATAATTCATTAAAAGTGACTTAATAGCATTTTTAATAGAAAATAAAATTTAATTTTGAGAAAGGGTTTTATAAAAATAAAGAGAAATTATATAAGTCAAATATCATTTTTGAAAATTATTTACACTTGTTTTGCTATTTTATATTTTGAAATAAAAATGATTTCACTAATAGCCTATTAATGCCATTTTAAAAAATATCAATTATATAAATGAAAATTATTGGTTGAATAAAATATCAGAGACATCAGTGTGATAAAATAACATTTTACAAAATCATATTTAATGGTTTTCATATTTTATGATTTTAAAATATGAAGAAACAATGATAGTCACTTTAATAGAAAACATTAATTTTTATATGATTAAAACAATTTTTATAAATATTTTCTATGGTTCAACTATTGTTTCCTAAGACCCTTTTAGGAATTTTCATATTGTATATTTTCAACATATTAATGAAACCACAATTAGTATCCTTTTGTTATATTTCAAACATAGAGAATTATCTAATAAATTTGGAAATGGGGTTTAGTAAAAGCAGAAAGGTTTTCCCAACTGAAAACATTGTTTTCTCAAAGTATCTTACTTGTTTTCATAAACAATTTATTTCTATAGCACTATATTATTTTGTTGATTGACATAACACTTGGAAAACAAGGGTCCAACTGATATCTATTTGGGGGTTATCAATAATAGTGAAACCCTTTTTGGAGACAAGAAAATATTAGAGATAGAAACTCTCTGGTTTTTTATATATAAAAAAATATTTTCAATATGATAATTGGGTTGAAAACATGTTTGGTGTAAGGGTTTTCTTAAGAAGAAATACTTTCTTTATGTAGAAATATTTATTTTGAAATGACTTTAGGGTTTATGGAATAGAGGTATATTGGATTTTCATTTCCAAAACATTGGAACATGTATTGTTTTCTTTTGTTTCTTGCATCTCATTTGGTTTTTGGTGACTTGCATAACATGAAAACAAAAGTTTCAATTTTTAGTGATTTTTGGACTTTCCAAAAATCAGGGATGTTACAGACTACCAGCCTTAAAAAAAATCTCGTCCCGAGATTTGGGAAGGATAGAAAGAAACATTAGGTTTGGGTAACTGGGTCCCAAAACAACTGGATGGGCTACCACCCTTAAAAGAAACTTTTGTGGATAGTCTATTTTTATTAGTTTTGGAGGGTAGCTGGATTCCAGATTGGCTTCAGTAGAACTTCCCTTCGCGGTAGAGCTGTAGACCAACATAGGTATGTTGAACTACCTTTGACACTGAGGGGTCACTCTTTGGGTCAATCAAAAGTCTTTGGGTTCCTCTCAACTTGGTCTTTTGATGTCCTTGTAAATCTTCCATTTTGTTGTTGTCATCCTTGAAGGCAAACACCATGCTATTTCTAAGCAAACTCTCATGGTAGGCAATATATTCCATTGCTTGATAGCTCCAAGGTTGGCTTGATCCTCATCGAAAATAGTACATTTTTCAGTAACACTAACATAGGGTCATTATTGTATTCAACCATTCTATGGTTCAGGTTTAGCGTCGTCGTCTCTCTAATAGGTATGTCACTCAGATTAACATTCCTCATAGCAAAAGTAAATAATGTGAGTAGTCACCATGGGGGCCAATCCATGTTGCACTCAATCATTACCTTGTACTTGGATTGATGAATCTTGTTTAATAACACTAGGTCACCTCACTTGTCTAACACGAAGTTTCCAATCTGTAAGACAAACTTGAGCGAACTATCATTCCTCAACTAGTGGGTTGCGTAAAACTCCAATGTAACACCAACTGGATAGTTGTGTTTCTTCATTATTTATTCTCTTGGTGTAGTTGGCTCTGAAATCTTCATAGCTTATGCAACTTGGGGTTCACTTGTCTTTCTTCGCTTGTTGATTTGCTTGCTGCTCCTTATGATGTAGTTGGCATTGATCATCGATGTGATTGTTCCTTCACACAAAATATCAACATCTTGAAATCTATGATATTTCTCAATTGGATGACTTGTGTCTTGGTAGGATACTACTTGTAGGATTTCTGGGGTGCTCTCATAGTCTATTGCATACCAAATGGCCTCTCACTATGGTTGGTGATTGGGTATAGGGTTTGGCTTGGCATGGATTATAAAGAGAGATAAAGGTGGTTCCTACTCAAACATAGCAGATCAAGGAAACTCATCTTACAAACAACTTAACAAACATTCATCACCCAAACAACATGGTTTTAGAAAACAAACTAATATTGTCATACCCCACTCATTGGTATGATCAATACACTAACACGTTAACGTTGTTCTAACAAGGTAACTATATTGGTGGTCTCATCTATATCTTCTTGAGTTTTCTTCAAATTCTTATCTCCATGTCTTGAGGTGTTCTTGATTGTTGTGAAGTCTATGTTTTTCTTCATGTGGTGAAAATACTTCTTGCACTTCTTGGTATGATCTTCAACACTCTTGTCTTGATGGTATTGAAGAGGTAGGTCATCTAGAAAATTTTGAAGGTGAATAGTAGATGAGATGTTATGAGAAGATTTAAGATGATTCTTTTGTTTCTAGAAAGTTTGATCATAGATTTTTTTTCTATCCTAGGGTCTTCTCCAAACTTAGGGTCTCGAATTCTACAGGCAACACAATGCTCTGATACCATTTTGTAGCGTTCCCACATTTAAATAATGTAAGGACACCTGTGTTATTGTGCTAGTCCCTGGATAAATTGCTAGCACCACTATACAAAATGAAATATCATGCAAATGCATCAAATTCTATTACATCGCATGATCCAGTCTTTACCAAATAGGATTACAACTTGCATAGTCTTAGAAGACTAGCAGAAAACAAATAATTACAGCGGAAAACATAGTACAACATTGAGCCCATCTTCTTCATGTGCCACAGGCAAAACATGTTGGCGATAGTCTCGAGATCCTAAACGAAATCCTCACTCGTCTTCAGAAACATCTGCAATATGGAATATGCAGCCACAAGGGAGTCAATACAATTTAATGTATTGGCAAGTAACACTATGGTGGATATAAATGGCAAGACTAATACTACATGCTCATTTGGCTGAGTGGAGTTTTGGCTAAGTTTGCATAAAGCCAGTTTTCTCCTATCACGTTTATAAAACAAACTTTTCTTTTCAAAGGGTGGCAACATTGGATTAAGATCCAAGCACCACAACTACTGTTCACTTGGTCAAAATTTTACTTATTGAAAATGGTGATGTGATTCTTCCGTCCTTCCTTGTCCAGCTGCTCATAGTTGTCCATAACTGGGGACACGGCTAAGATCTTAGTTTGTTGACTCTTCAGAGCTTGTGCACTTTCACCTTCAGACCCAACTCAACCCAAACATCCTATACACCCTGAGTGCATTAAGGAAAGGAGAAGAATCAAGACGAGATCTTTCAGAAGCAAGAATCCAACCCAATGGCAAGACCCGTTCCACCTATAATTATGCTACATCTGCTTGTCAAGACCGGGCTGAACCCTCACAACTTAGTTGATCAAGACAGAGCCCATATGACTAAAGGCTGCACTGGAAGCAATCTAAACTTGGGGAACATCATAATCACTTCGTTCCTGGGTAGCATTCCTCAAGTGAACACCCCTCGGGGAGACACTCAACTCTCATCAGCCAAACAACCAAATCCACCCAGGTGGTTCATTGAAGTTGTTACTTAAATTTTTTCCACAACATCAAGTAAAAATCATTTGTCTCATTGCATATCATCTATCAAGTTCTAAGGCTATAAATAACAAGGATAAAAGAGATGGCTACACACTACTAGGATAATAGCATAGCATAATATAACTTAGTAAAATTTCCTATCAATGCATACTACTCAAAAATCAACTAATGCATATAGAAAATAATGGGTAGTTGATGATGTGTTACTTGCCTTGTTGAAGTTGGTGAAGATATCACACTCTCTTCACAAAGGATCGTTGCTCTCCGTACAATCTACTCATTGAAAACACAATAACAATATAAACAAACATGCTATCAAGCAAACATACAAGTGAAGAGATCATACAAAGCAATAACATAGCCAAAGGAGTTTAACCTAGTTGGTTAGGACAAGGTCTAGGTTTGAGTTGAAAGATTCCTTCTCTAATGGTCTCATACTTGTTAAGGAAATTCCAATGGTTTACTTGGGAAGGGCTAGGTTGAGTTTGATGTGATCTAACTTTATTATAACCATACTTGTCGAGGAAGTTCCAAGAGTTCACTAAGAATAAACATATTACTTCTTCAACTAAAGTAATACATGAAAACACTTGGTCGTATTCACCTTCAAAAATATTTGAGTGACTATGTTAGTATTTTCCATTGTGGTTAGGGTAGGTCTACTAACTTCATCATCAAGGGAAAATATTACTAAGTCTTGGGTTTTCCATTTGGGTCAATGGTTGGACAAAAATAACTTGTTATTCTTCAACTTGTATGGATTGCTTCTAGTCCTCATGTGATTTCCTTCTTGAAGATCATCATCATGCCATCTAAGTTGTTTCCTTCCTTGGTGTGGTGCTTCTCTTGGTCTTGATAGTCTTCATTGTTTTCTCACTATTTGTTTCCCAAGTGGTGTGGTCACAACTAAGTGTTTTATTTAATAAATGTTAAAATATCACTAAGTCAAAATAGAGGAGAAATGAGACAAGAGGATAGAATGGGAGGTGTAGTCTTCTTCTTCATTTCTTCATGTACTTGCACTTGATGGAGTATGCTTCAGATTGTTATGGAGCCTAAGTCATTTCTTCAATGATATTCCTTGTTTCTCTTCATGTTGCCACCAAGTTTATAATGAAGTTTTCTTCTTGCTTGAGTCTTGATCTCCATTTTGCTGACTTGGTGAAATCTTGAAGCAAGAATTGGGGAGTGGAGAAGTAGATAGAAACTATGGTACTAGTATTTGAGGTTAACTAATTTGTCTTTTGACATATTCTAAGGACTTGTCCTGGCTCCAAATGGACATAACATCAAATAATAACAGTTGAAAACAATTCCTAAGTCATGGTGAAAATGGATGTATCACTATGTTGGGTTTTTGGTCAAATAATCATGGCCATGGTCCAAGGGTGTCCAAAATGGTTGCGAAATGATGTCTCTGGTTCAAGGCTACCAAAAGGATCAACTTTGCCTAAGAAAACATTTTCTAATTATTTATAGAAATAATTCTATGTCAAAATACTCAAATAGACAACTTAATTCTAAATTCAATTTTAATTTGTTCAAAAATTATTTTGGGACAGAGGGTATGAAAGTACACAACCTAATGTTTCCATATATATTTTATTTGCAATTTTTGGATTTGTAGAATTTGAATTATGCCAAAATTCATCAAACAATCATATTTGAATTTGAACCAATTTAAGTTTGCCAAATTTGAATTTGGCCAGTGCTAAAAGATTCTACAGATCCAGGGGATTTCAAAAAGTCCAAGTTTGCTAAATTTGGGCTTATGGTTAAAAAGATATGATGTTTCTAAGTTATAGGGACTATTCTGCAAATTTACAATTCTATTTTTATTCGGAATTAAAAACCAGCGACAGGCTGGGCTGAAAACGGCTATTTACCGCGCAGCGCAACAGATAACACATGGGCTTGGGCCTGCTAGGCGTTGCACCGAGCGACAGATAAGCAATGCGCACGCAGCTGACTAGGCGACATGTGGCGCTACGCTATTCGCCGATACCCTTTCGGTAAGTGATTTAACATGGGTCGTCGGATCTAGATCTAACGGCATGAAAAAAAACACAGAGGGAGGGAGCTCACCGGGCGGCGGAATTTCGCCGGAAATGGAGACGAGGGCGGCGCTGCGGCTCGGGTCTTCACGGAAGGGACGATGTAGGGGTTCTCCGGGGCGAATAGGGGCACGACAAGGACCAGCGCGTCACGGCGGAGAGGATGGCGGCAGTGGCACGGGCTGTCACGTCCTCGAACGGCCGCGGCGTGCGGATGGAGAGGTCCCGAACTCCGGCGACCTTCGGGTCTCCACGGCGGCAAGGTTGCAGGGGGCTACGAGCACGGGGAAGTGGTCCACAGGGCTCGGGGCGTCACCACGAATTCGATGAGGCCCACGGAATCCTTCATCGCTTCCAGTGACGGTGGTGCGACGAAGACGGAGCTACGATGGCACCAGCGAGATGCGCACGAGCTCTCCTCGTCACTACACCGCACCACAAAATCGCCTGAGGGCATTAGGGGATGCGCACGACCACGGGTATCAATAAGGGATATGTCTCAGCCATGGGGACTCGCTCACCTCGCCGGAATCGAAGAAAAATGGCGGCGGCAGAGATGAACTCCGTCGACCAAATTCTCTCCTCTCGGGGCACCAAATCGGAAGAAGGGGGAGGGGAAAAGGAGAGGTGGTGCAGGGCTATCAGGTGTTGGGATTTCATGTTCTGTTTCTGCTCTTAAACACGAGAAATTACGGCGAGGAGAAACGGCAGTGGGAGTTTCTGCCAGAGCTTGAAGACGAGGTGATGTCATTGATGAATCATCAATTCTTTTATTTTTCTTTTTAATTTCTGTTTAATCATTTCTTTAATAACTTCTGTATAAAAACTCCAATTGGCATGAAACCAATTTCCAAATTCTTAAAATTTAATTGCCTTTCCAGAAAAACCATTTTCACAAACTTTTGAACATATTACATTTTTGAATTATGAAATTTGAATAATTCATTAAAAGTGACTTAATAGCATTTTTAATAGAAAATCAAATTTTATTTTGAGAAAGGGTTTTATAAAAATAAAGAGAAATTATATAAGTCAAATATCATTTTTGAAAATCATTTACACTTGTTTTGCTATTTTATATTTTGAAATAAAAATGATTTCACTAATAGCCTATTAATGCCATTTTAAAAAATATCAATTATATAAATGAAAATTATTGGTTGAATAAAATATCAGAGACATCAGTGTGATAAAATAACATTTTACAAAATCATATTTAATGGTTTTCATATTTTATGATTTTAAAATATGAAGAAACAATGATAGTCACTTTAATAGAAAACATTAATTTTTATATGATTAAAACAATTTTTATAAATATTTTCTATGGTTCAACTATTGTTTCCTAAGACCCTTTTAGGAATTTTCATATTGTATATTTTCAACATATTAGTGAAACCACAATTAGTATCCTTTTGTTATATTTCAAACATAGAGAATTATCTAATAAATTTGGAAATGGGGTTTAGTAAAAGCAGAAAGGTTTTCCCAACTGAAAACATTGTTTTCTCAAAGTATCTTACTTGTTTTCATAAACAATTTATTTCTATAGCACTATATTATTTTGTTGATTGACATAACACTTTGAAAACAAGGGTCCAACTGATATCTATTTGGGGGTTATCAATAATAATGAAACCCTTTTTGGAGACAAGAAAATATTAGAGATAGAAACTCTCTGGTTTTTTATATATAAAAAAATATTTTCAATATGATAATTGGGTTGAAAACATGTGTGGTGTAAGGGTTTTCTTAAGAAGAAATATTTTCTTTATGTAGAAATATTTATTTTGAAATGACTTTAGGGTTTATGGAATAGAGGTATATTGGATTTTCATTTCCAAAACATTGGAACATGTATTGTTTTCTTTTGTTTCTTGCATCTCATTTGGTTTTTGGTGACTTGCATAACATGAAAACAAAAGTTTCAATTTTTAGTGATTTTTGGACTTTCCAAAAATCAGGGATGTTACAGACTACCACCCTTAAAAAAAATCTCGTCCCGAGATTTTGGAAGGATAGAAAAAACATTAGGTTTGGGTAACTGGGTTCCAAAACAACTGGTTGGGCTACCACCCTTAAAAGAAACTTTTGTGGATAGTCTATTTTTATTAGTTTTGGAGGGTAGCTGGATTCCAGATTGGCTTCAGTAGAACTTCCCTTCGCGGTAGAGCTGTAGACCAACATAGGTATGTTGAACTACCTTTGACACTGAGGGGTCACTCTTTGGGTCAATCAAAAGTCTTTGGGTTCCTCTCAACTTGGTATTTTGATGTCCTTGTAAATCTTCCATTTTGTTGTTGTCATCCTTGAAGGCAAACACCATGCTATTTCTAAGAAAACTCTCATGGTAGGCAATATATTCCATTGCTTGATAGCTCCAAGGTTGGCTTGATCCTCATCGAAAATAGTACATTTTTCAGTAACACTAACATAGGGTCATTATTGTATTCAACCATTCTATGGTTCAGGTTTAGCATCGCCGTCTCTCTAATAGGTATGTCACTCAGATTAACATTCCTCATAGCAAAAGTAAATAATGTGAGTAGTCACCATGGGGGCCAATCCATGTTGCACTCAATCATTACCTTGTACTTGGATTGATGAATCTTGTTTAATAACACTAGGTCACCTCACTTGTCTAACAGGAAGTTTCCAATCTGTAAGACAAACTTGAGCGAACTATCATTCCTCAACTAGTGGGTTGCGTAAAACTCCAATGTAACACCAACTGGATAGTTGTGTTTCTTCATTATTTATTCTCTTGGTGTAGTTGGCTCTGAAATCTTCATAGCTTATGCAACTTGGGGTTCACTTGTCTTTCTTCGCTTGTTGATTTGCTTGCTGCTCCTTATGATGTAGTTGGCATTTATCATCGATGTGATTGTTCCTTCACACAAAAGATCAACATCTTGAAATCTATGATATTTCTCAATTGGATGACGTGTGTCTTGGTAGGATACTACTTGTAGGATTTCTGGGGTGCTCTCATAGTCTGTTGCATACCAAATGGCCTCTCACTATGGTTGGTGATTGGTTATAGGGTTTGGCTTGGCATGGATTATAAAGAGAGATAAAGGTGGTTCCTACTCAAACATAGCAGATCAAGGAAACTCATCTTACAAACAACTTAACAAACATTCATCACCCAAACAACATGGTTTTAGAAAACAAACTAATATTGCCATACCCCACTCATTGGTATGATCAATACACTAACACATTAACGTTGTTCTAACAAGGTAACTATATTGGTGGTCTCATCTATATCTTCTTGAGTTTTCTTCAAATTCTTATCTCCATGTCTTGAGGTGTTCATGATTGTTGTGAAGTCTATGTTTTTCTTCATGTTCTTCAATAATTTTGAGTGTAGGTCTTCATGTGGTGAAAATACTTCTTGCACTTCTTGGTATGATCTTCAACACTCTTGTCTTGATGGTATTGAAGAGGTAGGTCATCTAGAAAATTTTGAAGGTGAATAGTAGATGAGATGATATGAGAAAATTTAAGATGATTGTTTTGTTTCTAGAAAGTTTGATCATAGAATTTTTTTTCTATCCTAGGGTCTTCTCCAAACTTAGGGTCTCGAATTCTATAGGCAACACAATGCTCTGATACCATTTTGTAGCGTTCCCACATTTAAATAATGTAAGGACACCTGTGTTATTGTGCTAGTCACTGGATAAATTGCTAGCACCACTGTACAAAATGAAATATCATGCAAATGCATCAAATTCTATTACATCGCATGATCCAGTCTTTACAAAATAGGATTACAACTTGCATAGTCTTAGAAGACTAGCAGAAAACAAAGAATTACAGCGGAAAACATAGTACAACATTGAGCCCATCTTCTTCATGTGCCACAGGCAAAACATGTTGGCGATAGTCTCGAGATCCTAAACGAAATCCTCACTCGCCTTCAGAAACATCTGCAATATGGAATATGCAGCCACAAGGGAGTCAATACAATTTAATGTATTGGCAAGTAACACTATGGTGGATATAAATGGCAAGACTAATATTACATGCTCATTTGGCTGAGTGGAGTTTTGGCTAAGTTTGCATAAAGCCAGTTTTCTCCTATCACGTTTGTAAAACAAACTTTTCTTTTCAAAGGGTGGAAACATTGGATTAAGATCCAAGCACCACAACTACTGTTCACTTGGTCAAAATTTTACTTATTGAAAATGGTGATGTGATTCTTCCGTCCTTCCTTGTCCAGCTGCTCATAGTTATCCATAACCGAGGACACGGCTAAGATCTTAGTTTGTTGACTCTACAGAGCTTGTGCACTTTCACCTTCAGACCCAACTCAACCCAAACATCCTATACACCCTGAGTGCATTAAGGAAAGGAGAAGAATCGAGACGAGATCTTTCAGAAGCAAGAATCCAACCCAATGGCAAGACCTGTTCCACCTATAATTATGCTACATCTGCTTGTCAAGCCCGGGCTGAACCCTCACAACTTAGTTGATCAAGACAGAGCCCATATGACTAAAGGCTGCACTGGAAGCAATCTAAACTTGGGGAACATCATAATCACTTTGTTCCTGGGTGGCATTCCTCAAGTGAACACCCCTCGGGGAGACACTCAACTCTCATCAGCCAAACAACCAAATCCACCCAGGTGGTTCATTGAAGTTGTTACTTAAATTTTTTCCACAACATCAAGTAAAAATCATTTGTCTCATTGCATATCATCTATCAAGTTCTAAGGCTATAAATAACAAGGATAAAAGAGATGGCTACACACTACTAGGATAATAGCATAGCATAATATAACTTAGTAAAATTTCCTATCAATGCATACTATATAGTGATTAAGAAAGATTGGAGGGTATCCGATACATTGATCTATATAGTGATGAGAGAATTTATGCCCCAAAGGATATGATAGTTGAATAATGATCTTAGATTCATATCCTAGTGATGGTTCTAGTGACTAGTTGATAGTGGCAGCCCTCTCAGAGATTTGGATTGGAGACTAGTAGGTCAATGTGTAAAGAGTAACCCATGGATAACTAGTATGGCTTTTGAGGAACAATAAGTTCGAGATTTTGAACAAGGCACCCAGACCCTTTGGAAAACTAACCTACCGGTGGATTTTGGTAAGATTAATCAAAGGGGGGAAGCTCCTATGCTTAATGTTACCAACCACAAGCAAATTTTTTGTATATTAATTTTCTAACATTTTTGTTTTGGCCACACCCTCTTTTTGCTTGCATGTGAATCTTGGGACGAGATTCTTTTAAGGGGGAAGATCTGTCACACCCCAATTTTTGGATCCTTGTACTGTAGTTCAAGGAGACAAAAAGGTGGGCCAGCAAAATTTTTTAAAACAACGTGTTTGTTTGAACCCACATGTGTATGTGACAATAGTCGTATATGCAATGCAAGGATTGTTTCTTTTTAAAACCAATACAAATTTTTCCTGAAAACACATTTATGTTTTCTCTGATGTTTTCCCTAATGAGACTTGAGTTATTTTTATTCCAACACTTGGATAGTGCTTGTTTGCATATTGATTTAAACTTTTAACTTTGTTGGATCCAAGAAAACAAAAATACAAAATGATTTATGGAAGTTTTCTATTAAAACTTTTCCCTGAAGATATAGCCAAGGACATGTTTTCCACACTTGTTTTCAATAGGCTATATTATTCCATTTTGTGTTTTATTGACTTGTATTTGTTCTCTGATATGTAAAATACAAAACTACAATCTTGGTTTGATTTATGGACTTCGAAAACAATCGTTTGTATGTTTGTTTTTGTGGAAGAAAAATAAGACAGAAAATGCATTTTTAGAAAACAGGGAAAAACAGAAAGTAGCCCTTTTCCACTTTGTTTTCGTAGCCTTCCACTATTCCAATTTTGTTTTGAAAAGATGTTTCTGAAAGATTAAAATATGTTTAAAAATCTCCAACTTTGAAAACAAAATTTGGATTCCATTTGATCCTTGAAAACAATCTGAACATTTTGATCATTTCATCTGTTTCCAACACTTAGAAAATTTCTCTAAGTCTCTATTAACTGCATTTTCTGAATTTCTAAAACTTTGTTTTTACAAAAGTTTGACAGTTGTTTTCATTTTATTTTTGTGCAAACTTTGAAGATCCACTTTGGCTTTTGGGTTGAAACATGTTTGGACTATAGAGTAGTGCTTTTGGTTGACTTCTAGAAGGTTTGGGGGAGAGAAAACGAGTGTGTGAATAGGAGGGGATAGAGAGGAGATGGGCATGGCCTGGGCGCACAGTGCGTGGCCACTTTGGCCTTACCGTGGCCATGTCCATGCATCAACGCTGCCATGTAGATGGCCTAGACCACCCCACACCTCCCTGACACCATCCCACACCGTGGCACGTCGCGGACGTGCCCGAGAGCGCAAGCCCATGTCGGAAGCGAGTCCACCGAGCACGCCCGCACGTCCACGAACTCGATGCCGAGAGTACAAGTAATCTCCCACGCCACAGACTCACATCTATCCTGCCCCACACTCACCACAGCTGCGATGACCCACCCAACCATCCTCGTGAGGTCCCTGTGAGCGATGCAAACAGAAACATCGCCGCAGGCCACCGCAACCACACCGAGGTGGTGCAGCTCGACCTGAGCTCTCCCACTGCTCCCTTTCGGCTCCATAGTGTTCCCCGTACACCGTAGAGTGCCCCTGGCACACTCCCGTGATCTCACGCTTGCAGGTACGCCACCGACGTTGATCTCGCCGCCGCAGCCACACTGCCTCTGCGCCATCGACTGGAGCCACGTCGGTCGCCAAACCCGCACCCCTGCACCGCCTGTAAGCCCTGCTTCCTCCACTACCCCGCGCCGCCACTCCACGAGCCCCCACGGTGAGGAAACAAGGAGCAGAGGAGAGGAAGGAGACGGTCACAGACCATAGATCGCGAGATCTACGGCTCCGCTTGAACCGCCCGCGTTGCTGTGCGCGCGCGCGTGAGTGGGCCGATTTGGCCGTTAGTTGGGCCATGCGCATAGGAACCCTAGCCCGCGAAGTGTGTTGGTTTTTCTTTTAAAATATATAGAAATCTTGGTGTTTGGTTTTGCTTCGAGAAAAATAGATTTTGGGGGAAATAAATTCAACAAAAATTCTTGGCATTATTTTACCTTTTTCTTAATCCCCTCCAAGTGGTAGATCTAGGTTTGCTTGATTATTTTTGCCTTGGTATTAAAAATTCCAGAGGCTATCTGTTAGACCATTTGGTGCATAACTTGTTAAGTATGTATCCATTTTGGTCAAACCAAATTGTTTTGAGTAGCCCTTGAGAAGATCCATCAGTGAGACTTGACCTTGCATCAAGCAGAGGTACCTTTTGGAAATGCCATCCATTTTGGTAAAGGACCAGTAGACATTTCTAGGATTTTTAGAGAGTGTTTAAAATGATTTTTGATGTGGATCCAATTGGATGAGCTTGTGTGTGATTAGATCTATATAATCCTAGCTTGGCATGATTTTTTTAGCCCTAGATTATTTTTGGCATGCATGTCTGGATTTTGCACTTTTCTGTTAATATTAAATTTTGTGTATTTGTTTGTGAATAAATGTTTTTTTGTTAGAAACTTGTTTTCTAGCATGTGTAGATGTTCTGCTCTCTATCATTAGAATGTTTTCTTGCAGTACTAGTATGTTAGGAAGTTTGTGCATGTTTGGAAAACAAATAGAAATATAATGGTCTAGTATTGTTTGCTAGTATTTTTATTGAACAGATTGTGTGAGCAACTTTGGTTATGTTTATTACCTCGGTTTTTGATGTTGATGTGTTGAATCCAGTACCATTTTGGTTCTGATGTTGTGATGGTATCACCTCTGTTATCTTGCACCTTTGATGTTGATGTGTTGAGTCCAGTACCATTTCTTCTTGTGCTCGAGTCTTAATCTCCATTTTGCTAATCTTGATGATTTCTTGAAGCATGAATGGGGGAGTGGAGTAGTAGATAGAAAACTAAGGTTCACTACTTGGTATTATATGTGATTGACACATACTAAGGACTTGGTCTTAGCTCTCAAATAGCCACCACAACAAGGTGAAAAGGATAGAAACAATTTCTAAGACATGGTAAAAAAAGGATGAATCCCTATGTTGGTCCAAGGGTGTCCAAAATGGTTAGGCAATAATGTCTGTGGTGCAATGCTACCAAAAGGATCAATTTTGCAAAAGAAACTATATTCTAATTATTTAGAGAATTAAATCTATGTCAAAAATACTCAAATATATCACTTAATTCTAAATTCCAATTTAACTTGTTCATAAATTATTTTAGTACAAGGGATATGAAAGTACACATCCCAAGGTTTACAAAAATATTTTATTTGCAATTTTGGATTTGTATAATTTGAATTATGTCAAAATTCATCAAACAAGCATATTTAAATTTGAACCAATTTAAGTTTGTCAAGTTTGAATTTGAACAATGCTAAAAGATTCTACAGATACAGGGGATTTCAAAAGTCCAAGTTTGTTCAATTTGGGATTATGGTTAAAACGTTATTATAGATCTAAATTGAGGGGGTTTTTTGCAAAATTTCCATTCTGATTTTTATTCGGAAATAAATCCCGAGACAGGCTGGGTTCAGATCTACTATTTGCCACGCAGGGCGATGGATAGGGAGTGGGTCTGCGTCGGCTATAGATAACTAACTGCGCGTGGCTGACTGGGCTCACACGTGGCGCATCTTAATTGGCCTATACCTCTTCGGTAAATGATTTAACAGGGGCCAACAGATCAAGATCTAATGAGCAGAAATAGATCTAGGGGTCTAGGGTTATCACCTCGCCGGTGTTGGTGGCCGGGAATGGAGCTGCGGCGGCGTGGTTGATCGAAAAATGAGGGGGCAGCTCCTTCGGTGGTCCTTCGGGCTCTGCATGATGACAGGGACGTGCGACACAACACGGCAGAGATGGTAGTGACGACGGCACGTTCTTAGAGGGATTCGCACAACGGCGCGATGATGTTTCGCGGTGGCTGCCTCGGTGTTCTCCGGTGAGCTCGTGTGCAACAAAACGGCTGCACGAAAAAATTCAAACAAAACATGAGCATGGGCGCCACGATGTGGGGAAGACAGGAGACCAACAAATGGCAGCGGGGACTCACTGGTTTCGTCGGAATCGTCCACATACGGTGGCGGAACAGAGGAACTCCGGCGAGGAATAACGCGAGCATGGGGGCGGGATTGGGAGAGAGCGAAGAGAGGAAATGGAATGTGGATCGGGGGCTACTTATAGGCGTGGAGAGGGAAAGAATTCATTGCCATAATGGCCCTTAAATCGGTGGCGAAAATTTTGGGGCCGAAACAGCCGAGGGATTCCTTCTGTGAGGAAGAAGAAGGTGACGTTAGCTGACGTCATCTTTTCTTTTTATTTTTCCTTTCTTTTTCTGTTTAAACAAAACTTTAATAACTTTTGTTTTAAATATCCAAATGACATGAAACAAAAATCTAAAATCTTAAAATTTCAAATACTTTCCAATATTACCATTTTTGTAAACTTTACAACATATTTTTATTTTTTCATTTTGAAATTTGAAAAATTCCTTAATAGTAATTAAATGAAATTTTTAATTTAGAAAAATATAAAATATAGTTATTAGTAAAATAAAATTTCAGTGACATACTATATGTTGAAAACTTATTTTTGAAAGTGATCACAACTTATTTTCATAATTTTATATTTTTTAAAACAGGGGTGAACCCTAATAGCAACTTATATCTTTTTTAAAATAGAATATATTTAAAGTGAATAATTAGGGAGATAGAAATTTTATACTTAACTATTTGAAAACATGTTTCTTGCAAGTCATTTTCTCCAAAAAAAAGGAAAATTGTGAAAACCATTTATCACTCTTTAAAGTTGGATAAATCATTTTGTAGTCACATGACTATTTTCAAAACCATAATACAAATAATGATGGTGGAAATATCATTGGGGTTTGTAATCCTCAAGTTTTTATTGTCATGAAAACATTTTCAAAGTAGTATTTGAGTTGGAAACATTTTATAGAATAGGGTTTGCTAAGGAGAAACTATCACTTTGGAATATGAAGACTTAGTTGAAAGAGGTTTAGGGATTATGGAAAACAGAGGCATAATGGGTTTTTAATTTCTATAACATTTATAACAATATTACTTCCTTTGTGTTTGGGTTTTATTTGTTTTTGGTGAATTGCTCTAATAGAAAACAAAAAGTTTCAAATTTTTGTGATTTTCGCATTTTCCAAAAATCAGGGATGTTACAGACTACCACCCTTAAAAGAAATCTCGTCCCGAGATTTGGGAAGGCTAGAAAGAAAGATGGGTTTGGGTGTCTGGGTTCCAAAACAACTAGGTGAGCTACCACCCTTAAAAGAAATTTTTGTGGGTAGTCTATTCTCATTAGATTTGAGTGTAGCTGGATTCCATATTGGCTGGAGTAGAACTTTCCTTCGCAGTAGAGCTGTAGACCAACATAGGTCTGTTGAACTACCTATGACACCGAGGGGTCACTCTTTGGGTCAATCAAAAGTCCTTGGGTCACTCTCAACGTGGTCTTTTGATGTCCTTTGTAATCTTACATCTTGTTGTTGTCATCTTTGAAGGCAACACCAAGCTATCATGGCAGGCAAAAACTTCCATTTGTTTGATACCTCCAAGGTTGGCTTGATCCACACCGAAAATAGTATGTTTTCAGCAACACTAACATAGGATCATTATTGTATTCTACCATTCTATGGTTCAGGTTTAACATCGTTGTCTCTCTAATAGGTATGTCACTTAGATTTACCATTCCTCGTAACAAAAGTGAGTAATGTGAGTAATCATCATGGGTCCAATCCATGGTGCACTTAATCATTACCTTGTACTTAGATTGGTGGATCTCGTATAATAACACTAGGTATCCTCACTTCTCTAACAGAAAGTTTCAAATCTGTAAGACAAACTTGAGATAATCTATCGTTTCTCATTCTATTGGGTTGCGCACAACTCTTATGCAACACAAACTATATAGTTGTGTTTCTTCATTGATTCTTCTCTAGTTGGCTCCAAAATCTTCATAGCTCATGCATCTTTGAGTCCACTTGTCTATCTTCACTTGTTGATTGGCTTGTTGCTCCTTATGATGTAGTTGTCATTGATCATGGATGTGATTGTTCCTTCACACAAAATAACAACTCTAGTTCACAAGGGTTGGTGAATGGGTATGGGCTTTGGATTGGCTTAGCATGGATGAGTAGAGTTTAGAATGAGAGCTAAAGAAATATCTACCAGCATATCAAGGAAACTCATCTTACAAACAACACATAACAAACATGTAGCCACACATTCATCACACCAAGCAACGAAGTATTTACAAAACAAACTAATATTTTCATACCACACTCATTGGTATGATCAATACTCTAATCATGTTTCGTGTCTCACAACTTTATTACATCTCATGGTGGTCTACTACTAAAGGCGGGATAACCACTTTCTTGCTTTATTTCTCATAAGGAGTCTTCAATGCTCAGTATTCACGATGATCTCCATGTTCTTGTACATTGTAATCTCTTTTTCAAGAGTGTTGATCTCTTCTTTAGCTCCCTTGAGATCCTTCTGAGTGTTCTGAAGTCCCCACTTGAGTCTCTTAGTAAGTTCCTCAAATACACTCCATGCAGCACTTCTTGCCGAATCGAAGAATGACAAATGTACTTCCTTGTTGGTAAGCATGCAATCTCCTCTCATCTTGTGGTTTTACTCCTTGTTTATGTGCAGATGAATCTTTACCCACCAATATTCAAGACCATCCTCCTCATCTATGTAGGGAAAACCCTAGTAGACTACTGGTCCTTCAAATCCCATGATTAACATGAGATCCTTGAGTGCTCTTGGAAACTAAGTGTCACATTCAAGGGTCATGGTCATCATTGGTCCTCTCTTGAGTGAACCAAAGATGCTGGTCATCTACAGATAAGAGTAGACATTAGAAATATATCGTATACATAAGTACGAGAAGAAAGGAGCATATATTAGGTTTCTTTGTGAAGTAGTTGAATAATATATTTTTATTCCTATGGCTTTTCCTAGTTCTAATCCATACCTAGAATCTCGCATCCTACAGGCAACACAATAATCTAATACCATTTTGTAGCGTTCCCACATTTAAATAATGTAAGAACATATGTGTTATTGTGCTAGTCCCTGGATCAATTGCTTGCACCATAGTACAAGATGAAATATCATGCAAATGCATCAAATTCTATCGCATGATCCAGTCCTTACAAAATAATATTACAACTTGCATAGTCTTAGAAGACTAGCAAAAAACAAAGTAATACAGCGGAAAAACATAGAATAACATTGAGCCCATCTTCTTCATGTGCCACAGGCAAAACATGTTGGCGATAGTCTCGAGATCCTAAACGAAGTCCTCACTCGTCTTCAGAATCATCTGCAGGATGGAATATGCAGCCACAAGGGAGTCAATACAATTTAATGTATTGGCAATTAACACTATGGTGGATATAAATTGCAAGACTAATACTACATGCTTATTTGGCTGAGTGGAGTTTTGGCTAGGTTTGCCTAAAGCAAGTTTTCTCCTATCTCTTCTGTAAAACAAAATTTTCTTTTCAAAGGGTGGCATCATTGGACTGAAATCCAAGCACCACAACTATTGTTTAGTTGGTCAAAATTTTACTTATTGAAAATGGTGATGTGATTCTTTCGTCCATCCTTGTCCAGCTGCTCATAGTTGTCCATAACCGGGGACACGGCTAAGAACTTAGTTTGTTGGCTTTGCAGAGCTTGTGCGCTTTCACTTTCAGACTCAAATCAACCCAAACATCCTATACACCCTGAGTGCATTAAGGAAAGGAGAAGAATTGAGATGATATCTTTCAGAAGCAAAAAATTCAACCCAATGGCAAGACCCGTTCCACCTATAATTATGCTACATCTGCTTGTCAAGCCCAGGTTGAACCCTCACAACTTAGTTGATCAAGACAGATCCCATATGACTAAAGGTTGCACTGGAAGCAATCTAAACTTGGGGAACATCATAATCACTTTGTTCTTGGGTGGCATTCCTTGAAGTGAACTCCCCTCGGGGAGACACTCAACTATCAACAGCCCCGCACTACCAATCCACCCAGGTGGTTCATTCAAGTTGTTACTTAGAATTTTTCCACAACATCAGGTAAAACAATTTTTGTAGCAATCCTAAGAATCAACTAAGTACCAGGTCTTCAAAACTAACAATGTATAAGGATGGCTACACACTAGTAGGATATAGAATAGCTTAATATGACTCAGTAAGAATTTCCTATCATGCATACTACTCAAAATCAACTAATGCATATATAAAATAATGGGTAGTTGAATGGTTTGTTACTTGCCTTGTTGAAGTTTGGTGAAGAAATCATAGTGTCTTCACAAAAGATCGTTGCTCTTCGTACAATCTATACATTGAAAACACAAACACAAAATAAACAAGCATACTAGCAATCAAACATACAAGTGAAGAAAACATACAAAGCAACCATCATGTTAAAAGGAGTTTAACCAAGTTGGCTCGGACAAGGTCAAGGTTTGAGTTTGAAAGATTCATTCTCTAATGGTTTCATACTTGTTAAGGGGTTTCCAAGGGTTTACTTGTGGTGGACTAGGTTGAGTTTGTAGTGATCAAACTTTATTATAACCATACTTGTCGAGGAAGTTTCAAGTGTTCACCAAGGGAGATCTTATCACTTCTTCAACTAAAGTAGCACATAACAATGTGTAACACTTTGTCATTTTACACAAGAAATTTGAGGTGATCTAAGTTAATCTTTCCACTTTGGTTAGGGTAGGTCTAGAATCAAATCAAGACAACAAGGCAAAAGAAATTCTATGAAGAGGTCTTTGATTTTCCATCTGGGTCAAAGGTTCGACAAAACAACTTGCTAACTCTTCAGCTTGTATTGATTGCTCCAAGTCTTCACATGCTTGTCTTCTTGAAGATCATCTTCATGCTTCTATGGTAGTCTTGTCCCATGGATGAATTCTTCTCTTGGTCTTGATAGATTCTTCATGTCTTTCTCTCTAGTTGGTCCAAGGTGGAATTGGGCACAAAATACCACTAACTCATTTAGAAAAGAAAGGAAATAATAAAGATAAAAAGAGAGAGGAATATATTTTCTTCTTGATTCTCTTCATGAATTTTCGCTTACTTGGGTTGCTTATAATTGTGGAATCCAAGTCTTTTCTTTAAAATTTCTTCATTGATCTTCCTTGTAGCTCTTCATGTTGCCCCCAAGTTGAAAATGAAGTTTTCTTCTCGTGCTTGAGTCTTGATCTCCATTTTGCTAATCTTGATGATTTCTTGAAGCATGAATAGGGGAGTGGAGGAGTAGATAGAAACCTAAGGTTCACTACTTGGTATTATATGTTATTGACACATTCTAAGGACTTGGGCTTATCTCTCAAATAGCCACCACAACAAGATGAAAAGGATAGGAACAATTTCTAAGACATGGTAAAAAAAGGATGAATCCCTATGTTGGGTTTTTTGTCAAAACACATGGTCATGGTCCAAGAGTGTCCAAAATGGTTAGGCAATGATGTATTTTGTTCAAGGCTACCAAAAGAATCAATTTTGCAAAAGGAACTATATTCTAATTATTTAGAGAATTAAATCTATGTAAAAAATACTCAAATATATCACTTAATTCTAAATTCGAATTTAACTTGTTCAAAATTTATTTTGGCACAGAGTATATGAAAGTACACATCCTAAGGTTTCCAAAAATATTTTATTTGCAATTTTTGGATTTGTAGAATTTGAATTATGCCAAAATTCATCAAACAAGAATATTTAAATTTGAACCAATTTAAGTTTGTCAATTTTGAATTTGAGCGGTGCTGAAAGATTGTACAGATAGAGGGGATTTAAAAAATTCCAAGTTTATTCAATTTGGGCTTATGGTTAAAAAGTTATGATAGATCTAAATTGTTGGGCTTTTCTGCAAAATTGCCATTCTAATTTTTATTCGGAAATAAATCCCAAGACAGGGTGGGTTCAGATCTACTATTTGCCGCGCAGGGCGATGGATAGGGAGTAGGCCTTGGCCGGCTATAAGCTGCGCTGGGCGACATATAACTAACTGCGCGTGGCTGACTGGGCTCACACGTGGCGCATCCTAATTGGCCTATACCTCTTCGGTAAGTGATTCAACAGGAGCCAACACATCAAGATCTAATGGGCAGAAATAGATCTAGAGGTCTAGGGTTATCACCTCGCCGGCGTTGGTGGCCGGGAATGGAGCTACGGCGGCGCGGTTGTTCGGAAAATGACAGGGCAGCTCCTCTGGTGGTCCTCCGGGCTCTGGATGATGACAGGGACGCGCGGCGCAGCACGACGGAGATGGTGGTGACGATGGCGCGTTCTAAGAGGGCTTCGCACGACGGCGCGATGATGTTTCGTGGTGGCTGCCTCGGTGTTCTCCTGTGAGCTCGCGTGCAACAAAATGGCTACACGAAAAAATTCAAACAAAAGATGAGCAGGGGCGCCACGATGTGGGGAAGACAGGAGACCAAGAAATAGCAGCGGGGACTCACTGGTTTTATCGGAATCGTCCACATATGATGGCGGAATAGAGGAACTCCAGCGAGGAAAACTGCGAGCGTGGGGGCGTGATTGGCAGAGAGGGAAGAGGGGAAATGGAGTGGGGATCGGGTGCTACTTATAGGTGCGGAGAGGGAAAGAATTCATGGCCATAATGGGCCTTAAATCGGTGGCGAAAATTTTGGGGCCGAAACAGCCGAGGGTTTCCTTCTATGAAGAAGAAGAAGGTGACGTCAGCTGACGTCATCTTTTCCTTTTATTTTTCTTTTCTTTTTCTGTTTAAACAAAACTTTAATAACTTCTCTATTAAATATCCAAATGACATGAAACAAAAATCTAAAATCTTAAAATTTCAAATACTTTCCTATAGTACCATTTTTGTAAACTTTACAGCATATTTTTATTTTCGAATTTTGAAATTTGAATAATTCCTTAATAGTAATTAAATGAAATTTTTAATTTAGAAAAATATAAAATATAGTTATTAGTCAAATAAAATTTCAGTGACATACTATATGTTGAAAAGTTATTTTTGAAAGTCATCACAACTTACTTTCATAATTTTATATTTTTTATAATTGGGGTGAACCCTCATAGCAACTTATGGCATTTTTTTGAAAATAGAAAATAATTAAAGTGAATAATTAGGGAGATAGAAATTTGACACTTAACTATTTGAAAACATGTTTCTTGCAAGTCTGAAAACCATTTATCACTCTTTAAAGTTGGATAAATCATTTTTTAGTCACATGACTATTTTCAAAACCATAAAACAAATAATGATGGTGAAAATATCATTGGGGTTTGTAAGCCTCAAGTTTTAAATGTCATGAAAACATTTTCAAAGTAGTATTTGAGTTGGAAACATTTCATAGAATAGGGTTTGCTAAGGAGAAAATATCACTTTGGAATATGAAGACTTGGTTGAAAGAGGTTTAGGGATTATGGAAAACAGAGGCATAATGGGTTTTTAATTTCTATAACATTGGAATAACAATATTACTTCCGTTGTGTTAGGGTTTTAATTGTTTTTGGTGGATTGCTTTAATAGAAAACAAAAAGTTCCAAATTTTTTTGATTTTTGCATTTTCCAAAAATCAGGGATGTTACAATTTTAAGGCAAGCCATCTTGATGCTTGCTACTACACTTATCATTATCTATCATGCATATTTTACTTCTGAAAGTTTTACAAAACTTTGATTACCAAAACTATTTTTATGTGACTATTACTACTATTAATATTATATAATATATTATTATGCGAGTAGTTGAAACTTGCTGTTACCAAGCCCATAGCCACCATAGGGTATTTATTACCACCAAAAGTATTACTCCCTAGGTGGACACCTTAAAAGTATGTTTTATCAAAACAAAGGCTTTATGGAAAACCCTATGGAAAGGCGAAGCCTTATCCATAGAAGATTTGTGAAGTGGTCATTTTTGGGGAAAAAGGTGTTTTCAAAAATGACACATAACCTAGTCTTCGTCGGACAACCTTTATCGTACTGCCAGTCTACCCCAACATGAGCATGGGGTTTAATTTGAAACTTGTTCTTATTAGTGTGTGATCTATCTCAATTTGCTATAAGGGATGTGACTTCCTCGAACTGAAATGCCGCCAAGTCATGAAACACGAGGCATACAAAGTGAGGGATTAAGTTACCCCCCGGTGCGACAGTTGGGTCTCCTGCCATGGCAGGGTGGGACCTGGTGCCGGGGAGATTACACTCAACTGAAGAGATAGTCATATACTAGCTTGACCATAGTGGATGGTTAGGATCAGTTATCTGATGTTCACATACTGTTGATACAGTCTGTTGTTGTTCACGGCGGATGTTCTAGATATTGCGGATTATCTACACCTCTACATCGTCAAACTATTATGAATAGCCGCATCCTCGGATATGGATAGTTGAATGATCATGTAGCTAGCATTGTGTCAATATTTTCAAAAAGGAATTTTGAAAAGAGGTTTTGAACTTGTGAATTATTGAAAGGAGTAACTTTGTACCAGTGAGGTACGGATGAAAAAAAGTTGGAGGTGGTTTTACAAGAAGTTTTGCAAAGAGAAAATTTTCTTTTCTAAAACAAAGTTTTACAAAAAATCTTGGACATGCAATATCTACAAGAGAAAGAAAACTATATTATTTTATTTTGAAGTATCTTCTTCAACAAAGATACAGATATTTTCAAAATCAACTATGATGTATCCTTCATATATCATGGATAGTGAACTCTATGTATAGCCTACCTACTCCACCATATAAGCATACTTGCATTCTATAAGCTTCATGACGGGTGTCTTGCTGAGTACATTCACACGTACTCATATTGGTTTCGTTCGTGGTATCTACTTGCTAGACTTCAAGGAGGAGTCTCAGGAGGAGATCTGCGAGGAGGAGAACTGCATTGATGGCCTTGCGAACTAGGATCGTCTCCCGGTCAGCAGCGTGTAGGTTAAGGCGTGACTTGGGCTCTACTACATTGTGTGTTGATTGTCTTCCGTTGTGTATGTTGAGTTGCTTGCCCTGCGTGGCAGCTGTCTTAGACTTGGTCATGTGACCATGTCTCTTTGTAAGACCTTTCTGTAATCGTGTAATGGATAATGTATTTGTATGCCAACTTGGTATGTTATTCACGACTGGTGTGATCTGGGATCGTGAATGTATGCATATCGGAGGTCATTGAACATTGGTTCAGGGGTACCTTACAATAAGTGGATACAGGACCACTCGTGATCTTTGATTGCGTGTGCAAGAGTATGTAGTTGCGAATATCCAAAGGGATTGATTGTTGTTGCACTAGCAAAATGGATTATCCAAGGAGAGTTTTTAGTGTAGCATTAGTTATCTATCATCCACAAAACATCCACCATATTATTCGAGAGAGCTCATTGAGAAGATCGGGCCACCCTATATCACCCTAGCAGGGTTAAATCTTTTCAAAAAGCCGTGTCCATGGTTAAGTACGACTTGGTGACATATTATGTGATCATAGATAACTTGAACGGAATGACTAAAACTTGTTGATAACAAATGAAGGATGCCTCCTCGAAGATGTTGAGAGGGGTTACATTGTAGCATGAGATATCCAAATAACTTGAGATGGGTGATCTTTGAAACAAGTGGTGCTGAAATGATTGGGCGAACTGAAAAGATGATGATTTCAGTAGTTGAGTGGTTTTCTCATCTATTTTTAAAATGCTCCATGAGACGTGATATCCCTTCCTCGATTTGGAAAACAAATATGGCTTTACGCAAAATAACCTTCCTGACTCTTCCTGAAAGACCAGATATATAATACGTTAATTAAGTCTTGTTGAGTACCTCCAGTACTAATGTCTGCTTCAACTTGGTTCGGGTGGAGTTCCTCACTTTGGTGGTGTTTGCAATGTGGACATCGACGAGTATTTTGGGGTTCGCAGGTAGCAGCCTGGAATCTATGGGCTGGGTCGTTGCCTTATGTTGAGGCCTCTTACGAATTTTGGTATCTTGTTGACTAGCACTATAATTTGCCTTTCGTTGCTCTTATGTAATGTTGGTTCATCTGACTCTAGTAATACTTGCTTTATACAGCTTCATGTCTAGAGTTTCAGCTTTGATCGGTTGTTGGGTTTGAGCCCTTGGTTAAATGATTTGGCTATGCATGTGCTGACTATCGCCCGTGGAAAAGGTAGAACACGACAAACCCACAGAAAAAGGTTGAGGACCCGAAATGCGCCAATCAAGCGATGAGCTCAGAAGCCGAATCTATTCTAGCAGCAATTGAAGCAAAGCTAGGCTCGGAAACTAGATCTGCATCTGTCGACACAGACTCCGATGATGATGTTGATGCTTTCGAAAGAAAGATCAAACACATGCATGATAGATTTCACGAAGTACTCATGTCTAGACAGACTGAAAAGTCGGACAACGAGGAAGAAGAGGAAGCAGATCCCAAAACACCTAAACCAAGCAATAAAGAAACAGAGAAGAAGAGGGCAAGGATGAACCAAAATATCCTGATGTTTGGGAATTTACGAAAGACGAGACTCAGAAAAAATAACCTTCCTCCATGAAAAAGAAGAAGTATGCCAACAAGCTATTTGCCAAAACCTAGAAGAAAAAATTGGAAAAATCAGCTGACATAGCCAACCAAAACCTGGAAGTTGGTGGAGGTAGTGGTGCCAAAATGGTGGAAAATAAAAAGAAGCAGATCGATGTGGTACCAGTTCCCTAGATGTCGGAACAGGATGAGCTCGATCTGATACAAACCCCGGTAATAATAAATGAATCACTGGAAGTGCTGGAAGCCAGGAGGCAAGCCATAATGCAGCAACAGAAACACCTTTTTAGGTCTCAATAAAGCCTCTTGCAAACCCAAGCTGCCGTCAAAGCGCAGCAGGAAGAAATCAAGGAATTCGAACGCCGGAACAGATCTAGAATTAAGCCTCCAAGGTTACCCGGAATCGCAAAGCCGGAAGAATTGTTAGCCAAAAGGCGATTTCATAATCCATCCTAGCTAAGACATGTTGACAGCAGAAATGCTAAGGTAGAACGTATCTACAAGGCCGCTGCCGGCAATGCAGAATCCGTGTTCGCCATCCTCAATGACGAAATTTACTCCAAAGACAAAAAAACTTCAGGGAGTGTATGCTTTCCTAGGAAAAGCATTACAACAGCAGCAGCGAGGCCAAGCGCGTTCTGGAAAATTGCATGATAGTTCGGCCTTATGTAAAACTGTCACACGCGCAACCGCAGCTTCAGAACCCGATCCAAGCGAACCTGGAGATTAAGGAAGTTCAAAGGGAAAGAATGAGAATACAAAGAAGGACGGGAAAGTTCCATATGATAGGGGCGCATCGTTCAAAACAGGGTCTCATTCACCAAAAGTCGAAAATAATTCAAAGCCCCGTTTAGATAATGATTGGGAAGACTAAAACCAGAAAGAGGGCAATAATGGTCACCTTCAGTATAAAGCAGATAAAGATGGAAAAGCAATGTCGCCTCCGAGGAACCCGGACGACAGAGCTGGAAGATACGAACACCCTCATATGCATGAGAGATCCCGAACTCCACCAAGTGATAAGGGGTGTCCAGGTCTTCTCAATGAGCTTCTGATAATTGTGGATGATAACTAGTGTCTTGCAACAAACTTTCCGGCTATTCCCTATTACCAAGTGCAGCAGCTCGTAACCCCTTGGATATTCGAGACTCCACACTCTTGCACAAGTAGCCACAAACTACAAGTGGTCATGTATCTCCTAATTCCCAATGGAATAGCAGATAACACGCAGAATTTGCAATAGTATGAATACTTCAAGATGAATTCCTATAAGCAAGTTCAATCTAGAAATATAGGGTTTAAGTTTAATCATAGTCTCCCCTCTCTAACTCGCAGCAACTAGGTATATATGAGGGAGGGGTGTGTACACATTGCCTATTGCGCAAGCACCACCTAGCCCAAACCGAATATGACTCATGGACTCTGTCCAAACTGATACAAACCGACCCATAGGGGGTTCGGCCAAATAGGGACACGCAGGCCCCTATCCCACACATGGTAGGACTCTATTTAGGCGCAGCAACATCTTGTTGGGCGCCTTCTCTATGCTCCTATTCACTTGAGTACTTGTGGAAAACAACATCCTCTTGTTCCTCCATATGTATATGCTTGTTTTCCGCCATAGAACATTTGTTATCCAGCTTGCAATGTTTGTTTTCCAGCTTGCAATGCTTATTTTCCAGCAACTCCTCATTTTTTTCCAGCTCTTCTTGATGTTTTCCTCCATCCATGCTTGTGTTATCAACAACCCTGGTCATACATAAATGCATAGATTTATGTAGTATAAAATTCTCATCGATACAAACATCATATTCTAATAGGAGTGAGTTCACCTGCTGTTCTAGTAACTTGGTTCTTGATCTTGTCATTGGACCAATTCTCAATTCATTGGGTTTGTCTAGAACAACAACATCTTCAATTGGAAAAGGTGTAGAAGAACTATGGATGTCCTCATCATCCCCCTCCCACCTTAAAAAGGCGTCGTCCTCGACTCATCAAGGTCCTCCCCATGGTATGGTGTCAAATCAGCCACATTAAAGGAATTACTCACATCAAACTCATCACTACCAAGATCAATCTTGTAGGCATTATCATTTATCTTTGCAAGCACTTTATATGGACCAGCACCTCTAGGCATCAACTTTGACTTACGCAATGTGGGAAATCTGTCTTTGCAAAAATGCACCCACACCATGTATCCTGGCCGAAACAATACATCCTTCCTCTTATTATTAACTCTTTCATCCACATATCTTCCCTTCTTTTCTATTGTGTGCTTTGTTTTCTCATGGGTGCTCCTCACAAAATCTTCTCTCTTTGATGCCTCCATGTTCACTCTTTCTTCAATGGGAAGTGGCAGCAAATCAAGTGGTGTTATGGTTTAAAACCATACACCACCTCAAAAGGGCACAATTGAGTAGTAGAATGCACCGCTCTATTATAAGAAAACTCCACATGCGGAAAAAAATCTTCCCACTCTCTCAGATTATTCTTTATCATAACTCTAAATAGGGTGGATAATATGCGATTCACCACCTGTGTTTGTCCATCGGTTTGGGGGTGACAAGTAGTAGAAAATAGCAACTTTCTCCCTAGCTTCCCCCCAAAGTGTGTTCCAAAAGTAGCTCATAAACTTCACGTCACGTTCAGAAACAATAGTCCTTGGTACTCCATGTAATCTCACTATGTCCCTGAAAAACAGATTAGCAATATGCGATGCATCGTCGCTCTTGTGGCATGCAATAAAGTGTGACATTTTAGAGAATCTATCCACTACCACAAATATAGAATCATGTACTCTTCTTGTTCTTGGTAATCATAGCACAAAATCCATACTAATGTCCTCCCATGGGGTAGTAGGTGCAGGAAGAAGAGTATACAAACCATGAGGCTTTAATTTGGAATTAGCCTTGTTGCAAGTTATGCAACGCCTCACAAACCTATCCACATCTCTCCTCATGTGTGGCCAATAGATGTGCTTAACAAACATGAGGAAGTGTTTTCTCACGCTCCCGTCAATCCACCACTATGTGATTCCTGCAATAATAACAAACGCAAGGACGACTTGGATGCACATAATTTGTTAGCTCTAAACAAATATCCATCACGGACATGAAATTTGTCCCATGTTTTCACATTAAAGAAATTCGCATATGCAAAATCATTATCATGAGCATACAAATTTTTCACACTCTCTAAACCAGGAACTCTCACGTTAAGTTGTCTTAATAGCATATTTTTCCTAGATAGAGCATCAACAACTACTTAATGATGTGTGGGAAAGATTCAATGAATTCAACCCACTTAGCATGAAGTTTATTAAGACTAGGTTGGCTCTTTGAAAATTTCAATGCCTCATGATCAGAATGTATGATAAATTCTTTTGACCACAAATAATGTTTCCACGCCTCAAGAACTCTAACAAGCGCATACAATTCCTTATCATAAACAGAATAATTCAATTGGGCACCATGTAATTTTTCAGGAAAATAAGCCACAGTTTGTTTTCTTGCATAAGCCACAGTCCTATAGGGGGCTCGGTTTGGTAATGTTGCTCCGGGGATCAAATCAATTTGATGCTCAATACCACGCAATGGTGGCAGCCCTGCTGGTACCTCCTCTGGGAAAACATCATCAAACTCCTTCAACACTTTAGAAACACCAATAGGAAGAGGGGTCATGTCATTAGAAACCAAAAAATTATCCCTTGTGTATGAGCACTATAGGAAGAAAACTAGGATCCTCACTTAATTCTCTTAACTCCAGTTTGGTGGCTAACATGCATAGTAGGTTCACTCCCTCACTTTTATTTTTACCACTCAGATTGGCTTTGCTACTCTCACTCACAAAAATATTGTTTTCTCTCTCTAGTCTCTCACTATCCTTCTCAAGATTTACTTCAGTTTTTTTACGAGAGTCATTTACCATTTGTTGTGGTGTCATAGGCCTCAAAATTATGTATTCCCGCTGACAATTCAACTGATATGTATTTTCTCGCCCATTATGTATAGCACTCCTATCAAACTTCCATGGTCTCCCAGCCAACATGTGACAAACAGACATAGGCACCACATCAGACTCAATGGTGTCCTTATATGGTCCAATCTGAAACTCAACTCTCACCATGTATGTCACCTTCATCTCTCCTTTGTCACTCAGCCACTATATACAATAAGGATGAGGGTGTGGGATATATCCCAATTTCAGCTTTGCACACAAATCTTTGCTTGCTAAATTTCTGCAACTTCCTCCATGAATAATCACCTTGCAAGCCATTTGAGGACCTACAATTGCTTTGGTTTGGAACAAATTGCACCTCTGATTTTTTTCACTTGGAATAACACTCAATGATTTTTGTGTACAAACATTAGCAGGATAATGTGTAGCATATGCATCAAGTGGACTACCATCATCACAATCATCCTCCTCGTTAGGATAAGCATCATCACCTGTTTCATACGTATTATCCTCATTAACAAGCATGATGTTCTTATTAGGACAATCCCTCTTGAAGTGCCCTTTCCCTCCACGTGTATGGAAGCTCATATGTCTGTTTCTTGTTGTAGACATAGTAGAGCCACTAGAGCTTTCTGCTGGTTGGACTGTTTTCTTTGTGTTAGAGGTAGTACTCTCGGGTTTAGAAGGGGGTGCACCACGAAATTGAGATGCTTGTGGTGTAGGTGAGAAAAAGAAGAATTTATAGGACTAAAATTCTTCCTGGTAGTCACTTGAGCCTCCTCTGCCAAGTTCTTCTCAGCCTCTCTATCTTGATGTAGTAGCTCATTCATATCATTATAATGCACATGCCTCACAATGCTCTTGATTTTAAATTGAAATCCTGGGAGAAAATGTTGCATAGTATGTTCTGGCTCCTCTCTAACTCTATCCCTTTGAAGAATCAGCTCCATCTCTCTAAAATATGCATCCATTGAATTTGTACCTTGTCTCAAGTGTTGTAACTTGTCATAGAGTGTTCTAATATAATTCTTGGGCATAAATCTTTCTCTCATAACTTGCTTCATAACCCTCCATGTAACAATTTCTGGTTATCCTTCTCGGGCTTTCTTTCTTGTGATGTTATCCCACATAGCAAAACATATCCATCAAAACCCGAAGAAGCAAGTTTTATTTTCCTCTTCTCGGTGTACTCATGCATCATCCACAACTTTTCAATCTTCAGTTCCCACATAAGATATTCCTCTAGATCATCAGTATCAAATTTGAGATTTGGGAGTAGAAATTTGGGCTTGCCCAAACCATAATTCTCTTTATTTTGGTCTTGGGGTGGAATCCTCCTAGCCATGCCAAATCCATGGCCACCTGCATTGCCTCTACCTCCTCCTCCTCGGCCTTGAGGAACATAATTCACCTCCAAATTATCATGTTCTCCATGGAAACTAGCATTATCCTCAAGAGCAGGAAGTCTTTGATTCACCAAAGTAAACAAGGCTACAATTTGTTGAGTCAAAGTGGTAAGAGGACCTTGCATAGTAGTGACTTGTCCTTGTGTGGTACCAGTTGTATTGGAAACTGTATCTACTTGCAGTCCGAAATTATGAATAGTAGCATCAAGATCAACACCTTTTTTATCAATCAATGAGTGCACCTCTGAAGTGTTGGTGTCAATTCTAGTGGTCATTTGATCCCTTGTCTCCTCCAAATCTGTCCACTTTACCACCTCACCATCATGTCCCTTCTTAGCCTGCGCAGAAACATCACCAGAAGTATTCATGATTAATAGGTTAGTGAAATAAAAATTGCTATAGCATGTGGTGTTCTCTCACAACTCACTCAAAACCAACAAAGAAAGGTGTATCTTACCGTTCCAAAGTGAATAGAAAAACTTACCAACAAGTAATAGCAACTAGCATGACTTGGTGTGAAGAATTGAATACCCAGGGGTTTTAGCTCTCACAAAGGCAAAACAGATTATTTAGTGGGGATTGTTATGGATACTTAACAATCACCAAAATAACAAGTCATATTTGTTATTTGTCTAATACAAAAATTCACCTACGGAAACACACAACAATGGACACAAATGTGGCAAGCAACAATATGGAAGAAAATGTTGCAATGCACTCGAAAGACACTAGCCAAGCTCAAAATAAACAGGCACTAGGTTGCTCAATTTATATTGTCAAGATATAGCAATGATGAAAGGGCTCCAATCACAATTGATGATATGATACACTCTGCCTCTTTTATATTTTCCTGTTTAATCGGTTTTTTTTATACTTTTTTCTTTGCTATTTTTTATACTTTTTCAATGGCCAATAAAACAAGGAGCAAAAATAACAAATGATAACAATGTGACACAAGTAGATGATGATATTGAACAGCCTGTAATGAGAAAATAAAATAGCTAGTCTTGTGGGCAACGTACCAAAATTGTTTGTTGTAGAATGGTTGTAGCTATGTCTCACAAAGTTTAGACTGGAAACCTAAAGAAAAACAAGAAGAAAACAACTAAAAATACTAAGAAAATGCTCATAGATATGAACCGGAATATTTGAAACCGGATTATTTTTCAAAACCGGAAACTCTGAGTTTGTGAGAATTCTATTAAGGACCAGAAATTTTTGTCTCTGGTATGCACCGGATTTGTTAACCGGAAATTTTGCCAACAATCAAAAGTTTCGAGTTAACGATAAAAACTGCTAATGAAATTTTTTGGAGCTCACAGTTTTTAACCGGATTTTTTGACCAGAATTTTTCTCTCAATCGGATATTTCGACTGTGTACTGCGGATGGCAGAAAAACTCGCGATTCTGTGCCGGTCAGAATAAGGATTCCAAGTGGAAACGGGCGCGACAGGAAAACACAGAAAATGTTGTCGGGCAAGAGGCGACTCCGAGTAGAACTAGGGCACAACTAGCGGCAGCAAAATAACCAGAAACGTTGTTGGGCAGCTATTGGAGAGAATTCTGATTAGGGCTAAAACACGACAGGGAAAAGGAAAAAGTTGTGTTCGGAAGAAATCAATGCCAACTCGAAATAGAACCAGGACGACACCTCCAACTCAGATTCTTTTTGGGATTTTTGTGTATAGACTCAACTCAAAACCTAAGAACAACTAAGAACCCTAACCCAAACTAGAAGACTCAAAAATAGAAAAATGAACACAAGATCAACACAAAACAGCAACTCGAAAATTGTAAATTGGGACTATCTATGGCTATGGCAAAGATCTAAAACTGTTTTTGCGGGGCTTTTTCATTATAGGTATGAAAAACACTTGACACTGAGGGATGAAAAACAGCTCAACGGGGGAACCTAAAAAATCTGATACCGAGATGATAAGGGGTGTCCCGATCTTCTTAATGAGCTTCTGATAATTTTGGATGCTAACTAGTGTCTTGCAACAAACTCTGTGGCTATTCCCTGTTACCAATTGCAACAGCTCGTAACCCTTTGTATATTCGAGACTCCACACTCTTGCACAAGTAGCCACCGACTAGAAGTGGTCCTATATCTCCTAATTCCCAATGGAATAGCAGATAACACGCAGAATTTGCATTAGTATCAATACTTCAAGATGAATGCTTACAAGCAAGTTCAATCTAGAAATCTAGGGTTTATGTTTTATCGTAGTCTCCCCTCTCTAAATCGTAGCAATTAGGTATACATGAGGGAGGGGGTGCGTCCACAATGCCTATTGTGCAAGCACCACCTAGCCCAAACCGAATAGGACTCATGGACTTGGTCCAAACTGATACAAACCGACTCATAGGGGGTTCGGCCAAATAGGGACACGCAGGACCCTGTCCCACATGTTGTAGGACTCTATTTAGGCGCACCAACATCTTGTTGTGCACCCTCTCTATGCTACTCCTCACTTGAGTACTTGTGGGAAACAACATCTTCTTGTTCCTCCATGTGTATATGCATGTTTTCCACCTTAGAAAATTTGTTTTCCAGCTTGAGATGTTTGTTTTCTAGCTTGTAACGCTTGTTTTCCAGGATCTCCTCTTGATGTTCTCCTCCCTCCATGCTTGTGTTATCAACAACCCTGATCATACATAAATGCATAGATTTAGGTAGTATAAAATTCTCATTAATACAAACATCATATTCTAATATGAGTGAGTTCACCTGATGTTCTAGTAACTTGGTTCTTGATCTTGTCATTGGACCAATTCACAATTCATTGGGTTTTTCTTGAACAGAAAAATTTTCAATTGGAAAAGGTGTAGAAGAACTAGGGATTTCCTCATCACCAAGGTATAAGGAACGAGTCAGAAGTAGAACTCCACCTTATTCAAGAGGCGGGGATGCCGGAAGGCATTGGGATGAACCCAGAAGAGCGTATTTACGCAACAGTTGGCTAAGGAGAAGTAGATCATGTAAGGTTCGCCCCAGAACCACTGTTCAAGGACACCTTCGATATGCATACATTCACGATGCCAGATCACACCAGTCGTGAACAACATATCAAGTTGGTACACAGTCAATATCCATTACACGGTTGCATAAACACTTACAAAAGGGACATGGTCACATGACCAAGTCCAACACAACTGCCACGCAGGGCAACACACGACACACACAGCGGAAGACTAACACACACAACGTAGTAGAGCCCAAGTCACGCCTTAACCTACAGGCTACTGACCGGGAGACGATCCTAGTTCGCAAAGCCATCAGCTCTGTACTCCTCTTCATAGATCTTCTTCTGAGACTCCTTCTCGATATCTAGCAAGTTGATACCAGGGACGAAACCAATATGAGTACATTTGAATGTACTCAGCAAGACATCCATCATGTAGCTTACCAAAATGCAGGTATGCGTATATGGTGTAATAGGTAGGCTATACATAGGGTTCACTATCAATGATATATGAAAGATATATCATAGTTGATTTTAAAAATCTGTGTATCTTCGTTGAAGAAGATACTTCAAAAGAAAATAATATAGTTTTCTTTCTCTTGTAGATATCACATGTACAAGAGGTATTGTAAAACTCATTTTGTAAAAGAAGGTTTTCTCTTTGCAAAAATTTATAAAACGACTTCTGGCTTTTCATCAACGGTACCTCCACGGTACAAGATTTCCTCCGTTCAGAACTTCACAAGTCCAACTCCTTTTTGAGAACTCCTTTTTGAAAATTCTTTTTTTGAAAACACTGACACAATGCTAGCTACATGGCCATTCAACTGTCCATATCCGAGGACGCGGCTACTTCGAAATAGTTTGACTCTGCAGAGGTGTGCACATCCACCAGATCCAGTACATCCGCCGTGAGCAACCACGGACTGTAACAACAGTATGTAAACATCATATAACTGATCCTAACCATCCACTATGCTCAATCTAGTATATGACTATCTCTTCAATTGGGTTTGTTCTCCCCGGCACCATGTCGCACATCGCCACGGCAGGAGACCCAACTGTCGCACCCGGGCGGTAACTTAATCCCTCACTTTATATGCCTTGTGTTTCATGAGTTGACGGCATTTCGGTTCGAGGGTAACTCACACCCTTATAGCAAATTGAGATCGAACACACACTAACAAGAAAAAACTTCAAGCTAGGCCCCGTGCCCATGTTGGGGTAGGGTGGCAGTACGGTAAAGGTTGTCCGGCGAAGACTAGGTTATGTGTCATTTTTGAAAACACCATTTTCCCAAAAATGACTACTTCCACATTCCTCCAGTGAATAAGGCTCAGCCTTTTCTCCGGGTTTTCCATAAAGCCTTTGTTTTGTAAAAACATATTTTTAGGGTGTCCACTTAGGGACTAACACTTTTGATGGTAATAAATACCATATGGTGGCTATGGGCTTGGTAACACCAAGAATCAACTACTGGCATAGTACATAGTATATATAATAATAGTAGTCACTCAAAATAGTTTTTGGAAATCAAAGTTTTGGAAAACTTTTCAGAAGTAAAACATGCATGATAGATAATGATAAGTGTATTATAACAGCAAGCATCAGGATGACTTGCCTTAAAACTCTTAGTGTCCCTGGCCTTGAAGTAACTTGAACTTGACGCACAGCTCCACAACTGCTTCTTCTTCTTCTTCATTTTCTAGAGTCGTAAAAGAATAGAAGACACACTCTCAGATCTAAAGACCAAACAACTAAACTAAACAACACATACAACAAGCAAACTTATACTAGCGTAATCACTCAAACGTTATCGATAAAACTATCTCACAAAACTCTCAGGGTCCAAAACTATCGTCAGACAACTATATGGTTGAGAACCCATATTCCACATTTTACATACCATATATGGAGTGGGGGTACCACTCTCATAATAAGATACATAAGAAGCTAAGAATATATCTTGTGGGTACAACATGTGAGGTTACTAAAATAATACAATCAATCAAGGCAATACCCATGGCAGTGGGTATTAACAACACACAAGCAAATCATCACCAAACAAGATTACTAATAAAATAATGCCTAGATAACAAGATACTACCTAAGCACAAAAACCACACTTAGCAAAACAATAGCATAAGTACAATGCTCATGCTAAAGTAGTCACTCAGACAATTTCCAAACAGCAAACAACACACCACAGATGAATAGACTATTTAATGACTATGCTTATGTCTACTTGAAGTTATGGAATCCATCAATCATGAAAATTTACCAAACAACCAGTAGCTAAAAAACAATGATATAAAGCCATAAAAATAATCTGAAACACAATCATCACTCAAGATAATACTCCTAACAATTTACATAAAAACAGGAATGCACTAATAGCATACTAGTATGGAAAATCTACACAAGCATGCTATAAGGAACAATTGTATTCTACAACTATAGCAACATGAACTAAGGACGTCATGGCATAATAACAGAAGTAATAACTTGCTAAACATGCTAGGATAAACTCATACACTCACAAAATAAAAGATTACAATACTTGAGCAAAGCCATAATTTCTAGTGGTGACACCAGTTCAACACTAAAGAAGAAAACAATGCTACAAGGGTGCTTAATCCTAAACAAACAAGTCAAGAACACAAATATGCCTACTAACAGCACACAAACCTTACACATGCTAGTAAGCTCAAACACCAAAATAATTCTATGAAAACATCTATTAAGCAAGCATAACCCAATTCTAGTAATACATGCTTCTCTAAAAGATTAAATAGAAAGAAACCAAGGTATAAACCACACAACCAGTATTCACAAAGAAGAAATAAACTTTTTACCTGCATAAGTGAAACAAACAATCTATTTTCCATGGTGGAAAATAACAATCAATCATATAATAAAACATGTTATTTTCACACACAGGTATGGTTGGGGATTTTCATCCTCAACCAAGATGCAATGGGACTAGTGGGTTATGGGCCCACTAATACAAAGGAAAATAGGTACAAGTCCTCTGGTTACTCCTGGCAAAATTAGTATGACAAAAATAAATAAAACAAGGCTATTCATTCTAGTGACACAATACTAGTGAATCAAATAACAAAACTTACACATGCTTTGCTATAAAATAACATGCAAGCTAACAAAGACAATACCATCAAAATAACAGTACCGAAATGGCACTAGACTCAAGCAAACATAGCACAAACTTTAGTCAATCAAGCACACAATGATTTAGCTCACACATTAATCTAAATAATAAAACTAGAGAAATAACCAAATGCTATTCCTAGGAAACAAGATACCAACTCTACACATGCTAGGAAACAAGATTTAAGCAATCAAACATTTCATTTCAAACAAAAACACACTTAAAAACAAAAACAGAAAAGTGATGTTTCTAGATCTGCTCACCAAAAATAATCTAGGGCTCAAAAAATTAATCTGATCTAGGATTAGATAGATCTAGTCAATATAAAAATCATCCAATTGGATTTACTTCAAAAATCATTTTTAAGATCACTCTAAAAATAACAGAAGAGCCTACTTGGCCTTTAACCAAAATGGATGGCATTTCCATTTGGTAGCTCACCTTGATGTGAGGCAAAGTCCTAGTGATAGATCTATTCAACATATACCCAAAACATTTTTGTTTGACCAATTTGGTTACAGATTCAAAAAGTTATGTTCAAAACATTCTCACAGACAATCTGTGGTATAACAGTCCTTGTGAGAAAAATATGGTCCAAAACTTAGATCTACAATTTTTGTGAGGTTGGGAAAACATACTCTTAGGTTCATTATTTTTGGTAGATTTTATTTTGCATGTTTGGTAATTTTCATAGATCAAAAGTAACCATGAAAGTTTCTGTTAAAAACTTAAAAGAAAAGCAACAGGGCAACGCGGGCTGGTTTGTGTGGGCGCGGCCCAGCTAAACGGACAGCACAGCTCAGCGCGCGCGTGCGGGCGCGGGAATGTGGCCGTTCAAACGTGGTCGTGGATCAAAGATCCAACGGCGCACAGATCGTCGTCCACCTCTCTTCTCCTCTCTCTCTCTCTCCCGCGTGTACGGCCGGCCACGGGAGCTCGCGTTTGCTCACCTAGGGGACTCGGGGAGGGGCGGCGAGACCCGGGGAAGGTTGCTGGAGTCGAGGGGCGTCGAGGGGAGCAGTCGGTGGCGACGGGCGCGGTCTCACACGGAGGGGCGCAGCAGAGTGCCCGCGGCGGCGAACTTGACGGCGGCGGCGCACCTGCAAACGCACGGTCATGAGGGCATGTGAGGGACGTTCAGGGAGGCACGAGGAGTTGATCCAGGGCAGAGGAGGGGGTTGGGAAGGCACGGGTCGTGCAGAACCACCTCGAGGCTGTGGTGGTCACCGGTGGTGAGCTCACGGCTCGTGGGGCTTCCAGGGGCGAGTGCTCGGCTTCCTTTGGACTTGGGAGTGGTGTGGGAGTGTGAAGGAGCAGTGTGGCGCAAGGGAGAGGTCAGGGGAGGTTTGTACCCGAGGGGATAAAGGCAAGGGCAAAATTGGGCTCTCGGGTGCATGCCAAGCAATGGCATGAGCTAGCCAGGGGTTTTTTTGGTCACTCCACAACTTGCTCTGGTTGTCCAAGGCCATGACCACGAAAGGGCAAGTCCAAAACTGGATTTTGGGGGCAACGGAAAGGCAGGGGCAAGTCAAAAGGTCAAGGGTATGGGCTGCCATACCAATCCACATCACCTCTTTCTCTCACTTGTTTTTCTTCACCTACAGGCCTTCTAGAAGCTAAGTAACTCATCCTGGCTCGAGTCAGTATTGTGGTAAACACATTTGGCAAGGTTACATTTCAAAATTTGCAAATAAACACAAAGAAATAAACTTCCCAAAAGTGTATCTCACACTGTTCACAAAATTCAGAAAATTCAGTCTAAGACTTAGGAATTTTTCTAAGATCCAAAAAGTTTGGTTTGTTTTCAAGGGTCAAATGTTTTCCAAAATTTGTTTTCAAAGTGGGAACTTGTTAACCATGTTATAAACTTTCATAAACATCTTTTGAAAACAAATTTAAAATAGTTCAAGGCCATGAAAACAATGTGGAAAAAGGTATACTTTCTGTTTTTCTCTGGTTTCCAAAAATGTCTTTTTCTGCCTTAAAATTATACCACAAAGAAAACAAGAAAAAGATAATTTTTATTAATCAAAAAATAAAACCAAGCTTATGTATTTGTAGTACATATATCAAGGTTCAAGTAAAAGCCAAGAAAACATAAAATAACATTTTATAGCCTAGTGAAAACAAAGGTAGAAAACATGTACTTGGCTATATTTTCAGGATTGTTTTCTATCGAAAACTTAAAAGAAAACTTTCATAAGTTATTTTCAAACTTTGTTTTCTTGGATCCAACAAAGGTAAAAGTTTATTTTAAGATGCAAACAAGAATGATCCAAGTCTTGGAATAAAAATCCACTCAATTAATATTAGGGAAACATCAGGGAAAATATCAGGGAGAATAATAGAATTGTTTTCAGGAAAAATTTGGTATTGGTTTTATCTAGAAACCAAACTTGTGTTGCAAGTATGATTAAGATCATAAAAACATGTTATTTCAAACAATCATGTTGTTAGAAAAAAATATTATTGGCCCTAATTTTTGTCTTCTTGAGCATAGTACAAGAATCCAAAAACTGGGGTGTGACAGATCCCCCGCAGTCCACTCAGTCGGAAGGTATTCCGCACACGTTGATATAGCGGAAAGAGATGGTTTAAATTTTGTGCAAAAGTGTTTGATAGAATCCGAACTATTAACCTAAATGCTGGCTTTACCAAAGTTGGACCAACCTACAAAAAATATACCAAAAGTACAAACCTGGATACAAGGCTCTCATATTATTTTACCGTCGTCCAGATCAACAAGGGCACAGATTTGGAAGCAGTAAAATCCCTTCCTCTAATGTTGCTAGATGGAGCGGGCGAATGGATTAATGGATTACCGTCAAGGAAGGTAGACAGCTGGGAGGATATGTCTAGAGTTTTTGCTCAACATTTCTGAGGCACATACAAGCGCCCCAAAGCATTAACTAGTTTCGTTGCGTTCAATACGAAGGTGAGTTGTATGACGACTTTATTTCAAGATGGATATCAATGAAGAATAGCTTCTCTGGAATAAGTGACATACAAGCAATGCATGCTTTCGTCAATAGTCTCAAACCCGGCCTCATACCGTTCATGGTGGGATCAAAGACGCATAAATACCTAGGTTCTATGCTAACGATAGCTAATGAGCATGCAGCGGCCGAAGACGACATTAGAGCAAGAGGCGGAAGTATAGATATGCTTATACAAGCTAAAAATACATCTCGCTCTGAGAAAAAGGCCACTCCATATGCACAACAGAAACACAAAGAAGTAAATGCCACCTTTAGGAAAGATAGATCCAGCACATGAAAAGGCAAAAGCGCGGAAATCAGGGAACCTATATCCTACTATAAGGAAGAGTGGTAAAAGATTAGAGGGGAACCTTGCGTGCATCATGCACAGTTTGGAAAGCCAACCCATACAAACAAGCAATGCGGCTTAATAAGCACATGAAGAGCAATTCTGGAGCCGGGAGCAAGGGGAAGAGTTCCAAGAGGAAATTCAACAAACAAAAGCCGGAATTTGAAAATTACGAAAGCGAGTCCGACCCTGGTGATAAAATCTAGGTGCAGCAGCGGAATGGCGAACCCAAGTTCCCGAGGGTCGAGGAAGCGTGCAACTGAACTTTCCTAGCGATACCATCAGCCAAAAAAGTGAAGCAATCTTGGTGAGAAATTAATGACGTCGTTCCATCAACTCCAAAGTACCTCAAGTATGCAAAAAATCCAATTACCTATGTTTAGTGTTCTTAGTTAGGTTTATGGCAGGGGGTGCCATGATCCTCGTGGTATAGTCATGGGTGGAAACGTAGGGGAAAGTCGAAGGCAAGGACATAGTTTACCCAGGTTTGGTACGTCTAAACTAAGGCGGATTTCCTACTCCTGTAATCTTACTAAATTAAGGCTAAAGCCTGAAGTATACAAATTACAATGTGAGTCTAGGGGTTTCGCTATCTCAGAGAGGTTGGGCTCTCGTCGATCTAGCTTCTAGCTTGTTGAGTTCTCTGCCTTTGCGGCTGCTCCTGTCCGGCTTTATATAGATAGTCGGACTAGGGATTACAAGAAGGAACCCTTAAAGACTATGATAAGTATTCCTATTCTTGGAAAGTAAGACATCCGTCTTCTTCTCCAAGCCAGACTACACTTTGGGTCGTAGTCTGGGTTCTTCTAGAATTTTCCTTCTTGTGCATTAGCTTTACTGCCCGCCCATTGGTGTTCCCTCCATTGCCTACGGTTCAACCTAGTAATCCAGCCTTCATCCAATGCCGGATATACCCCCAATTGGCTAGCCTTTAGGGAGAATTAAGACTTCTATTTCTTTGTCTTTTCCTGGAAACAATGGTTTCAGAAAATGGCGGGTTTTGTCTTGAATCTTCCTTTTCCATAAATTTTCATGCCAAACCCGTCTTCTTTGGGGAGTCCAGCATTAGTTTGCAAACTTCTCTTAGAAGGAACCTATTATGAATGACGTCAGCGAAAAAATAATGCTTACGTCATTGCCGTTCGGATTTGGTCAAAGCCTAAAAAGCGATCTCTGCTAGATTTTGGTGCGAGAAATGAGGGGATTAGGCTTCAATGCGCCACCTCACCATATCCCAGATTTTCGGCGAGACACGCGGCATGCATCCAACGGATAATTTAGCCCTTGGAGCAATCTCAAAGTAAAAATGCCTTTAAATACATCATCATCCTTTTCGTTTCATCTTCTTTCGCCACTATGATTCACTAGAGACCAAAGCGCTAGAGGGCTCCACTTCAAGAGCGAGCAGAGCGAGAGCGAAATCCTCACCGGATCATCCAACATCGGTGGCTCTGGCTCGCGCCCGTCAATCCCCTTCACTACAATGGCTGGAGGAAGGACCTGCGCTTCTGCGACCGCCAGAGATGTGCATGTGGCCACATCCACCACGGATCCTACCTCGGTGCCTACTCCTACCGCAACGGGCACTCCGTCTTCGGTGATGGGCCCTTCCACCACTGCTCCGGGGGCCTCCACGACCGCGCTGGAGACTGCAAGGAGCTCATCGACAAGGGGAAACCCTAGCGCCCCCGCCGGATCTTCCATGCCTCCTCTATCCATCCCTCTGCAATCCCCTATGCCGGATTCAGGGGTGATGAAAACAACTTTTGACCGGAGAAGATGTAGACGGAGAGGCGGCTGTCGGAGCTGAGGAAGAAGAAGGAGGAGGAGGGTGGAAACCGATAATTGGATATTCTGCTCCATAAAGTTCACCCTTCTCTGAAACCTGGAGAAAGAGGGATTTTTCCTTAAGGATTAATGGCAGATCAAAGAGGAAGACGAAGAACCCAAGCCGGAACACAGAGAAAGGGTCGTGTTGGCCTTCATGTTCTCCGAGGTATGGGTTTCCCCCTTGTGCCTTTTTCCTTCAGGTCCACCACCACTACGGCGTTCAACCACACAATTGTTCCTCCAACTCCATCCTTTGTCTTTCTGTCTTTCAAGCCTTATAAGAGGGATACCTAGGAATATATCCTTGGTTAGATTTCTTTCAGTACTTCTTCTACGTGAAGCGAAACACTTCTGATGGCCTTACTCATGTTTGCGGAACCATAACCTTCAATTTGCGTCATGGCAGAGAGGAATGGTTCCCAAAAATCAAAACCTCGGAATCCATAAAACATTGCACGGGTTCCTTCTTTTACTATCAGGATATCCCTTATCCCAAAAAGGATACAAGGATTCCGCCTTTTGAAAATTCCGCCGCCTCTCCCAAAGAAAACTAGGCACTAGACGCCATCCAGGAACGACCGCCAGATCTTCTGAGGATCAATACGCGAATTTCCAAGTTATGTGTGTCCTCCCCACCTCTTACGGGGATGGACACCGTCTTATGCTGGCTGGGACAATGGATCCAGCCACTCTCTCACTGTTCCAGCTTCTTTGCACCTATGAAGGCCCAGAGGGTTCCATGCGGGTGATCGAGTCCGGAATGTCCGACAAAACATTTCGGAAAAGGGTAAACCATTTGGTATCCACCCGCACCCAGTACTTGGAGAACCTGGCCATGTACACCACGGAAAACCCACCTCCCCAGGTAATTTTCATGCTTTTATCCTCTGGGAAAGTTTTATTTTTTGCACGCATGAAATCATACTAACATCTTTTCATGCTTTTGCAGCTTGAGACTCTGCCGGAAGACCAACTTGTGTCCGCATAGGAGGATGGGACCCTGAATGCCAGGTTTACCACGGTTGGAGGCAGGAAGCGGAAGAAGGTTGCTTCCACCTCAGAAGCCATTAACCAAGACGGCGTAGCCGTCGCGTCTTCTAGGTACTTTTCATACCTTTATCTTTGCCTGTAGAAGCTTCTTCGGCTTAATTCTTAGTCTTATTTTCCTTCTTTCTAGTCTCGCTCTCGTCCCTCTAAAGGGAACAAAACTGAAAAGGTGAAACCTGCTCGCTCATCGTGACACAAAGCCTTCTCCCGTCGTCGCCCCAGACACACCAGTGGCGGATGTTTTGGGAGAGCATCCCGCCCCTATTCAAGACGAAGATCTTCTGCCTTCAAGCCAGCCTGAAACATCCCTTCCGGATGTGCAGGAAAGGGCGGTGCAGCCAACGCATGGGGAGACGTCCTTCATCAATCTTGACGAAGACGCTCCGTCTTTTGACCAAAAGTTCAAGGTAAAACAGGAAGCATGCTTTGACGAGAATGGGTATATGCACAAATGGGCAAAAAAAATTCATCAAAGCCCCTCTGATCTGTCCTTGGCCGCAAGGTGGTTTAATTATGTGGAATAACTACACTTTCTCCCCTGGGCAGGTCATTCAAGACGGCCTTTGTCATCGGGGAATCTCCTTCACAGATTATAGCAAGGGGTTCACCGACATGCTTTCAGGCCTCCAAAAGATGAGCCAGGTATGCTTCTAGCCCCCAAGTATTATAATATGAAAGCATACTTTTCGCATTAATACTTTTTAGGATAATATCTTCTTCTTTTGGTTTCACCGAAATTTCCCTTCCATTCTTTTCTAGAAACCGCCGAAAGCATTAACATGGAAGTGCTCGAAAACCTTCCCATGAAAAATAAGGAGGTGCGCTCACTCCTCTTGATCATGGAGGAAAAAGAGTCAGAGATTGTTGAGCTTCAGAAGCAATTCAAAGAAAATGTGTAAGCATGCTTTTCTTTGTTTTTTTTTATCTTGCGAGTTTTATCCTTTCACGCTAACTGTTTTTTCCGTCGTTGCATCTTTGCTTGCTGAAGCAAAGCAAATTTATGTGGATGCCAACAATGCTCAACAGCTTCGCAACAAAAACCTAGAACTTCACAAGTAAAACGTGAAGATCCAAAAGGAGCTGGCTGAAAGCCGAAAGGCCTTGGAAATTTCCGAGGCTCGGCTTAAAACACAGAGTAAAAAAGACAGCTCCACAATCCAGGATTTGGAGTATGCTCTTCACGATCGCATGGAGAATGTCGCGGAAATAGACAAATACACTCTCGGTATGCTTTTTAACTTTACCAGTTTTTCTTTCAATTTCGAACTTATTGTTCTTTTCTGAATTATGCTAACATCTGCCTATTCATACTTTATAGCAGAAGGCGACTCTTCTTCTTCTCGGATAGAATGTATCCCGGATTTTGGCGGTTTTGTCGAAAGCATGAAGAAATCTGGAAGGAAACTTGTGAGCAAGTGCCTTCTAGACAGAGAAGATGAATACTTCGACATTGGGAACTCCCAGCTGCATTCAACGAGGTTATCATGCAGCGGGAACCCTGGATGCAGTCTGCCACCCACGGTGGAGTGCGCATGGCCCTTGGGCATATGCTTATGCACTACCCCTCCACGAAAACATGGCGCGTTGCAACCGGCATTCCCCATGACTATACTGAAGCTCAAGGGGTAGACATCTTCAAGTCTGTCAAGGGGCATGCTTACAAGATCGCGTGGATGGTCTCCACCACCACTTTCTACCTAGAGGAAGTAATTCATTCAACTCCGGAAAATTTGAGTGATAGCGACGACGACCACGAGTATGCGGATGCCGAGTAGATCATACCCCTGCACCTGCCGAAAGGCGAAAGAATGCATTACTTGTTTTAACAATGTAATAATCAATATGTAATGCATTCTAAATGCCTATTTTGTATGAACAATCTATGCTTTTGTAGTTTAACTTATTCTTGCATGCTTACAAGTTCCCTGGATTGTATGCTTTAATATTTCTTACTGTTTTAGTGATTTCGAAAGAATGAAACCTTCACGCCGAGCAACCGGTTTAAAAACCAATTAGTCTAACTCGGAATCATGAGCCATACTTTGGCGCTTTAACTTACTAATCCAGTGACCTAGCAGACAAACAGTCTGATAATACTTAAGAAAATAAGGAGCTAAATAAAAGTATGAACTCCAGACACGCAGGAAAAATCTGGTGTTTTTCTAACCTTTGTTAGGCTAAAAAGCATTCAGTTTTCTTCACGTCGAACACGCAGGAAAAATTCGGGTTAACATTGAAGCAAATTGAAATATCATTGGAAAATAGAAAAGACGGAACCTGAATAATTTTAAAAGACATAAAATAAATTGCATGGATTTTCGACAACTTTATTTCATGATCTTAGTAATGTTTACACAGAATTGGACTAGGTACAGAAAGGACGTAACTACTGGATGCTCCAAGGACGTTTTGTCTCCCCTAGCTCTTCATCTATGTGTCTTTTCCTCTTGCGGTTGCTATTTTTTGGGACATCTTCATCATCCCGAATATCTACAAGGTAGTATGACAGATTTTTCATAGCTGTGCTAATGACAAAAGGTCCCTCCGGTACCGGGGCTAACTTGTGCTTTCTTTCTTGCAACCTTCTTAGCACTAAATCACCTTCTTTGAAAGAACGGTGCTTGATTTTCTGGCTATGACATCTCCTTAAATCTTGCTGATAAATGGCGGGTCTTTGTAGCACAAGTTCTCATTCTTCTTCGAGAAGATCGATGGCATCCTGTCGTGCAATTTCGGCATCCGCCTCATCATAAGATTGCACTCTAGGGCTATCATGGATCATGTCCATAGAAAGCACTGCTACTAATCAATAAACCAGGAAAAAAAGGTGAATGCCCTATTGATATATTCAGCGTTGTGCGTATGATGCAAAGCACGGAAGGTAGCTCTTCTACACATGCTCCCGCTACTCTCAGAAGAGGTGATTCGAGTCTTGGATGTATCCCTTGCAGAATAGAGCTATTCTTGCGTTCAACTTCACCATTGGACCGCGGATGTGCCACTGACGCTAGATCAAGGCGGATTCCGGTTAGCTTAAAATATTTTGCCATCTCATAACTATTTCAATGAAAAAAATTCGTGTAGTCAAACCATCGAGCTTTTTGGTGGGTTTAGCCTCCACCCACTTGGTATACTTATCCACTACAATGAGTAGATGTGTTAGTCCGCCTCTTGCAGTTTTGAATGGTCCCATCATATCTAGCCGCCAGACCGCAAATGGCCAAGTAACGGCAATAGTTTTCAGTGCTTCGGACGGCATATTTTTCTGCTTGTGTAATACTGGCATCCGGCACATGTATTAACTATGTGTTCCACATCATTCTTGGTTCTAAGCGAGAAAAACCCTGCCCTGAATGATTTATGCACAATGCTCTTAGATTTAGCATGATGCCTGCAATCTCTAGCATGGATTTCTTGCAGGATTTTCCGTCCTTCTGCCGGTGAAATACAACACTGGAAAATTCCGGATGTACTATGTTTATACAAGTAACCATTTATTACTGTGTATCCTTTGCATCAACATTTTATCTGCCTTCGCAAGACTTCATCTACTCCGTCTGGTAATTTCTGATAAACTAAGAAGTTCAGGTATGGTACCATCCAGTCCGGGATTACAAACAGTACTTCAATTGACTCGGAAACTAGGGGATAATCTACATCTCCGCCTTTGATGGATGGTTCAAACAAATTCTAAATGAATACACCCAGCGGTAATGTTTTTACCCTTTCCGAGCCCATCCAAGATAATGCATCCGCATTCCAGTTTTCTTCCTTCTTTTCATGATTTACTTTGAAGCCTAGGAAACATATGGCAAATTCATCTACTGTTCTTCGATATTCCGCCATTATGGGGCTTTTAGCATCCGATGTCTGGTTAAGCTGGTGCTGTAGTAAATCTGAGTCTCTGTAACATAGTATGTGTTTTATTCCTATCTCTTTTGCAATGTGCAAGGCATGGAGTAGTGCTTCATATTCTGCCACATTATTGTTGGCGTTGAAATGAATTTGTAACACATACTCCATTTTGTCACCTTTTGGAGATTTTAGCACCACACCTGCACCGACGCCTTCCTTCATTTTGGATCCGTCAAAATGCATAATCCAATATTCTGACTCCGGCATTAGTGTGTTTTCCATGGCTTCTGTCCAATCAGCGATAAAATCTGTCAACGCCTCGGACTTAATTGCAGTCCTTGGTTTATACTTAATGTCGAATTCCACAAGCTCAATGCCCCATTGGGCGAATATGCCTATTGCATCTGCATTGTTTTATTATATCCCCTAGTGGTGCTTTCCTTACCATTATTATGGAATGTCCTTGGAAGTAATGACTTAATTTTTGTGATGCGAAAAATATGCCTTATGCCTCTTTTTGATAATGTGGATATCTTTGTTTGGTCTCTGAGAATACTTCACCGATGTAGTATACCGGATAATGATCTGGAATGATTTGTTCATCTTTCTTCATTTCCACAATTATCACAGCCCTAATAACCATGTTTGTTGCTATTAAGTACAACAACATTGGTTCTTCCTCCTTTGGTGATGCCAAAGTCGGAGCTTTCATTAAAGTTTCCTTTAGCTGAGCTAATGCTTTGTCTGCTTCTTCTGTCCAAATAAATTTTTCGGATTTCTTCAACAATTTGTATAATGGCAGAGCTTTATCGCCTAACCAGCTTACGGCCGCTGCAGATCCCATTATTCTTTGGACATCTTTTAAGCATCTAGGAATTTTCATGTTCATGATTGCTTTAATCTTTTCTGGGTTTACCTTGATCCCTCTGTGGGAAACAATGAAACCTAGAAGTTCCCCTGAGGGAACCTAGAATACACACTTTAATGGATTTAACTTCATCTTTTAAGTGCGTCAATTATCAAAGGTTTCTCGCAAATCCTCAAGGAGTGTATGCTTTTCCTTGGAAACGACGGCAATGTCATCCACGTAAACATGGACGTTTGTTTCCTATTTGATCATGCAAGCACCATTTCATGCAATGTTGGTATGTTGCTCCGGCATTCTTCAAGCCAAAAGGCATGGTTATGTAATAGTATGTCCCATAGGGCGTTATGAAAGAGGTTTTTATTTGCACATATTCCTTTAAGCGAATTTGATAATATCCGGAACAAGCATCCAAAAGGCATAAAAGCTCAGAGCCAGCGGTGGCATCTATTATTTGATCGATTCACGGTAATGTGAACTTATATTTGGACACAATTTGTTCAGGCCGGTATAATCTATAAACATCCTAAAGACAGTTATATCTTTCTACGGGACTAATACCGAATTGGCGGACCAATCGGTATGAATAACTTCCCTGATAAAATCAGCTGCTAAAAGCCGGACTATTTCCTTGCCTATAGCCTTCCGTCGAATCGGTGGAGACCTTGTTTGACGGGTTTTGATCCTGGAAAAACCTTCAATTGGTGCTTAGAAAGCTCTTAGGGTACATTTGGCATATCAGCCAAACACCGGGCCAAAATATCCCCGTTCTCATGGAGAAACTTGATGAGCTCGTCTTCCTATTTGTCAGTCATTCTGGTTCCCACAACGACGTACTTAGTCGGATCCTTGGGGTCCAGGATGACCTGATTTGTATTCTCTGAAGCTTTGAAGATTTCAGCCGGCTTTCGGGTTTCTTTTCCTGTCGGCATATCTGTCAGCGATACCTCCTTTGCCAGATCCTTCAGTTCCTCCTTTGCAATGACTTTCTCAACACAAAGGGCATTTCCCAACTCTAGCTCATTTGCCAACGCGAAATCTCCTTCAGTGGTGATTACTCCGCCTCTTGGCCCTGGCATCTTAAGCTTATCATAGATGTAGCATGACCTGGCCATGAATTTGGCTAAAGCCGGCCGTCCAAGTATTGCATGGTATACACTTTTGAATGGTACAACTTCAAATGATATCGTTTCCTGCCAGAAGTGATCTGGCTTTCCGAAGGTTACTTCTAGGGAAATTTCTCCTATGAAACTTGCTTGTCTGCCAGGAACAATGCCTAAGTTGGGTTTGTGAGAGGTGCAATTTCTTCAAAGTGATCAAGCACATGATTTTGATACTTGATCATTCGTCCATTAGCCCTCTTCTGAGCCTAGTGTTTTGCACTATAGGGCTGACTATTAGGGCATGCGTGCCAGGTTCCGGAATGTTGCCAGGATGTTCGGACCGATCCCAAGAAATTGGAGTTTTTGCATACTTGAGGTAGTTTGGAGTTTGTGGAACAACGGCATTAATTTCTCGCCATGATTGCTTCACTTTTTAGCTCATGGTGTTGCTAGGAATGTTAAGTTGCACTCTCCCTCGGCCCTTGGGAACTTAGGTTTGCCTTTCCGTTGCTGCTCCTGGATTTTATCATCAGTGTTAGACTCGCTTTCGTCCTTTTTAGCTTCTGCCTTTTGCTTGTTGAATTTCCTCTTGGCACTCTTCCCCTTGCTCCTAGCTCCAGCATTGCTCTTCATGTGCTTATTAAGTCGGCACTGCTAGTTTGTACGGTTTGGATTTCCAAACTGTGTGTGATGCACACAAGGTTCCCCTCTAATCTTTTCCTACTCTTTCTTAGAGTAGGATATAGGTTCCCTGCTTTCCACTCTTTTTTGCTTTCCATTTGTTGAATCTATCTTTCCCAAAGGAGGCATTTAATTCTTTAGGTTTTTGCTGTGCATCTAGAGTGGCCTTTTTCTCAGAGCGAGACGTCTTTTTTGCTTGTATAAGTGTATCTATACTTCCACCTCTTGCTCTAATGTCGTCTTCGGCCGCTACACGCTCATTAGCTATCGTTAGCATAGAACCAAGGTCTTTATGTGTTTTTTATCCCACCATGAACAGTACGACGCGGGTTTGAGACTATTGATGAAATCATGAATTGCTTGTACGTCACTTACTCCAGGGCAGCTATTCTTCATTGTTGTCCATATCGAAATAAAGTCGACATACGACTCGTCTTCGTATTGGACGCAACAGTTTAATTGGTTGGGGAGCTTTTATGTGCCTCGGAAATGCTGAGCAAAAACTCTAGCCATATCCTCCGAGCTGTCCACCGTCCTTGACGATAATCCATTAATCTAGTCGAGCGCTCCATCCAGCAATAGAGGCGGGAATTTTATTGCTTCCAAATTTGTGCCATTGTTGATCTGGACAGCGATATAATAATCTGAGAGCCATGTATCTGGGTTTGTACTCCGGTATTTTTTCGTATGTTGGTCCGACTTTGGCAAAGCCAGCATGTAGGTTGATATTTTGGATCTTGTCAATGAAACACTTTGGCCAAAATATAAATCATCTCTTTCCGCTATATCAGCGTGTGTGGAATACCTTCTGACTGACTGGACTGAGGGGGATCTACTTCTCCTTAGCCCACTGTTGCGTGAATACGCTCGTCTTGGTTCATCCCAATGTATTCCGACAACCCGGCCTATGGAATAAGGTGGAGTTCTACTTCTGACTCGTTCCTTATACCTTGGTGGGGTTCGGGATCTCTCACGCCTGTGAGGGTGTTTGTATCTTCTGGCTCTGTCGTCCGGGTTCCTCGGAGGCGACATTGTGTTTCCGTCTTTATCTGCTCTAGACTGACGGTGAGCATTATTGCCCTCTTTCTAGCTTTTTTCTTCCCGGTCATTGTCGAAACGGGGCTTGGAATTATTTTCTCCTTTTGGCGGATGAGACCCTGTTTTGGATGATGCGTCCCTATCATATGGAACTTTCTTGTCCTTCTTTGGATCATCATTCTTTCCCTTTGAACTTTCTGAATCTGCAAGTTCGCTTGGATCGGGTTCTGCAGCTGCGGTTGCGCGTGTGATACTTTTACATAGGTCTAACTATCATGCAACTTGCTGAATGCGCTTGGCCTCGCTGATGCTGTTGTAATTCTTTTCCTAGGAAATCATACACTCCCTGAAGCTTTTCGTCTTTGGAGTAAAGGTCGTCATTGAGGATGGCGAATGCGGCTTCTTCATTGTCGGTAGTGGTCTTGTAAATGCGTTCTCCCTTAGCATTTGTGATGTTAACATGCCGTTGCCAAGACGGATTATCAAATCGCCTTTTCGCTAACAATTCTTGCTGCTTTGCGATTTTGGGTAACCTTGTAGGTTTAATTCCATATCTGTTCCGACGCTCGAATTCCTCGATTTCTTCCTGCTGTGCTTTGACGACAGTGTGGGTTTTCTAGAGGCTTTCTCGAGACTGGAAAAGGTGTTGATACTGCCAGATAATGGCTTGCCTCCTGGCTTCCAGCACTTCTGGTGGTTGGTTTATTCCTACTGGGGTTTGTATCAGATCGAGCTCATCCGGTTCCGACATATGGGGAACTGGTACCACATAGATCTACTTCTTTTTCTTTTCTGCCGTTTTGGCACCACTACCTCCGCCAACTTCCAGGTTTTGGTTGGCTATGTTAGCTGATTTTTCCAATTTTTTCTTATGGGTTTTGGCAAATAACTTCTTGGCGGACTTCTTCTTATTCTTGGAGGAAGGGTTTTTTTTCTGAAGCTCGTCTTCCATCAATTACCAAACATCAGGATATTATGGGTCATCCTCACCCTATTCTTCTCCATTTTCTTTATCGCTTGGTGGATATGTTTTGGGATATGCTTCCTATTCTTCCTTGTTGTCCGGCTTTTCAGTCGGTCTAGCCATGAGTACTTCTTGCAAGCTACTCTACATGGATTTGATGTTTCTTTCGAAAGCATCACCATCGTCATCGAAGTCTGTGTCGACAGATGCAGATCCGGTTTCCGAGTCTAGCTTTGCTTCAATCACTGCCAGGATAGATTCAGCTTCCGAGCTCATCGCTTGATTGGCGGATTCCGGGTCATCCATCTTTTCTGTGGGTTTGTCGTTTTGTGCCTTTTCCACAAGATTTTCGTCTTTCGTGTTTTCAGCGATCTCTGATTGCACGATGCCAAAGAAGTGTGATCTGGGGGTAGGCATCTCCTGAGAGGCAGCAAACCCAGTCATGCTTTGGCGATATGCGGATAATAAATCTTGGTTTGTCCTAATGTATTAATAAGGCAGATCGGTTCCAAATCCGGCGTCAAAGCCGTCTTCTACTCGGCATAGGGCAGGTGGGATAAATTTACTTCCACCATGGAAACCCATTGCTTCCGCCGTTAAATCTATGAAAATATTAGCATATCCAATAGGAAGGACGCAAGAACTTACGAGGTGATTCCGTGTCGGCGGATAAGATCCGTTGTCGACGAAGCGTCCGACGTTTCCGTCGAATTCCAGGCTTCCAACAGTTATTGTGTTGCCGATTCCGCCGAGTATCCCAGCTCGGAACATAACTCCCGACGCCGCTTGCCCAACGGGTGTTAACTGTCGAGTGTTCTTAGTTAGGTTTATGGCAGGGGTAACATAAGCCTGGTGGTAGAGTCGTGGGTCGAAATGTAGGGGGAAGCCGAAGGTGAGGATACAGTTTACCCACGTTCGGTACGTCGCAACTATGGAGGCGTTCCTACTCATGCAATCTCACTAAATCAGGGCTTAAGCCTGAAGTATACAAAGTACAATGTGAGTCTATGGTTTCTCTATCTCTGCGAGGTTGGGCTCTCGTCGATCCAGCTTCTAGCTAATTGAGTTCTCTGTCTTTGCGGCTGCTCCCGTCCGGCTTTATTTAGATAGCCAGACTAGGGCTTAAAGGAAGAAACTTTTAAAGACTACGGTAAGTATTCCTATTCTTGGAAAGTAAGACATTCGGCTTCTTCTCCAAGCCAGACTACACTTTGGGTCGTAGTCCGGCTTCTTCTAGAATCCGCCTTCTTGTGAGTCAGCTTTACTGGGCCGCCCAATGGACATTGTTCCATTGCCTACGGGCCACCCTGGTAATCCATCCTTCGGCCAATGCCGGATATACCCCCCCCCCCCCCAAATTGGCATATATCTGACAACCTGGATCGTTCTGATCATCATTGCAACATCTCGGAACCTGGCACGCATGCCCAGATAGGCATCCCTATAGTGCAAAACACTAGGCTCGGGAGAGTGCTAATGGACGAAGGATCAAGCATCAACATCATGTACTTGAGCACTTGCAGAAATTGCACCTGTCACAAACCAAACTTAAGCATAGTAACGTACGTTTTCACGGCATTGTTCCTGGGGATTTCAAAAGGTGCTTGCATGATCAAATAGGAAACAAACGTCCATGTTTATGTTGATGACATTTTCATCGTTTCCAAGGAAAAGCATACACTCCTTGAGGATTTGCGAGAGACCTTTGATAATTTACGCACTTAAAAGATGAAGTTAAATCCATTAAAGTGTGTATTCTAGGTTCCCTCAAGGAAACTTCTAGGTTTCGTTGTTTGCCACAGAGGGATCAAGGTAAACCCGAAAAAGATTAAAGCAATCCTGAACATCAAAATTCCTACATGCTTAAAAGATGTCCAGAGAATAATGGGATCTGCAGCTGCCGTAAGCTGGTTAGGCGATAAAGCTCTGCCATAATACAAATTGTTGAAGAAATCCGACAAATTTGTTTGGAAAGAAGAAGCAAACAAAGCATTAGCTCAGCTAAAGAAAACTTTAAGGATAGCTTGAACTTTGGCATCACCAAAGTAGGAAGAACCAATGTTATTGCACTTAAAAGGAAAAAACAGGGTTGTTACGGTTATGATAACTGTGGACAGGAAGAAAGATGAACAAAGCATACCAGATCAATATTCGGTATATTACATCAGTGAAGTATTCTCGGAGTCCAAACAAAGATATCCACATTATCAAAAACTGTCATATGACTTATTTTCCACATCACAAAAATTACGTTATTACTTCCAAGGACATTCCATAACAGTGGTAAGCAAACCACCACTATGGGATATCATAAAAAATGTGGATGCAACAGGAAGAGCCGCCAAATGGGGCATTCAGCTTGCCGCATTCGACATTAAGTGTCAACCAAGGAGTGCAATTAAGTCCCAGGTGTTTACAGATTTTATCGTTGATTGGACAGAAGCCATGGAAAACACACCAATTCCGGAGTCGTAATATTGGATTATGCATTTTGACGGGTCCAAAATGAAGGAAGACGCCGGTGCATGTGTGGTGCTAAAATCTCCAAAAGGTGACAAAATGGAGTATGTGTTACAAATTCATTTCAATGCCAGCAATAATGTGGCAGAATATGAAGCACTACTCCATGGCTTGCACATTGCAAAAGAGATAGGCGTAAAACGCATACTATGTTGCGGAGACTCGGATTTAGTACAACACCAGCTTAACCAGACATGGGATGCTAAAAGCCCCATAATGGCGGAATATCGAAGTACAGTATATGAATTCACCATATGATTCCTAGGATTCGAAGTAAATCATGTAAAGTGGGAAAAACTGGAACGCGGATGCATTAGCCCCGATGGGCTCGGAAAGGGTAAAAACATTGTCGTCGGGTGTATTCGTTCAGCATTTGTTCGAACCATCCATCAAAGGCGGAGATGTAGATTATCCCCTAGTTTTCGAGTCAATTGAAGTATTGTTTGTAATCCCTGGCTGGATGGTACCATACCTGGACTTCTTAGTTGATCACTGATTACTTGTATAAACGTAGTACATCAGGAATTTTCCAGCGTTGTATTTCGCCGGAGGAAGGACGAGATATCATGCAAGAAATCCATGATGGAGATTACGGGCATCATGCTCAATCTAAGAGCATTGTGCATAAAGCATTCAGAGCGGGGTTTTTCTAGCTTACAACCAAGAAGGATGTGAAACACATAGTTAATTGCCGGATGTCAGTATTAAGCCAAGCAGACAAATATGTCGGCCCAAGCACTCAAAACTATTACCGTTACTTGGCCATTTGCGGTCTAGGGGCTAGATATGATGGGACCATTCAAAACTGCAAGAGGTGGACTAACACATCTACTCGTTGCAGTGGATATTTATACCAGGTGGGTGGAGGCTAAACCCATAAAAAATCTTGATGGTGTGACTGCACGAAATTTTTTCGTAGACATAGTTATGAGATATGGTATACCACACAGCATAATCACGAACAACGGAACAAATTTTTCCATTGGAGAGCTGGCAAAATATTGCGGGCAAACCGGAATTTGCCTTGATTTAGCGTTAGTGGCACATCCGCGGTCCAATGGTCAAGTTGAATGCATGAATAGCTCTATTCTGCAAGGGGTGGACTCGAATCACCTCTTCATAGAGCAGCAGGAGCATGGGTTGAAGATCTACCTTTCGTGCTTTGGAACATACTCACAACACCGAATAGATCAACGGGGCATACGCCTTTTTCTTGGTTTATGGAGTAGAAGCAGTGCTTCCTACGGACATGATCCATGATTGCCCTAGAGTGCAAGCTTATGATGAGGCAGATGCCAAAATTGCACGACATGATGCCATCGATCTTCTCGAAGAAGAACGAGAACTTGTGCTACAAAGATCCGCCATTTATGAGCAAGGCTTAAGGCGATATCATAGCCAGAAAATCAAGCACCATTCTTTTAAAGAAGTTTCTTTAGTGCTAAAAAGGATGCAAGAAAGAAAGCACAAGTTAGCCCCATTATGTGAGGGACCTTTTGTCATTAGCAAAGCAATGAAAACTGGGTCATACTACCTTGTAGATATTCTAGATTATGAATATGACCCGAAAAATAGCAATCGCAAGAGGAAAAGAAACATAGATGTAGAGCTAGGGGAGACAAAACGGCCTTGGAGCATCCAGCAGTTACGTCATTTCTATACCTAGTCCAATTGTATATAAACATTATTAAGATCATGAAATTAAGTTGTAGGAAATCAATGTGATTTCTTTTCTGTCTTTTACCATTAAAGCATGTTCTGTCTTTTCTATTTCCCAATGATCTTTCAATTTGCTTCAATGTTAACCCGAGTTGTGCATGTGTGCTCGGAGTTAAGGAAACTAAATGCTTTTTAGCCTAACAAAGGTTAGCAGAACACCAGATTTTGCATGCGTGCCTGGAGTTTGTACTTTTATTTAACTCCTTGTTTTCTTAAGTATTATCTGATTGTTTGTCTATTGGGTCACTGTATTAGTAAATTAAAGTGCCAAAGTATAGCTCATGATTCTGAGTTTAGACTGATTGGTTTCTTAATCCGGTTGCTCGGCGTGAAGGTTTCATACTTACGGAATCACTAAAACACTAAGAAAGGTTAAAGCATAGAAAGAAGAGAACTTAAAAGAAAAGGAGACAAATTAACAAGAATAACCTAAACTGCACAAGCATAGATTGTTCATACAAAATAGGTATTTCAAATGCATTACATAATGACTATTACATTGTTAAAACAAGTAATCCATTCTTCCGCCTTTCAGCAGGTGCATGGCTATGATCTACTCGGCATCTGCATACTCGTCGTCGTCATAGATATCACTTGGATTCTCCGGAGTTGAAGGAATTACTTCCTCTAGGTAGAAAGTGGTGGTGGAGACCATCCGAGCGATCTTGAAAGCATACCCGTTGACAGACTCAAAGATGTCCACCCTTTGAGCTTCAGTATAGTCTTGGGGACTGCAGGTTGCAACGCGCCATGTTTTCGCGGATGGGGTAGTGCATAAGCATAAGCCCAAGGGTCATGCGCACTCCACCACGGGCTGCAGACTACATCCAGAATTTCCGCTGCACGATAACCTCGTTGAATGCAACTAGGAGTTGCCCAATGTTGAAATATTCATCTTTTTTGTCTGGAAGGCACTTGCTCACAAGTGTCCTTCCAGATTTCTTTATTCTTTCGACGAAACCACCGAAAGCTCAGATACGTTCTATCCGAGGAGAAGAAGAGTCGCCTTCTTCTATAAAGTATGAATAGGCAGATGTTAGCATAACTAAGAAAACAACAATAAGTTCCAAACTGAAAGAAAACCCGGTAAAGTTAAAAAGCATATGGAGGATGTGTTTTTCTATTTCCGTGACCGCCTCCAGGCGATCGTGAAGAGCAGACTCCAAATCCCGGATTGTGGAGTTGTCTTTTTTGCTCTGTGTTTTAAGCCGGGCCTCGGAAATTTCCAAGACCTTTCGGCTTTCAGCTAGCTCCTTCTAGATCTTCATGTTTTCCTTGTGAAGTTCCACATTTTCCTTGCGGAGCTGTTGAGCGTTGCCGACATCCGCAGCAATTTGCTTCTCTTCAGCAAGCAAAGCTGCAAGGACGGAAAAAAAATTAGCGCAAAAGGATAAATCTCGCAAGATAAAAGAAAACAAAGAAAAAGTATGCTTACAGGCATTTTCTTTGAATTGCTTCTGGAGCTCAGAAATCTCTGACTCTTTTTCCTCCGTGATCTAGAGGAGTGAGCGCGCCTCCTTATTTTTCATGGAAAGCTTTTCGAGCACTTCCATGTTAATGCTTTCGGCGGTTTGCTAGAAAAGAACGGAAGGGAAAATCCGGCGAAACCAACAGAAGAAAATAGTATCCTAAAAAGTATTAATGCAAAAAGTATGCTTTCGTAGTAATACTTGGGGGCTGGAAGCATACCTGCCTCATCTTTTGGAGGCCCGAAAGTATGTTGGTGAACTCCTTGTTGTAATCCTGCGAAGGAGATTCCCACATGACAAAGGCCGTCTTGAATGACCTGCCGAGGGGAGAAAGTGTAGTTATTATGGATAATTAAACCACCTTGCGTCCAAGGACGGATCATGGGGCTTTGACGAATTGTTTTTTCTCCCATTTGTTCATATACCCATTCTCTTCAAAGCATGCTTCGTGTTTTACCTTGAACTTTTGGTCAAAAGATGGAGCGTCTTCGTCAAGACTGACGAAGGACGGCTCCCCTTGCTCTCTATGTGTCACCCTTTCCTGTACATTCAGAAGAGGTGTATTAGGCTGGCTGGGCTGGTTGGAAGGTGGAAGATCTTCGTCTTGAAGAGGGGCGGGATGCTCTCCCAAAACATCTGCTACTAGTGTGTCTGGGGACAAGGCTTTCGTTCACGATGAGCGAGCACCTTTTGCCTTTTCAGTTTTGTTCCCTTTAGAGTGACGGGAGAGAGACTAGAAAGAAGGAAAAGAACACTAAGAATTAAGCCGAATAAACTTTTACAGGCAAAGAGAAAGGTATGAAAAATACATGGAAGTCACGACAGCTACACCATCTAGGTTAATGGCTTCTGAGGTGGAAGGAGCCTTCTTGTGCTTCCTGCCTCCAGCCGTAGCAAACCTCGCTTTTAAGGTCGCCTCCTCCTCTGCGGACACAGGTTGGTCTTCCGGCAGAGTCTTGTTGGGGGGGTGATAACCCGGTAGGCCCATGCCTGGCACGAGACGCGGCCGAAGGGAGACTGCATGAGATCCAGCGTTGTGATGCTGGGCCAAGTGTTATTGATGGGCCAGTGACTGTGTCGGAGACCCGGCCCAAGGGAAAAGGAGTTCTAGAAGACCCAAAAGGTAGCGCAAATCCTGTAACCCGTGGCTTGGGGGTCACGGTAGGAAACTTAGGGTTACGTATGGATCCCGAGTAGGATTTCAGAGATATCTTGTAAGGAAAGTCAGGAAGCCGGGGGTGATATAAACCGGCTTCTAGGGATTGAGAGGGACAGAAGGATTCGAGTATTCTAGGTATACGAGAGCAAGTCTTTGTAACCCCAGATTGGAGTCTCGGCGACATTGCAGCCCGAGCCTCTAGATCACCAGCTAATATGATTGCATCAAAGCTAAACCCTCTCCCAAACACCAGAGTCGATTCGCCCCAAATTGAGTTACCCCCGGTAACGTCTGCCGTGACTATCCCACGGCAGTTGGCGCCCACCGTGGGGCCTACGTCCAAAGGTGTTTACATCACGGGAGAAGCTCTGGAAAGCATGAAGAACCTCGTCATCGGTGAGATCGTCGCCAACCCTGAAGGAGACAAGATAGTTGATGACTTTAGCTGGGGGCTAGAGTCGGATCAGCTGGAAACCGGATCTGTCGTCACGATCGGTCGGGTCAACGTCTTTGTCGGCATGGTACGTGCATCTGGTTTTATTTCTGACAATAATGAGTATGAATCTGTGTCAGGGGACGCCACCTATGTTCAATCGGACGGGGAAGAATCGGTCAGAACAGCAGAGCTGGAAAAGGCACCCACCACGAAGAGGGAACAGGCGGAGGAGCCGGTATGAACCCCGCGTGGCCGGGTTGTTGGAGAGGATGATACTGAATCTATCTTGCATCTGCTCAAAGATCGGTACAAAGAAGATAGTTGCGAAGAGTAAGAGTACGAATCTTCACCAGGCATTGCACGCCGAGTCACGGTCTACACAGCCCCTGCGATAAATCTCAATCAGGGTGATGTGTCGGCAGCCGCGGATGGTGCAGCGCAAGCGCTGGCCCAGCAACAAGCACCGGTTAACGGAAACCCGGTCGTAGCCCGGGTCGATGGTGATCCGGCATCCGTTACCAGCGAAACAGGGGAAAGCGCTCAGTTCAGAAACATGTTCGGATTCAGGGCGAACAGAACAGCTGGGGCAGGAACGTCACAACCACAAAACCCGGCTCTGTTCAGCAATAACCTAATCTTGGATCCCACAGTATTGGCAACAGTGATAACTCCAGAAAACGCGGCGGCACATGTCAGAGACCTAGATGTGGCTCGCCGAGCGTTGGAACAACAAAGGAGAGATGTAGAAGCTGAGAGGCAGGGGATGACCGTGAGCTAGCGCCAGTTGGAAGAATTGGAAGATCGTATTCAAGCCCAAACAACTAGGATATATAATCAGAGGCATCAGACGAGGCTACCGGCAGCAGGCGGAAATCTACAGCCGGCCGTTGTTCATTACACCCCAAGACCAGCCGATCCCGGCTGTGAATCAAGGAACCGGGCATCAAGGTGCGACGCTTGGGGGACAGCCGGCTAATGTGCCAGCCGGGCTACCCGCTGGGCCACAGGAGCCAACATTGTGCCACCACCATCGCGATTTCATACCCCACCGGGTCACTTCAATAACCCCATGGATAACGTGTACTCCGCAACTCTGGCGCTCGACCGTATTCCATTGGGGGAATCGCCTCAAGCGATTGAGACCCGGCGAGCTATAGAGATGTTACGCACCGCGGTGGCTCAGCAGGTTAACTACCCGGATAACAGAAGCGGTTTGCATGGGACGCCATATGTCAGCCGGCAGCCCGGAAATACGAGGAATATTCAGTCAAGCTCGGCGCGACGGAGGGCAGAACAGCAGCAAATGCCTCCTCCTCCTCACAGGCCAGCAGCTCCTGCGGTTCAGCGGCGCAGGCAATTGTCGACAGTTCTCGGGCGAGGCGTATGGCCGGGTCCGCGGCGCGAGGGCCAGCAGGTGGCGTGCCCCAAGTTGCGCCCGCCGAGTCTCATGTTTCACGCGTAAGGCCGGTACTAACGAACTTAGCCGGACCCAAGTGCCTGTCAGATGCCATCAGGGCTGAACCATACCCGGACAAGTTCAAGGAACCGGGTAAAGTTGTCAATTATGAGCCAACCATGGATCCCGAGACCTGGTTGAGCAGTTATGAGATGGCTATGTCTATTCGTAACGCTTCAGAAAGGCTCCAAGCTAAGTTCATGTATCTTATGATGTCTGAAGGAGCAGCAAAACTATGGTTCAACAATTTGCCTGAAAGATCTATCAATTCGTGGAGTGAGGTAAAGTCGGCTTTTATCAAACATTTTCATGGAACTTGCAGAAAACTGTACACAATCGACGAGTTAGATAGGTGTATCCAGAGAAAAGGAGAATCGGCGCGCAGTTGGGTACGCTGGGTCATGGAGATACTTCACTCTTCCACTGATATTCAGCCAAAGGACGCGATACAAGCTATGGCTAAAACATGCAGATACACGCCTTTGGTGCAAAAATTAGTGCGCATGAAATCCAGTAGGCCTGTTTCAGAAATTACTATGGGGGAATTGATGGATGCGTGCAACAAGGATGCCTCCACTGACACCATAGAAGAGGATATCGAGGAAAAGAAAGGAAAGGCTAACGTGAACAGTCACGGAAGACCCGGCAATGGGGCAGCGTCGGGTAATAACGGAGGTGGTAATGGGAACAACCAGCATAAACGTCCGTATGAGGGGAACTCTGAGCTAGTCGCCAATACCGAGGCCGGGTTTCCAAGGCCCAGAGTAGATGGAAACTTCAACGGAGGAGGCAATTATCAAGGACCACCCCGGCCGGCTAATCACATAGAAGCCTTCAAGATGCCTTGCCCACGTCATAGTAGGAGTGGCAAGCCGGCTAATCATTCATTGGAGCAATGTGTCGATCTACAGAGATGGAAGAATGAGGAAATACAGAAGGCCCTGCGAGGTGCAGGCCGGGGAGGAGGACCGGGTCTGGGTGGAAACCCGGGCAACGGACCACCCCCCGCAGGCAACGCATGAGGTGGAAATCCGGGTAATAACCAGGGTGGTGCAGGTGGTTTTCAGGCTAATCCAAAACAGTTAGAACAATATCATGTCCACACCACCGGGACCTCCAAAAGGGAGAGAAAGGTACTCAAGAGAGCGGTAAACTCGGTTTCCTCGGGCGTCCCAAGATACCTGAGGTGTTCAGATCACGAAGTAACATGGAGCAGGAGAGATCACCCGGAAGCAATAGAACATCCGGGTGTGTTAGCTTTGGTGGTAGCACCGCAGGTCAATGGCTATGAGCTGAAGAAAGTTCGGATGGATGGTGGAAGTAGCATCAACATCCTGTACTGGGAGACCTTTTTACGTATGGGGCTCAAGGAGTCTCAGTTGCAGAAAAGCTCCACAGTTTTCCACGGAATTGTGCCAGGACACTCGGCCTGCCCTGAGGGAAAGATAACACTGGAGGTCGCTTTTGGAGAGTCCAAGGATAATTACAGAGTAGAGTGGCTCACATTCGAGGTGGTGAAGTTGCATAGTCCTTATCATGCACTGTTTGGAAGGCCGGCTTACGCCAAATTCATGGCAAGGCCGTGTTATGTCTACCTACAGCTAAAGATCCCGGTTCCTAAGCAAACCATCACTATACATGGGAACAGGGTTGTGGCAGCAGAGTGTGATGAGGGAGACGCGGCACTTGCGGAACAAGCTTGTGCAAAGGAAGAACTCAGGTATTACCGGTCTCAGGTAGACCTGGAAGATCGAACAGCTTTAAAGAAACCGAACACGGATGACGAGAGAGCTAAGTTTAAAGCAGCCCAAGACACCAAGATGGTGGCTTTTATCGAGGGCGGTTCTTCCAAACAGTTTGCTATAGGTTCTAACCTGGACAACAAGGAGGAAGAAGCACTCATAAAGTTCATTCGCGAGAATCAGGATGTGTTTGCTTGGACACCTAGTGACATGTCGGGTATCCCGACTGAGCTCGCTGAGCATAGTTTGCATGTTGATCCCAAGTCCCGGCCAGTGAAGCAGGGTCTGAGAAAAATGAACGAAGAAAGGAGAAAGGCTATAGGATCAGAGATAGCTCGGCTCCTAGCAGCCGGCTTTATCATGGAGGTTTTTCACCCCGACTGGTTGGCAAACCCGGTTTTAGTGTTGAAAAAGAATAATGAGTGGAGAATGTGCATAGATTACGCGAGTCTCAACAAGCATTGTCCTAAGGATCCGTTTGCCCTGCCAAGGATAGACCATATCATAGATGCAGTGGCAGGAAGTGACCTGTTATGCTTCCTGGATGCTTATTCCGGGTACCACCAAATAAAACTCGAAAAGGAAGATTGGGAGAAAACGTCATTCATAACCCCTTTTGGAGCCTTTTGCTACAAAACAATGACTTTTGGATTGAAGAATGCAGGTGCAACATACTAATGGTGTATTCAGAAGTGCTTTGAGGATCAGATTGGACGCAACGTCCATGCTTATGTTGATGATGTAGTGATCAAAACAAGGAAGGCAGAAACGTTCATTGATGACTTAAAAGAGACATTCAAGAACCTGAGAAGGTACCAGATGAAGCTCAACCCAACAAAGTGTGTATTTGGGGTTCCTACAGGGAAGTTACTCGGTTTCATCGTTTCTGAGTGGGGGATCGAGGCTAACCCAGAATAGATCAAAGCCATCCAGAGCTTGAAAAAGCCGGAAGAGCTGAAACATGTTCAGAAACTTACAGGATGCGTGGCAGCGTTAAGCCGGTTTATATCTCGGCTCGGAGAAAAAGCGATACCCATATACCGACTCTTGAAGAAAACAGACAAGTTCATATGGGATCAAGAGGCGGACGAGGCATTTGAGGCTCTAAAGAAGCAGCTATCTGAGGCGCCGGTTTTGGCTGCGCCGGGTCCCAAGGAGCCTATGTTGATGTATGTTGCAGCTGGGCCTCGGGCAGTTAGCGCAGTGGTTGTGGTTGAGCGCAAGGAGGATGGAAAGGATCACCCGGTGCAACGGCCGGTTTACTATGTGAGCGAGGTCTTATCAGAAGCAAAGCAATGATACCCTCATTGGCAAAAGCTAGTTTTTGGGGTATTCATGGCCAGTCGGAAATTGAAGCCGTACTTTCAAGAACATCCCATCACGGTGGTAAGTTCAATACCCATGGCAGATATCATAAGAAATTCGGATGCAACAGGCAGGGTCGCCAAGTGGGCCATCGAGATGGGAGATTATCACATCAACTATGAGCCCCGGTCCGCGATCAAGTCTCAGGCTTTGGTTGACTTCGTTAATGATTGGACTCAAACAAGCATGCCCTTAGTGGTGCCAAGTTCGGAGTCCTGGGTGATGCATTTTGATGGTTCCAAGCAGTATGAAGGGTCAGGAGCTGGTGTGGTGCTCACATCGCCAAAAGGAGATAAGTTGAGTTATGTATTGCAAATTCACTTCGATTGCTCTAACAACGTAGCCGAGTATGAGGCCCTGTTGCATGGACTAAGAATAGCGAAGGAGATGAGCATCAAGCGTATAAGGTGCTACGGAGACTCGGATCTCGTGGTACAGCAGGTCTCAGAAACATGGGACAGAAAGGATGCAACAATGGCAGCATACCGCAGAGAGGTGGACAAGGTAGCCGGGTCTTTTTCCGGGTATCAGGTGGAACACATTGATCGGCGAAAGAACGAGGCCGCGGACGCACTTTCGAGACTCGGCTCCCGTCGAGAGCCGGTTCCGCCCAACGTATTCTTGGATGAGTTATGGCGGCCTTCTGTTAAAACCGAGTCAGAAGAAGAAGTAGCTCATCAAGACCAGGATTTGGAGTTTGTGGTCGCGGTGCGCGCTATTCCGGAGTGGACCGAGTCGTTCTTGGCGTTCCTATTACGGGGTGAGTTACCACAGCAGGAAGTACTAGCCCGGCAAATCCTGAGACGAGCAAAGGGTTATATTGTCATTAATGGCGAACTTTACAAGAGAAGTGCTACAGGTGTCTTTTTACGCTGCGTAACCCCAGAAGAAGGCCATCAAATATTGAAGGAGATTCATGAAGGTTATTGTGGGCACCATGCCTCCACGAGATCCCTTGTGGCTAAGGCGTATCGGCACTGTTTCTTTTGGCTTACGGCTTTAGCAGACGCGGAGCGCTTGGTGGCAAGGTGTGATGGATGTCAAAGGTACGCTCGGCAAACCCACGTGCCGGCTATGGAGTTACGGACAATTCCTTTGACTTGGCCGTTTGCTGTTTGGGGTATGGATATGGTAGGCCCTTTTCACATGTCTCCATGCAAAAAGACTCATCTGTTGGTGGCTATTGACAAATTTACAAAGTGGGTTCAGGTCATGCCTGTTACAAACTGTGAGGCGGCCACAGCTGTGAAATTCTTGAAGAAGATCATACATCGATTTCGATACCCCCACAGCATAATCACAGACAATGGAACCAACATGTCCTTAGGAGAGATGGAGAAGTTTTGTGTAAACAATGGTATCCGGCTTGATGTAGCCTCTGTGGCTCATTCGCAAGCCAATGGGCAGGTGGAGAGAGCAAACCAAGAGTTACTTCGGGGATTGAAACCACGATTACGAGTCCCGTGTCTCCGAGCTGCTGGAGTATGGGTTGAGGAGTTACCCTCTGTGGTTTGGGGAATCAACACTACGCCTAACAGATCTACTCAGATGACCCCGTTTTTTATGGTTTATGGTGCAGAGGCGGTCTTACCGAGTGATATCATCCATGACTCGCCACGAGTGGCGGCCTACGTTGAGGTGGAAAACGAGAAGACCCGGCAAGACGCCGTGGACATGTTAGAAGAACACAGTGAGCAAGCATTGGAACGATCCGCCATATATCAGCAGGATTTGAGGCGGTATCACAGTCGCCGAGTCAAAACCCGCGTTTTCGAGGAAGGAGACCTGGTGCTGCGCTTGGTACAATCCAAGGAAGGAAAGCACAATCTATCTCCCCCATGGGAGGGTCCGTTCATTATAAGCCGGAATCTGCACAATGGATCGTACTACTTGATAGATGCAAGAGAAGAGTCGGATTCCACCAATGATACTGCTCATTCCACTTCATCTATGCAAGAGCGTGAAAGGCCGTGGAACGTGGCTCAGCTGCGTCCCTACTACACTTAGTATAGACTCGGTTTGCAAATTGTATTACACGATGTAACAGGCAGCAGGTTTCAGACGCACTCTTTTCCTATCTAGGGTACCTAAGGGGACTGGAGGGTTTTTAATGAGGCGGCTTGCTGACCTAACCTTTTCATATCAATAAAGAGATGGTTAAATCATGATAATTCTTGCATTTCCTAAGTTTTGTCAACTTTTTGCATGTTTTTTCTATGTTTTATCCTGCTTTATATTAGGTAAGTGTATTATGTTTAGTTAGCTATGTTTATCCAATTGTAAAAATATAGTTTAGTAGGCTTAAAATTTACAGATCTTTTCCTTTTATTACATTCAAGTTATCTGTAAGCCGGTAGAGCTGAAAGCCTACTGCGGCATAGCATATATATCTAGGTCCTGGGGGCTGATTGCTTGAATAGCACAGTTACAATCTCAGACCTGGCCATGATGCCATTAAGTTGTAAGGACTGATTACTTGCAATAAGTACAGTTGCAATCTCACAACCCGGACAGTAGAGCCAAATTTTCCTTGGCCTTTCTTGTTTAAGCTTGATGTGACTCGCAACAAAGTGGCATGTTTTGCTAACCTATAAATTCAATCAGTCATGATGCCCGTGGGGACTTGCCTGACCCTGTTTTCATAGAGTTATAGCAACATTGAATATCCACGTGAAAGCCGGCTTACAACAAAGAGGGTCAAAAGGGTCATCTAAACCATAAGTTATGCAGAGTGAAGGCAACAGCCGTAAACTCATAATACATCGAGCATAACTTCAAAGTGTATAAATATAATAACATGGTTGGGGGCTTGGTAAAACAAAAAGTTTTCTTAAGCCATCAATCCTCAGACCCAAAATCCGGGTCTTGGGGACTTGAGAAAGCAAAAAAGTTTTCTTAAGCCATCAATCCTGAGACCAAAATCCGGGTCTTGGGGACTTGGGGACTTGAGAAAGCAAAAAGTTTCCCAAGCCAAAAAAAACCTCGACCCAAAATCCGGGTCTTGGGGACTTGGAAGAAATTTTTCACCGTCCCACAACCAAGACTCGGCATCTATCGCGAAAAGCATATAAAAAGCAAAGTTGTGCCAACATAAGGTTGCAAAGTGCATATCAAATCGACGACCAGAAGGGTCATCAAAACCACAGGAGTTTAAACGTATTACAAACCAGAGGAATAGTATCAAAAGTGCACAGGCGCACTATCAAATAACAAGTGTAAAAGGCATATTACAATGCCTATTGGCCGAATGATTGTTTGCTGGTAAAAACGAGAACATTACTCGGCTGCTGTAGCCGAGTCATCAGAAGTGGTCTTGGCGGTCGGGTCTTCGGTGCTTCCCTCGGTTGCCTTCTCCTTCTCAATGTCCGGGTTATCCCCGGAGGCAGCACGTGATGGAGGAGGAACAACCGGAGTTGAGGAAGATGGCACAAAGCTGGGGTCTGCCGCAGCCTTTTTCTTCGCAAGCTCCGCCTTGAAATGAGTCAAGATGTCAAAGGGCTCTGGGTCTTCAATAGGCACAGGTTTGTCCTCAGCATCATAGACGGGAGTAAGCTTGTTCACGTCGAGGGTCTCCGCGATCAGGCTGGCCGAGTGACGTATCTGGACGTTGATGGCTTTGAGGTCTTTCCCCGAGAACTTAGAACCGTCAGTTTTAAACTCGGGAAACCCGTTCACAAGCATTGCCGGCTCGATCTTGGGATAGTAGGCTTTGGCTAGTGCTAGAGCACGCACCACTCCAACCTGGCATGCTGAGCGCTTCCAAGTCTTGATCCAGGTGGGGACCGTCGAGTATGCCTCGAGCATCTTGGTAACACCCGGGAAATCACCCGATAGCTTCAGAGATTCAAGAGCCCACTTTGTCCCTGCTGAGAATTGACGGATAACAGTTTTGAGTATTCTCAGCCGGTGGTGGTCATCTTTCACCTCAGCAACGTCAGTCGGACTTGTGGTACAGAAAGATAAATAAGACACCCGGATACCGAGTCAAAAATACTACTGGATAGGGAAATCCGGGTAACACAAATCGACAGACAGAGCCTAGACTCACCAATGAGGGAGTTATAGGTGTTGCCGATGAAGGTCGAGTATTCCTTGATAAGCTCATCAGCGGTCCTCAGTTTCTTCTTTTGCTTGTTATGCCTCTTGGTGAGATCCTTGAGGCTAGCTTCCAGCTCTTCACGGAGTTTAACCTCCACTTTCAGCAGTTCATTGGTCCTAGCCAAAATTTCATCAGTGCGGGCAACATAAGCCTGAAATCGACAGATAAGTATTAGTCGGCATATTAGTGAGTACCGGGTGACTATATACAGAACACTCGGAACTTGGGGACTAGGATGAGTGTATCAGTAATGTTAGTAAGGTTAACCTGGTGCTTAGCCGCTAGACTCTCGATTATCTCCTCCTCAGTGGTCTTCAAGGACCGATACTCCTCTAGCAGCTTTTCAAAATTTTGGCTACTGAGAGCCGGCCTGGAAGAGCTAGCGTTGTGGCCAGTTGGTTGGGCTGCTGCCTTTGTTTCCTCCGGTTCATATCTGGCAGTAGCGGTTCTTGGAGCAGCAGCACCCTCCTGGGTCCCAATGTACTCGACATCGGGATCATCCGGCTGGGGCATGGGAAGAGGAGACTTGGTTCTTGGGCTGGTGGCGTTAGTCGGCCCTTGTTCTTCAGAAGGTGGAGGGTTGGCAGCGCTTACCGGCTCTTCCTCCATTGGGTCATCAGCGGGGGTTTCCACTGGGTCGCTAAGTGTGACCTTGGCTCTGAGGAAAGAAAAACAAAAAGTTAGTGTGCTATAGAGGAAAAATGTGCAAAGTATAAAAGTATTGACAAGCAAGGTATGAGAATTACCCGGCATTCACAACAAAGTCGCTGGGAAGATCATTGCTAGACCCGGAGGACAGCGATAAAGAATCGGAAAGTGAGACTCGAAGTTGTCCAGCTAATGGATTATTTGGAGATGGATATTTTCGAGGAGTGTAGTCAGGATAAGTTGAAGGAGTACCAGCTCGGCAAGCAGGCGACATAGGGATCCCGGGGTTGAGGGGATCGTCACCCGGAGAAGTCCAGGTTGCCCGTCGCTTGGGTGGAGGAGTTGTGTCCTTCAGAGATGATATAGTGGTTAGATATTCGTTAAGTTTGCACATACCGGCATATGAGTACGGCTCTGTGGTCATGGAGGAATATGGCACCTTGAATGTGACCCCCCTGGGCTTCCTCTTCTTGCCGAACTCGGCATTAGGCTCTGCCTCGCTCTCCTCCGACTGAGAGTCGTCCTTGTCAGCCGGCGCTGGTAATTGAGGTGTATTGTTGGTAAGAGGAGAATTTAGATCTAGTAGATTGACAAAGTACTAGTTCAGTAACCCGGAAATTACCTTCCTCGCTGTCACTCGGCTCTTCATCCTCCGAGTTTTCAGAAGGGGAAGGGGTGACAATCTTCCAAAACTCGTCAGTTTCCTGGGTAAAGAGCAACAAAGTTAAAAGTTAGTATACGTGAGTTAGAAAAATCAATCGGTACAAAAGGGATAAGCCGGTTCTTACTGGTGGAGCCGGGTTTGAGCGAGAGAGGGGGAGAGCCCAGAAACGCTCTTGATGGTATCCATCTTCTCAGCTAGGAAATTTTTCATGACCTTGTTGATGTCCGCGGCCCTGTATGACTTCTCCGAGTATCGAAGAGAGTCGGTCAGATGGCCCGAGTAATCGCAGATGAGTTTGGGTCGGATACTATTTGGATGGATCCTACAACTGATCCAGGTCTTGATCAAGTTTAGCCCGCAAAGACTATGGGCTGCTAAGACGGCTAATTTATGGAGGAGAGGTTGGATAGATTGTATGTCGGCTTCTGGAGCGAAACCACTTAGGTTATCGCTAAGAGAGAGGGTCTCAGTGGAAAAACCCGGCAAAGGCTTTTCGCCAGGTCTGGATGTGTCCTTGCAATAGAATTTTTTCTGCCAGTGCTTCACGTGGGAATGAAGACTGGGAGTCGGTATCAATGATTTCTTGCGCCTCTGGATGGACACACCCCCACAGACGAGGAGGGGTCCATCCGTGTTCTCACGGCAAGTCTTGCATTGGAAGAGCTCAAGAAATAAAGCAAGATTGGGGGCGATGCAAAGATAAGCCTCGCAGAGAACAATGAAATGGCAGATGTTCAAAATCGAGTTAGGACCAATGTCGAAAACCCGGAGTTTATAGTGGTGGAGGACCTCGCGAAAGAAAGGATGACCCGGGGGCGAAAACCCCGGGTCACGTGCTCGAGAAAAACGACAACTTCACTTGATTGGGGTGAAGGCCGGGTCTCCTCCTCCGGTGCTCTTCAGGAAATATCCGGCTGTGCTGGGAGGACCCCAGACTCGGCAAGCTCCTCCAGTTTCGCGAGCGTCACAGTCGATTTATCCCAGTTGGCTGAGATCGATTGACCCGGCTTTTGCTTCAGGGTCGGGGTCTTACCCTTGGACTTGGGAGCAGTTTTGGGTGCCATTGAAATGGATCTAGATAGGACCAAAAACTAAGAATAAAGCAAGGAAAAAATGGAGGCTAAAGGCATAATGAACATGAATCTAAGATCTAGAAGAGAAAACTTAGATCCACTAGTACTTACCGAAGAACGGCGGCGGAGTGAGGTCCGGCGGGCGCGGTGTGACGCGGTGGTCGGGTTCTCGAGGACGGCGGCCGGTGTGTGTAAGGGTTGGTGCTTGAGCTTCAAGATTGGAGCTCGGGCTCCAATGGTGCAGCTAGATTTCGAGGGAGGAGATCGGCGAGCGCGGCGGTGCGGTGCGGCTGCGCGAGGCGGCGACCGGCTGTCGGGGTCAGCGGCGGATGCGCGGGGTCCGACGGCGTGCGTTCGGGGCTCGGGTCCTTGGGCGCTAATCGGGAGCTGGAGGAAGAAGAAGAGGAGAAGGTGTGGTGGCGTTTAGGATTTAGGGTTTTCCCTTGGGGCCTATTTATAGGCGCAGAGAAACCCTAGGAGGCCAAACGGTAAAGTGGAGTGATTTGCGGGAGGATATGAACCGGCCCGTTAATTATGGGATAAGATCTTGGGAGCTATTGCGAAGTGGCCGAGTTACTGATGACCGCCAAAAGAGCCGGACTTGAAACTATCACTTGGACCAGTTTGTGGGGAAAATGAAAGCCGGATTATAAAACGTATGTCTGGGAAATTTATCCAAGGAATGATACTCGGCTCGAGTGATAACCGGGTTATTATATGGACCGCCAAAAGAGCAGGCCTCGCTATAGTTAAAGCAATCTAACCCGTCGTGTTATGAATGTAAATGTTTATTGCTTTGCAGGGAATAGCGTGCGCTTCGTGGTTGACTCGATGGTTTAAAGCTACAAGGAAAGTACGTCAACCAAGATGCCCAAGCTATTCTGGGGACTACTGTTGGGGGAATGATAACCCGGTAGGCCCATTCCTGGGACGAGACCCGACCGAAGGGAGACTGCTTGAGATCCAGCGCTGTGATGTTGGGCCAAGTGTTATTGATGGGCCAGTGATTGTGTTGGAGACCCGGACCAAGGGAAAAGGAGTTCTAGAAGACCCAAAAGGTAGCGCAAATCCTGTAACCCGTGGCTTGGGGGTCACGGTAGGAAACTTAGGGTTACGTATGGATCCCGAGTAGGATTTCATAGATATCTTGTAAGGAAAGTCAGGAAGCCGGGGGTGATATAAACCGGCTTCTAGGGGATTGAGAGGGATAGAAGGATTCGAGTATTCTAGGTATACGAGAGCAAGTCTTTGTAACCCTAGATTGGAGTCTCGGCGACATTGCAGCCCGAGCCTCTAGATCACCAGCTAATATGATTGCATCCAAGCTAAACCCTCTCCCAAACACCAGAGTCGATTCGCCCCAAATTGAGTTACCCCCGGTAACGTCTGCCGTGACTATCCCACGACAAGTCTCAAGCTGCAAAAGCATGAAAATATGTTAGTATGCTTTCATGCGTTCAAAGAATAAAAACTTTCCCAAAGGACAAAAGCTTGAAAATTACCTGGGGAGGTGGGTTTTCGACGCTGTACATGGCCAGGCTCTCCAAGTACTAGGTGCGGGTGGATACCAAATGGTTCACCCTTTTCCGGAACGTTTTGTCGGACATTCCCGACTTGGTCACCCGCATGGAATCCTTTGGGCCTTCGTAGGTGCAGAGAAGACGGCCGGAACGGTGAGAGAGTGGCTGGATCCTCTATCCCGGCCAGCATAAGACGGTGTCCATCCCCGTAAGAGGTGGGGAGGACACAACTAACTTGGAAATTCACCTCTTGATCCTCAGAAGATCTGGCGGCAGTTCCTAGACGGCGTTCAGTGCCCAGTTATCTCCCAGAGAGGCGGCGGCATTTTCAAAAGGCGGAATCCATTTATCCTTTCCGAGATAAGGGATATCCTGATAGTAACAGAAGGAACCCGTCCAATGTTTGACGGATTGTGAGGTTTGATTTTTGGGAACTATTCCTCTCTGCCACGACGCGGATTGAAGGTTATGGTTCCAGAAACATGAGGAAGTCCATCAGAAGTGTTTCGCCATGTAGAAGCAGTATTGAATGAAATATAACCTAGGAGCTATTCCTAGTTATCCCTCGAATATGGCTTGAAAGCCGGAAATATAAAGGATGGAGTTGGGGGAAAGATTGTGTGGGTGAACACCATAGTGGTGGAGGACCTGAAGGAAAAAGGCAGAAGGGGGGAACCCATACCTCGGAGGACGTGTGAGGCTAGCACGACCCTTTCTCCGTATTCCGGCTTGGGTCCTTCGTCTTCATCTTTGATCCGCCATTTATCCTAAAGGATAAATCTATTTTTCTCCGGGCTTCAGAGAAGTGTCGATGTTATGGAGCAGAGCACACAATTTCCGGCCTCCGCCCCTCCTCCTCCTTCTTCTTCCTTAGCTCCGACAGCCGCCTCTCCCTCTGCATCTTCTCTAGTACGGGACTTGTTTTTGTCACCCCCTGACTCCGGCATAGGGGATTGCAGAGGGATGGATGGAGGAGGCATGGAAGATCCGGCGAGGGCGCTAGGGTTTCCCCTCGCTGATGAGCTCGCTGCAGTCTCCGGCGCGGCCGTGGAGGCCCTCGGCGCGGTGGCGGAAGGGCCCATAACCAAAGACGGAGTGCCCGTTGCGGGAGTAGGCGCTGCGGTGGGATCCGTGGCGGACGCGGCCGCGTGCGCATCTCCGGCGGCCGCAGAAGCGCGGGTCCTTGCTTCGGCCATTATGGTGAAGGGGATTGCCGGGCGCGAGCCGGAGCCACCGATGTTGGATGATCCGGGGAGGATTTCGCTCTCGCTCTGCTCGCTCTCGTAGTGGAGCTCTCTGGGCGCTTTGGTCTCGAGTGAATCGCAGTGGGGGAAGAAGATGAAACGAAAGGGGTGATGATGTATTTATAGGCTTTTTTGCGTTGAGATTCCTCCAACGGATAAATTAGTCGTTGGATGCATGTCGCGTATCTCGCCGAAAATCCGGGATACGGCGAGCTGGCGCATTGAATCCTAATCCCCTCGTTTCTCGCGCCAAAATCTAGTAGAGATCGCTTTTCAGGCTTTGACAAATCAAAACGGCAATGACGTAAGAATGATTTTTCCGCTTACGTCATGCATAATAGGTTCCTTCTAAGCGAAGTTTGCGAAAAAATGGCAGACTCCCCAAAGAAGACGGCTTTGGTATGAAAATGTATGGAAAAGGAAGATTCAAGACTGAAAACCGTCATTTTCTGAAGCCATTGTTTCCAGAAAAGACGAAGAAATGGAAGTCTTAATTCTTCCTAGGGGCTACCGTCGGAGGTATGCCAATTGGGGTTATATCCGGCATTGGACGAAGGTCGGATTAGTAGGGTGAACCGTAGGCAATGGAGGGAAGTCCATTGGGCGGGCCAGTAAAGCTGATGCACAGGAAGGCGAATTCTAGAAGAACCCAGACTACGGCCCAAAGTGTAGTCCGGCTTGGAGAAGAAGTCGGATGTCTTACTTTCCAAGAATAGGAATACTTATCGTAGTCTTTATGGTTTTCTTCCTGTAAGCCCTAGTCCGACTATCTATATAAAGCCGGATGGGAGCAGCCGCAAAGGCAGAGAACTCAACAAGCTAGAAGCTGGATCGACGAGAGCCCAACCTCGCCGAGATAGCGAAACCCTAGACTCACATTGTACTTTATATACTTCAGACTTCAGCCCTGATTTAGTGAGATTGCAGGAGTAGGAAGGCCGCCTTAGTTGCGACTTACCGAACCTGCGCAAATTGTGTCCTCGCCTTCGGCTTCCCCCCCCCCCCCCCACGACTCTACCACCAAGCTTATGGCACCCCCTGCCATAAACCTAACTAACACTCGACACCGTCGATTGTCCCGCGCGAAAGACCTCCGACCTGACAAGCGTCTTCGCCTCGCCCTCCAACGCGTCGCGATAGGACCTTGGGGAGGAGCCATAGTCCGAGTCACACCCTGCGCGCCACCGGTCCGTGCATGCCATCGCTGGGGAAGGGGAGGGAGATAGGAGGGGAGTAGGCAGCAAGGACAGCGTGGGTGGACGCCTGACACCGTCCCGGGAGCAGGGAGAAGGGAAGGGAGCTCACGGTCGCTCTCGTGGCCCGTCTCTTTTTCTGCTTTCCTCTGATGTGTTATAATTATCAGAATCCTTCACATGTCCATGGGAAATGGAAAGCGCTAAAAAAACAACACTTAATAATGGATCGGAGGGGGTAACTTTTTTCAAAGCCATGCAAGCATATTATACTAGAGCTTGCACTAAGCATAACATCATGTATAATACACTTTCATTGTCATCTCTAATCATTGTTGTAGGGCAGATTTTCTTGCTACTACACAGATTAGGAGTTTAGCACAATAAGCGACACCGTACTGGAGCAAACCACACCATGCGATTGCAAGACCACCTCTGGACATTCATCCCTCAAATCTAAACAAGCATACGGGGAATTCCAGCCAGCAACAATCTCTGGCTGTGCATGATACTTTTAGAATTTGTTTTGAGTTCATTGCATTCGCGAACTCAAATGCTAACCAAAGAAACCAAACAATTAACTACACATCCTAGCCTCAAATATAGATTGTATACAAATGCTCAGGTGCATCACTAGCGCCCATGCTCAAACAAATAGTCAAGTCATCAGTCATGACATTTCCTTCCTTGATGATTATTATACACGAGCACCCTGATAACCATGTTGCTGTCTTGGAAACTAAATAGCACAAGAGGTCGATACTCAGCTCTTCTTCAGTGGACCTGAACTGGATTTTTTTGTATCCCACGAAGTTCCTTTCAAGGGGGAACGCAGAAAAAGCAAAGAAGTTGAGAACTGTTTCTGACATATAGAAATTGAAGAGAAGCAGCTCAAGGCACCCGTCAGCCTTTTTTTCTCACTATCTTCAGCCTGACAATCTGGGTCGTGACGAACTGCATTAATCTTGAGCGACTCTGGTAGAATGCAGTTGCAAACAGCACCTACAGATAGGGCATCGCCAATTAATGACTGCTACTAACAAGAGCTTAAAATGAATATGATCACAGTGTTCACGGGATACATGTAAGATATAAACTAGATGGGCTGAAACGATGTATGCCAATGTATATAGTGAAAGTGGATAATCGGTGGAAATTCCTTCAAATTAAACACTGTAAATATAGAGGGCAACTTGCATAGGATCGCACGATTAGATGAGATCGTGGGATCAACTCACAAAAAACATATTTGAAATTGCGAAAAATTCCAATAACAATTACAATATCTACAGGCTATATCTACAACTCCAGAAAACATAATCTCAAAAACCGATCTACAATCAAAGAAACAAAATAAGAAGGAAACATCGTCTGTGAATAGTGTCAGCTTTGCGTGAATAGTATTTCACACTTTTCACATCCAAATTTGGCCTTTTTGTGCTCAAAGTGTAGGTTGAATTTGAAGCTGCAACCTTTTGGGGTTGCATGTAGCAATTATGTGTGTTCTCAATTTTTTAGAAGCTTTGAACATGTTTTTAATTCCAAAAGAAAAATGATCTCACAGATCCTACATAACGGTATATGCTACCCAAGTTGGCCCCAGAAATATGAGATGTAGGGCAAATAATTGCCGGAAATAGCGCTCTGCTATTCTGACTACACATTTATCTTTTTCCAATCTGGAACATGTGTTTGGGTTTTATCTTGCTGACGTCTAGAAAATAGCCTCCCATACATCTGGTAAAAAAGATGAGATTGGTTAGGAGCTCCTATGTTTTGTGCAACTGGAATCCAACATCATCATTTGTCGTCCAAAAGATCAAGGGGGTCTTGGTATAGAACTTCTTGACATAAAAAATAAGTGCCTGTTTTAAAATGCTTCATGAGCAAGGAGTTCAGCAGGAATTGAAGTCTAATAAATACCTATGTGGTAAAACCTTGTCTCAAGGTAGTGTAAAGCCCAATGACTCTTAGAATCTCTACTAAAAAAGAACAAAACGTTCCTCTTTCTGCCATTTCGCGTTTCGCTCATGGTTTTCGTCGCGCCTCTCCGCTCGTTCCGCGCACGAACGAATGGGCCAGGCCCAACAAAACCCTATCCCCGGCTCGCCCACCTCCAGCACAAGAGAATCCCAGACCCCTTTTCTCCACGGCAGCCCCCTCGATTCCCAACGCCATAGACGCCTTGCCCGTGCCCTAGCACCACCGTTGCCTTTGCCCGAGGCAATGCAGCACATCCACCGTCCCATACCGGTCGTTGGAGCACGTTGCAGCATCCCGCGCCCGCCTGTGACGATCTCCCCTCTCAGGGTTGCTGCCTTGAGGTTGCCATTGACGCGACCCACAAGCCCACCTCCGAAGTGCTCCTCGTCCACGGTCAACGCCCCAAGGTCTACATTGACGCGTCCGCGCGCCACTGCCGATGCCTCCATCAGCAGAGACATCCCCTACAGGGTCGGCGCCGCCTCTTCCCTTCCTTGCCTAGCGACCGGCGCACGACCATCGACTTCCAGCTCCATGGCCGCCACCATCCTGCTACAACTTCCACCTCCGTTATACGCGTAGATATGAAGTCCGTCATGCACTGTAATGGAGTCAAGGAAAACCTGCAACCACTGAATATGATATATGTCTCTGCTGGTGGTTTGGCGTCTTAGATCGGAACTGACCTCTTCCTTATTCCTGAACTAGGTTTGGGTTGCCTTCTTGCAAGGTGATTTTGTGCATCGTGGGTCAGCAGTCTCGTAGTCTTGCGTTGATATTCTGGTTGACAAAGCTGATCTCATCATTAAGTACTGAACATCTGGTTGACCTTCTTGCTGGAGATTAGTTCCTGATTCAATGTCAAACTTTGAGTCCTGCTGTTACGCATATATACTATCTTGATAGATTTCTATACGTCATGCTGTAGTCAGGGATTCTGCGAATGGGAGTTCATATATAATGTATCTACAGGGTTCTCTGTATGACTGTTAGCCACACTGCAGAAGTTAGAACATTCAAGTGGCTATACTTGATACTCCTTTGACATAGAACAGAAAAATTGATTCATGATTGATTAATTTTTCCCATAGTAACGTACTTGCTTACTCAATATTGGTGAAACAGTTATTGGCACCACATAGTTATGTTCAAATCAAATTTCATTTGGTTTGCACGTAGATACTTATTTCCAGTTAGCTTTGTATCATGGTAAATTTCTTATTCTGTTTGCTGACTTTCATGACTATCATTAGATATCCTAGCCACATAACCTTCTGCATGGGAACCATGAAAGCAAACAGTTGACACAGGTATATTTGGAAAGATTGCAGTTTGTCTCATGTGCTTGTACTATTTATATTAGGTTTATGCAGGTTAAATTATACTCCTATTTCAACTTTTTTTTAGGTTCTACTCCTATTCACTGAGCAGGTTGCGAGCCTGAGATGAGCAAAAGATTCACGGTTCGTCCTCATGCTCACCAGTGGCCGCCGCTGTACACGAGAAACCTGCCACCTGGGAGAGCCATATTAGGCAGGTGAGCCTCCGCCTCCCATTTCTCTTTGCCCTTCTCAAGTTTGGTAATTGGTTTTGTTTATTTTTTGGATTCCATAGATCAGATGTGGTGCTTCAGCTCGCCCACTTTCTTGTGCACCCTTCGAGTCAGCCTCTTTCTAAGTGATGGTGACAGGACAAATAGAACGACAACACGACGGATGAAGATGCAACCTTGATTAGTCATGACCGTCACCCTTGGCTGGCTGCCACACACTTCAGATTCCATCCCTATCAAGGTAGCTCATGTATGAAACAAATAGTGGAAAACATGATCTTTTCCATTGCAAAGATAACTGAGATAAATCTGCTCATTGTTTCACGATGTACGCATCAGTGATCCCTGTTTCTGTTGTTGATTTACTCTACCAGAGAGTAAATGGTTGAGAATTTAATATTTCGGTACAAGGATATCCAGTTATTGATTCATTTTTACTATAATTATTGTGGTAACCAGTGAATAATTATGTTACCCATGATATTCCAAGGCATTTCTGAATTTAAGTTGTCTCTTTGCAGCTTTCATTTCAATCCTAATAGAGTATATTATGTTCTTTATTGGAACAGAATAATATGAATATCATCAATATGTTGGACGCCAAATCCAGAGATGTTTTTCTCCTGTTTTCATGTGTTGTAATTATCTACTCAGGACCGTTAGAGTGAGTTTTTCCACTCACACACAGTATTCAGAACCTCATGGAGCTTACGATTGCAGATTTGTATGAAGAGATCTTTGATATTTCAGGGTTACAGAATCCATAGTCCTACATAGCAAAGGTATTTTTCATTTACAGTTTCTTTTGACATTATTTTATTTATTATGCTACATAAGAAATACTAATGCAGATGGTTTGTCTTGACCGTTGTATCTTGTCTTGGGGGCTTATAAATTGTTATGACGTGCAGCCACCGACGATGCACAAAAGATGATGCATCTTGATGGTGGAATGGGCTTCAAATCTAGCAATGTTATGGAATCATTTTCCTTTAAATGAACTTTTTTGTTTCTTTACCCCCATCAGATAATATACCTGCAGAGTGCAACCGTCGCAATTTCTTATACATAAGATAGTACACATTTTTATGCACCATAATTAATTCAACCTTGCAATCAAATTCATTTTATGTAAACAAAATCTGTATACCCTGAAGAATCTTGTATCGTTGATGTTTGAAACATTAAATGGTATCCAGTGTTGCATATATTGCAAAGACGAATTGCATAGCGGGAATACATGCGACGGCTGTTGATTAGAGATCTCTGATGCACTGTTCAGATTATGTGACATTTGATTACATGCTTCCTCATTTTTCAGTTGCTTTTCAAGAAATCTGCTGTGCAACGGCAATATGTGTTATTTTGTGGTTATGTTCTTTCCATTAGATCTTGGAGATAGTTGAGCAATAGACATTATTATCCCCTCTTGTTGTTTTGGATCCTGAAGTATCACAATCGTCTTGATGTTTGACAATATTTGGGTCTCTTATTGTTGGTTACAACGAGTCCTTATATATCTGTGATTCATACTTACAAATTTGATTAGAAAAATATACCTCACCATGTTTTATTTGTCCATTTTCAATGTTTGCGACCAGAAAAAGATATTCTTGATATCATCCAGGCAGCATGACTGGCCTTTACCACCATGGAACATTATGCTGAAGAGCTGTTGAGAAAACTACTGAAGAAATGATTTGAACACCACTTCAGCTGCTGCAAAGCACCTGACAAGTTTTTTTTAGCTTGTTGGCTGATCACACTATTACACACATTTGTCATTGTATTATTTAGTACTATCTCCATATCGAAATGTAAGTTGTTTTAACGTTTTATAGACTACACGTATCTAGACGAGTTTTAGTACAAGACGCGCATGAATCTAAACACTAAAACACGTCTGGATATGTGTTGTCTACAAAATGCAAAACATCTTACATTTTGATACAGAGGTAGTATTTGCGATGAAGAAGTTCGATTATTTTTCTTGATGTGCGTGAGGATTCTAAATATATATCATTGACACCATTTATGTTGAACCATTAAAATATTTACACTCCCGTTGCAACGCACGGGGCATTTAGCTAGTACAATATATATATATATATATATATGAGTAGTAGTAGACTACGACTCCTAAACCTTCTTGTAATCCAAGTCTACTCCCTCCATGTACCTCTTTATATACCACCATATGAGGGCCAGATAAAACAACAAAACATTAGGGTTTTACAACTTTCTACATTGGTATCAGAGTTGTTTGCCTCACAGCGCCGATCTTAGGTTTCTCCACCACATCTGCAAAGCTCCCTCGGGGGCGCGGCACCCAGGTTTCGCTTTGATCGGTTCAGTTCTTTAGATTAGTTTAGATCCAATTTAGAAATTTCATGTTTGGTAGATTAGATTCAATTAGCCAAATAAATCCCTACGACCATCGACAACAGCAGCTTCATAGCGAATGGTGCGCCCCTCGCGGCATCCAGCAGACCAGACAACCACGATAAACCATGTGCAGCAGCAACGATTACGCGCCTCCACACAGGCGGACGGGCGGTCTCCTGACATAAGTACTAGTACTAATCTATGGCTGCTAGGCGCTTCTACATGGATCGCACATGGCATACATCTCTTACTCGCGCGTGTGGAAAAGACAACACCGAATTGTGTTTTCTTTCCGCACCTGGCGTAAGCGCCCCAACGCCGATCTGCCCATCATCAAGCCGCACGACTGCACCATGGGTTCTACACTGTTTTCGAGCCGGAACAACAGCCGGCGACCGACGTCAAGTCTGCATCAACTATCTTCACCGATGTGCTGATCTACACCGACATCTGCCGGCGATACAGTTGTACGACTACGCCAGCCTACAACCCAAGATCATCATCGAGCACACCCACAAGAAGCAACATCGACATGCACTATCCACACGCCAGGCCAGTGTGGAAAGAGATGCGCGTTCTTCATTGACTTCTCCGACAGCAAGGCATCGACAACATAGTCACCGCGAGGGACGCCTCCAAGAGACATACTACGTCATGCCAGCTCCTACAACGCCGACACATCATCGCCAAGGTCTACACCAGCGTTGTATTCATCACCAACCTTGTCAACACGTCACCGCCGCTACTACTACAACGACCACAAGGCTGGACACGCGTCCTCTGACAGTACAACTGCAAGACGCCAACGACGCACTGACGACGGCATCCTACGGATAAACTGCATCACTATTTGTGAAAGCCCCTACAACCACAACCGGCAAAATCATGGTGTGCTCTGTAGGCTTCCTCCAGTCTTGGCAAAACTGGTGGACTCATCTATTACCCGCATCCTGGTCCTTTCTTATCACACAAGAGCAACGGGAACTTACAGATTTCCGGATGTATTCGGTTGATGGTGGTCCTTTGTGCTATCTTCAACCAGGGTGGATGGCAACATGCTAGACGATTACACGATGTTTATAGGCTTATCTTTTTATGTGCCTCGTTGGCTGATTCATGTTGCCAACAATTGCTGATCCTTGAGTTGTAATAATGCTATACTTTGCAACTTTTTGATACTTTTTCTTTAATACAAGATGTATGCACCATCACGATGCAAAGGCCGGAGAATACCCCATTTCGAAGAAAAAAAGTTCTCAAACATAGCGGTAAGTGACATGAAAAGCATCACTATGTGTACTCCCTCCGTCCACGAATAAGTGTACTTCTAGGTTTTGTGTATAGTCGAGGCTTTAAAATTTTGACCAACTTTATAGAAAAGAGTAGTAACATATATGGCATCAAATTGGTATATTATGAGAGTACATTTCAAAACAGATCCAGTGATACTAATTTAGTCTCATAAATGCTATTACTTCTCCCTATAAAGTTGGTCAAAATGTTAAAAATTTGAAGAAAGACAAAAGCTACAAGTACACTTATTTGCGGACGGAGGGAATATGAGATAAAGTCTTCAATTGCCTTATGACATAACATATATAATCCAGTCAGAACACATTAAATGTAATCTGCAAAAATGCCTAATCTCTAATGCACTTGTAGGGTGTCTTTCTAATCTTGAGCAGTACCAGTTATGCTAACATTATAAAACATCAGACATGAACCACTAATAAAGTGTAATATTATATGCGTGAAGACAAGTGTACAAAGTAGTGTTTATCTTATCTTCCGGATAATATACTCATAGACAGTGCTGTAAGGTTACAGGGTGTTGTCATTGGGAATCATAAACCTGTTCAAGGTGAACTAACAATACTAGATCCATCCCTACATGGACTAAAATAAAAATAAAATTAAGGATCAATTAACACAGCAACATTGCAAGGGAGTGCTGCAAAAGTTGGACGCGGAAAGCTAGCGGAATCTATGTTCAAACTAGTCTAACCAGGTAATACAATTCCCGTTCAAGCTGGCATGGCTAATTTTGTTAATGTATAAATAGAGTTTGCACATCTGGTAGCCAACTCAATGAATACAACAGACATAAGGAAGAGGCAAGGAAGCTGAAAACGCGGACACTCTAAGAGAAAGGCAAAAGACACGAGGAAGAGGCAAGGAAGCAGAAAACACAGATATTCTAAGAGAAGGCCTATGGATGCCTAATTTATATATAAGCAAATAAAATAAACCGGAAGGCTGAAGATGCCCAAAATTACAAATCATAGCACAAGTCCATACACAAAGATCGATACTGAAGAATTGAGCACCCAAATAAACACATGCACTTTTTGTCACTTTGTATATGTCTTCGGTACTACACACATTTTAACATTACACAAAAAATTACATACACTTTTTATATGTTGATTCTTAACTGCAACATTTCTATACCTTATCGCAAACAAATACCTTTTATGGTTTACCAAAATGTGAATGGAATAAAAAGTGATAACTCTGTAGCAGCAAAAAAAAAAAGGCCGTGAAAGTATGCATAGTTGTTTTGGTTTTAGGAAGTCATACCCATTCTGGCCAGTCGATTAACCCATTTTGGGATTGAATTTCCCGTCAACTTTTTGCAGATATCCTCACAGAAATGGTTGCAATTCTTACTTATCAAATGATAAATATCCCCATTGTAATTTACTGACTGCATCTCCATGAACGCTCTGACTTGGAGAGGGTCCAGGCAGGTAGTTCCTACATATATGGATTTCCGAAATTTGAAGCCAGGACACTGGCGAGGTTCCACCTCAAAAACTCCACTTATTGAGTAGTCATGTGCACCAAATGCATACTCCACACCATGAACTGCACAGAATATGGAACAGAATACGTCATATCCTCCGTCCAACAATTTAATTGAATGGTAATTATACAGAACTGGTTCTATGAAGAAGTATTAGAATAATTAACAAAAGTGATCACTTCCAAAACTTTGAAGCATGTAAGTATACAACCGTAATGCGATTTGATAAGCTTTGTCATTCGTGGAGGTAAATATTCGATCATATAAAGCCAAAAAGCTACCCAACATCAGCGAAAGTAAGTACCGATGGCCTATCAGTGAGAGAACGTAACTGTGACAAATTGGCAATACTAACTCTTATCCAAGCAAACAGGAAGATTCCTTCCAGAAATCAGTCAAGCTGACTTGCTGCTTTAGGAGGACATAAGAATCCTGAAAGTTCAAGGCTTCAAAGTTCAAACACAATGTTGCCGATTGCCTATGGTAGTTGTAATTTCAAAATATGATGTCAAAACGTGCATCTCCACTGAAAGCATGCGTATTAAATCTAGATATGCTCTAAATGGTCAACTCAGTTGGTAAAACTAATAAAACATCACGATGAAAGAAAAGGCCAATAATATGGAACAATTAGCAATATTAAGTATTGATAGAATGACAAATAAACCATGCGACATTCACTGTCCCTCTTATACTCATTTCCCTTATGAGCTTTGCCTGGCAGTTTTTTTAGATGGAACATATTTCTTTCACCTGGAAATTTTTTTAAGTCATGAATGAACAGCAGAATGCTTAGAGGGAGGAAAACGGGAGTAAAAGCAGATCACAAGAGACAGCAGTGTGCACAAGGATTATGTCTCAATATTTTAGCAAGAGTTTGATCAGTTTTGTCTTTTTTGTTGACATGGCTGATGTTTGTTAGAGAGATTAGCATATATTCGTAGATCCCCTAATAGCTAGGGGGTTCCCTGCGAACCCTGCATATTTGCCACATGTACATGTACTATATATTGTGGCCTTTGGCCCCGTCGAATACAAGTTTTCTATTCCTAACATGGTATCAGACTAGAGTAGGGTTTCCACACACCGCAACTCGTGTGATTTTTCCCGTCCAAATCGGTTTGCTTCAGAGATTCCCCCCTTATAGATCGATCTCGATCTTCTCCTCTGGTTCATCTCTCCTGGACCACGCCCACCCTCTTGCTTCGTTTGCCATGGAAACGTCCCGGCCCCCACTCCGCTCTAGGTTGCTGCAACAGGCCGTTGCCACCGTGCGTGACTAGGGCTGCCGCCGTCGTCCGCATCCTCGGCCGCCCGTCCGCCGCCGCTCACCGTCACGGCTGACCACCTCCTGGGCTTTGTCATCGCTCCCGGACGCCCGTCCGCCGCCGCTCACCGTCACGGCTGACCACCTCCTGGGCTTTGTCATCGCTCCTCTTCTGGATCGAGCAGATCAAGTGCTGACCTAACTGTAAAAAAAAAGATCCCTCGCTGCTTGGTGCTGCTTGATGGCACGAATTACCCTGATTTTGTTGCCTTTATGCGTATTCACATGCGCGGTCTTCGTCTGTGGGGCTCATACGGTTCCTACTTCGCCGACGCCCTGCAAAGGATGCAGCTAAAAGTGTGGATGATGTCGTCGTTGTTGCGTATGACCACTCCGACGTTCTTGCGACCTATCAGCAGGACATGACTGAGTGGGTGGAAGAAACTGTTCTTACTGCCAGTGTTCTACCCTAGTTTGCTTCGGAGTTTATGGGACTCGGTACTGCCTTTGCCATGTGGGCTCACCTTCGTCAGCGTCATCAGCCGCCTAGGATGCTCTTTATCTATCTGTGGTCCGTCAGGAGCATGCTCTACTGCAGGGTGACTCCTCTATTGATCATTGTAGATCAGTTCTACACGCAGAGTTCTGCTATCTGGCGTCAGCTCGACTCTCTTCACACTGCTGTTTGTCAGACCGTGCGCTCCGACTTGGAGTTCCAACGTATCTACAAGTTGTTGTCGTGGCTTTGTCCTGAATTTGAGGTTTGAGGCTCGTCGTGCTCAGCTGCTTGCATGTGGTCGTATTCCTATGTCAGAGGTATTGTAGAGTTTCGTGCTGAGGAGATTCGCCTCCATGGCGTTGGTCTGCTTAATGTTCCCTCTGTGTTGGCTGCCCGTGGACCTGCCCGTCGCCTCGTGGTCCTGCTCCGACGCCTACTCCACCAGCTCCTTCACGGTCCACTGCTCCACCACTATTGCCCACTCCTCGTGGTCAGGGTTGTGGATCTCGTCCACGATCTCACTGCACCTACTATGAATTGGATGGGCACAGTTTGGGCCTCGTACGTCCCATGGCTTGTCGGTGGGACTCGTCGGGTTCGTCCACTGGATCAGGTTCTACGGTCACTCCTACCGAGCAGGACATGGTGCGGATGATCAGACGGATGCTTGCTGCTTTAGCCCCTTCTTCGACTGGTACTGCTGGATCTGTGACTGATTCTTCTGGCACTGCGGGACCACCATCTTCTACACAGTCAGTTACATCATCGTGGGTTCAGTATTCCGGTACTTCTTTTCATATGACTTATGATCCTTCGACTATGTCCTCTCTTACACCTATTGATTGATTCTCCTATTAGTGTTCTCACTGCTGATGGTACTCCTGCCTCTGGTCGAGGCACTTTTTCTACTTCTTCCTTCTTCGTTCCTGGTATCTCTCATGTTCCTCATCTTACTATGAACCTGTTCTCGGCTAGTCAACTCAGACTCTGGCTGTTGTGTCCTTTTTTACGCCAATTCTTGCTCTGTGCAGGATCATCGCACCCAGGTTCTGGTTGGAGCTGGCCCTCGCCGCCGTGATTCTCAAGGTCTTTGGGAGTTAGACTGGCTTCGTGTTCATTCTGTTGCCACCTCGCATGCCAGTTCTCCCGCTGTCGTCGCCTCTGACACCGGTTGCTTTCAGCAGTGGCATCATCGTCTTGGTCACCTTTGTGGTTCTCATCTATCATCATTAGTTCATCATGGTCTTCTGGGGCCTGGGACCTGTCTCAGGAGATGTTTCTTTACCGTGTCAGGGTTGTAGGCTAGGGAAACATATTTAGTTGCCCTCTCCTATTAGTGCGTCTATCTCGTAGCGTCCTTTCGACTTAGTTCACTCTGATGTTTGGGTCCGGCTCCTTTCACTTCGAAAAGGGGCCATAAATATTATATCATTTTTATAGATGATTTCTCTTGTTACACTTTATGTCCTCTTGTAGTGAGGTTCTCTCCATATATAAGCGTTTTGCAGCCATGGTTCTTACTCAGTTTTCTACGCCGATTCGTGTGTCTCGTGCAAACTGTGCTGGTGAGTATTATCTCCAAGCAGTTGCGTGATGTCCTTACTGAGCAGGGAACGCTTGCTCAATTCTCTTGTCCCGGTGCGCATGCTCAGAATGGCGTGGCTGGGCGTAAGCATCGCCATCTTCTTGAAACTGCTCGTGCAATGATGATCGCTTCTTCTCTCCCACCTCATTTCTGGGCTGAGGCTGTCTCTACCGCGGCTTATCTCATTAATTAATATCCAGCCTTCTACCGCCCTTCAGGGTGTTATTCCTCTTGAGCGACTTTATGATCATTCTCCTGACTAGTCTGTGATGCGTTTGTTTGGCTGCGTTCGCTACGTTCTCCTCGCTCCTCGTGAATGCACCAAACTAATCGCTCAGTTTGTTGAGTATGTGTTTCTTGGATATAGCGATGAGCACAAGGGCTATTGTTGTTGGGATCTTGTGACTCATCGAATGCATATTTCCCGGGATGTGACTTTTAATGAGTCTTGTTCTTTCTATCCATGATCGACCTCCACTATGGAGGACTCTCTTTTCTTATTCTTCCTGATTCTCCTCCCTTGGTTCCTCCTATTTCTTCTCCTCCTTCTCATCATGCTGCTCTGGTGCCATCTACATCGACACTATCCTCTCCGTCTTCATCGTCGCGTTCTTCACCCTCCTCACCGGTGTCGTCTCCCTCTCCGTCCCCTCCTACTTTTCCCTTTTACTATACTCGTCATCCACGTGTTGTGAACGAGTCCTATGATGGCATCAGCCTCTACTTCTGGTGCACCATCTCAACCAACTTATTCTCTTCGTAGTCAGCCTTATACTACACGTGATTTCTATAATCCCGCCAGTTACGGTGTTACCGCTATTCCGGAGCCGACTACGTACTGTTAGGCTGTTGTTCATCCTGAATGGCAGCTTGCGATGGCCAAGGAGATCGCTACACTCAAGCGCATTGGTACATGGGAGATTGTTCCTCTCCCTCCTTCTATTCGTCCTATCATCTATAAGTGGGTCTATAAGGTGAAGACTCGCTCTAATGGGTCCTTTGAGCGTTACAAAGTTCGTCTGGTTGCTCGTCGCATTCAGCACGAGCATGGTTGTGATTATGATGGGACTTTTGCTCCTGTCGCTCACAGGGTGGGCATAAAACCCGAAACCCGAAGCCCGAACCTGAAAAACCCGAAGCCCGAACCCGTATTGCCCGAACCCGAAAAACCCGAGCACATATTCGGGTGTCAATTTGGAAAACCCAAACTTTATATGAGAAATTCGGGTTGGTAATCCTAAAACCCGAATTTCCTGATTAGCCCGAAGTAGATACAAAATTTAGCCCACACATAAATTCCCGTACAACCCAACAATGGGACTTATACTCCCGCACGGCCCAGCAGCCCAAAACCACTTTGTTGACCACATGCACACCTCCTCCACTCCTATCCTGCACACGAACATGGCCCAACCTTGCCAAGATCCCGATCTGGTCGTTGATGTCACGTGATAGGATGCCTTCAAAAAATCCCCACTCCTCCCTCTCCTGAGATATGCAACGAGTTGTGCCATGCATGTCGCCTCCCGCAACGTCGTGTTGTGGGTCAGTGCTCGCCCGTCCCCACACTCGACGGCATGCGGTGGAGCAGCATCATGCCTGCCCCAACTCTCGACGGTGTGGTGTTGTGTAGTGCAGGGCTCGCTGCTTCAATCAACATGTTGTGGTGCAGTGTCGTGTTGTTCCATCCACCTAGGGTCTTCATCTTGTAGCTACAACTCCTCCTCATTAGTATTGTTTTTTTTGTGTTGATCCTATTCGGGTAAATCGGGAAAACCCGAACCCGAATTATCGGGTACCCGAATTGTCAGGTTCTTATAATTTTGGGTAAATTTTGGATATCAATTTTCGGAACCCGAATTTTTCGGGTAACCCGAACGCCTAGCCTAGGCTCACATGACCACTGTTCAGACTCTTCTTGTCATTGCATCTATTCGCCATTGGTCTGTGTCCCAACTTGATGTTAGCTTTTCTTAATGGTGAGTTGCGTGAGGTGGTTCCGACCACCATCTGGGTATTCTGTTGATGATGGCAGTTGATGATGGCATGGTCTGCCGTCATCGTCGCTCTCTCCATGGCCTTAAGCAAGCCCCTCATGGTTTGAGCGCTTTGCTTCTGTGGTCATGGCTGCTAGTTTTTCTCCTAGTGCTTTGTTCACTGCTCTCCACGTGGTCACTCTCCTTCTATATGTTGATGACATGATCATACGACCCTAAGTAGATTGCCTTTGTTAAGGCCCGTCTGAGTGAGCAGTTTCTTATGTCGAATTTTGGTCCGCTTCGTTACTTTTTTGGGATTGAGGTTTCATCTACCTCTTATGATTTCTTTATATCCCAAGAACGGTATATTCATGATCTTCTTACTCGTGCCTCTTATCTCTCTCCGTGCTTCAGATGGTGATCCCCTCTCTGATCCGACTTGTTATCTTCATCTTGTCGGGAGTCTCGTCTATCTAGTTGTTACTCGCCTCAGTTTGTTTCTACTCATACCTCAGTTCACTATAGTCACCTTCTTCGTGTTCTACGCTATCTTCGTGGAGTTCACTATAGTCACCTTATTCGTGTTCTACGTTATCTTCGTGGGACGATCTCTTTGTCTCTTCTTTCCTCGTTCTAGCTTGTTACAGCTCGAGTCCTACTCTAATGCTACTTGGGCTAGTGATCCTATGGATTCTCTTATTGCCTGGAAGACAAAGAAGCAGACGACTGCAGGTTCACATTCGAGTGCAGAGGCTGAGTTGCGAGCGGTGACTCTTTTGACTGCTGAGGTGACTTGGTTACGGTGGTTACTTGCAGATTTTGGTGTCTCCGTTACGACACTCACTGATCTAATGCCCGACAGTACAGGTGCCATCAGTATTGCTGGTGACCCGGTGAAGCATGAGCTTACCAAGCATATTGGTGTTGATGCTTCTTTTGTTCGTGCTAGTGTGTAGGATCGGATTATTGCGCTCCAGTATGTGTCTTCAGAGTTACAATTGGCGAACTTCTTTACGAAGGCCCAGACTAGAGCACAACATAATTTCTCTCTCTCCAAGCTCAGTGTTGTAAATCCACCATGAATTTGATGGGGTGTTAGAGAGATTAGTATATATTCGTAGATCCCCTATTAGTTAGGGGGTTCCCTACATATTTGCCACCTGTACATTTACTATATATTGTGGCCTTTGACCCCTTGGAATACAAGTTGCCTATTCCTAACAATGTTCACGAAGACAAAAAAAAATCATATTCCGCCATAAAGGAAAGAATTACAAAAATGGATATCCTGATCTAAGTTGACCATGATGTGTGTGTGTCTCAATAATATTTTATAAACCTAAAAAAATCACTATCAAGTCTGCCACTTGCATTAAGACCAAAAAAATCGTGTCTTTTAGTACCTATGAACATCGAGTAGCTCATGATCAGCAATAAAACCTTTTAGTCACGGTTCAAAAAGGCACTCGCCTAGGCTCGCCCAGGTGCTCATAAGCGCGTGGCGTTGGCTGAACGCCTCGCATTGGCCCTAGGCGGTGGACAAGGCGGCCGGCAAGGTCCTCCGGCTGCGGAAAAGTGGCTGCGCTGCAGGGGAGTAAGGTAGAGGGAGAGGAGAAGTGGTGGCGCTACAGGAGAGTGGTCCTCCAGCGAGGAATATAGCTTCGGTGGCTTGTCCGGTCGCTACAGCCAGGGAGAGAGGGAGAGGGAGAGAGGCGGCGTGAGAGGAAACCTAATTTTTCTGGCGTGTGTTGTTTTTACTAGGGACTAGGTAGATGGGCCTATGCTTTAACGGGCTAGTGTACCGCCCAGGGATTTTTCCTTACCTAGAATTTGTTTGTTTTCTTTTTCTCCTCATGTCATCATGCATCATCTTGCACATACAACTTGCAAACACTTTTTAAATTGCATCAAATCCTAATTTTCTAAATTTTCTGGAATTAATTTGTTGCCTCAACTTTATAAAAATTATGCTAACTGTTTCTGAAAAATTAATAAAAAGAAAACAAAAAAAAAAGTTTTGGAAGAGGGCACGCCAGCCCACCACGACACCTTTGTCGTCTTCCCACGAGAGCACGCTACGGGCGTGACCACCTCGCGTACCAAACCACCACCACGCCACATGCTCCCCCTCTCTTCCCCTCCATCAGGTCGCCTCCGGGCGCATCCCGGGAACCCTAGCCTCCTTTCTCTCTTCCCATCCGCCGCCGCCAGCCCTTTTCTCCTCCCTCCTCTGTTTTCTTCCACTTCACCACCGATAGCCGTGTGGGGCGGAGAGCGCATCGAGCCAACGTCGTTGGTCACCGTCGACCTCATCTGACTGCGGGAATGGAACCACGTCGCCGTCTTCGTCCTCTACGCTGAAGATCAGAGTGCGATGTTGCCCCAATCGTCCCCGCCATGGTCGTCTTTACCTCTGTCCGAGCATGGTCATCGCCAAAGACGCGTCTTCTTCCTCTACTTCCAGCTGGTTCCCTCACTGCAGGCCGTCTAGCTGCGCCCACGAGCTCTGCTCTTAGGAATAGAGGAATATGCAACTTGTATTCCACGGGGCCAAAAGGCCACAATACATATACATGTACAGGTGTGGCAAATATGCAGGAAACCCCCTAGCTAATAGGAGATCTACAAATGTAGACTAATCTCTCTAACACCCCCCCCCCCCTCGAACTCATGGTGGATCTACAACATTGAGTTTGGAGAGAAATAAACTATGTTGTGCTATAGTCTGGGCATTCGTAAAGAAGTCCGCCAACTGTAACTCTAAAGGCACATACTGGAGCGCAATAATCTGATCCTACACACTATCACGAACAATATGCTTGGTAAGCTCATGCTTCACAGGATCACGTGCAATACTGATAGCACCTGTATTGTCAGACAATAGATCAGTGGGTGTCGTAACGGAGACACCAAAATCCGCAAGTAACCACCGTAACCAAGTCACCTCAGCAGTCAAAAGAGCCATCGCAACTCAGCCTCTACACTCGAACGGGAAACTTCGGTCTGCTTCTTTGTCTTCTAGGCAATGAGAGAACCACCAAGAAGAACACAGTAAACAGACAGGGGCCGGCGATCCATAGGATCACTAGCCCACATAGTATCAGAGTAGGACAGGAGCTGTAACAAGCTAGAATGAGGAAGAAAGTGATAGAGAGATCGTCCCACAAAGATAGCGTAGAACACGAAGAAGGTGATTATAGTGAACCGAGGTAGGAGCAGAAACAAACGGACTCAAGATATGAACAGAATAAGAAATATCTGGGCGAGTGACAGCTAGATAGACAAGACTCCCGACAAGATGTCGATAACGAGTCGGATCAGAGAGTGGGTCACCATCTGAAGCACGAAGAGAAATATTGAGCTCCATAGGAGTCTCAGCAGTATGCTCATCAGTAAGAGCAGCACGAGTAAGAAGATCATGAATATACCGTTCTTGGGATTTAAAGAAACCATCAAAGGTGGATGAAACCTCAATCCCCAGAAAGTTAACAAAGCAGACCAAGATCCGACATAAGAAACTGCTCACTCAGACGTGCCTTAACTAAGGCAATATACTCAGGGTCGTCATCAACATATAGAAGAAGAGTGCGACCACGAGAAGAGCAGTGAACAAACAACGCAGGATCATGAGTACTAGGAGAAAATTCAGCAGCCATGACCACATAAGCAAAGCGCTCAAACCATGCACGAGGCGCTTGCTTAAGGCCATAGAGAGCGACGAAGACAACAGACCATGCTATCATCAATAGAATCCCCAGGTGGTGGTCGCATATAGACCTCCTCAGGCAACTCACCATTAAGAAAGGCATTCTTAACATCAAGCTGAGACACGGACCAATGTCGAACAGATGCAACGGCAAGAAGAGTACGAATAGTGGTCATGTGAGCAACAGGAGCAAAAGTCTCATCATAATCGCGGCCATGCTCCTGCTGAAAGCCACGAGCAACCAGACGAGCTTTGTAACGCTCAAGGGACCCATCACCCATCAGAACGGGTCTTCACCTTATAGACCCACTTACAAGTGATGGGACGAATAGAAGGTGGAAGAGGAACAATCTCCCATGTATCGGTGCGCTCAAGTGCAGCAATCTCCTCGGCCATCGCAAGCTGCCATTCAGGATGAACAACAGCCTCACGATACGTAGTTGGCTCCGGGATAGCAGTAACACTGTAACTAGCGGGGTTACAGAAATCAGGAGTATTACACGGCCGATTACGAAGAGAATAAGTCGACTAAGACGGTGCACCAGAAGTAGAGGGTGCATCAGATAACTCGTCCACAACACGCGGGCGACGAGTATAGTAAAAGGAAAAGTTGGATGAGAGGGAACAATAGGAGGAGACGGAGAGGGAGAAGACACCGGTGAGGAGGATGAAGAAGGCGGTGACGAAGGAGGAGAAGGCGTCGACGAAGGAGGAGGAGAAGGCAGACGCATCCGACGAGCCAGAGGATCCCTATGCTCATTAGTATATCCTAGAAAAACATACTCAGCAGACTAAGCGGTTAGTTTGGTGCGTTCACGAGGAGCGAGGAGAACGTAGCAAACACAGCCAAACAACCATAGCATAGAATAGTCAGGAGAACGATCATAAAGTCGCTCAAGAGGAATAGCACCCTGAAGGGCAGCAGAAGGTTGGATATTAATGAGATAAGATGAGGTAGATACAGCCTCTGCCCAAAAATGAGGCGGAAAGAAGAAGCGATCATCATCGCACGAGCGGTCTCAAGAAGATGACGATGCATACGCTCAGCAACGCCATTTTGAGCATGTGCACCGGGACAAGAGAGCTAAGCGAGAGTGCCCTGCTCAGCAAGAAAACCACGTAGATGCTTGGAGATATACTCACCAGCAGAATCAGCACGGAACACACGAATAGGTGTAGAGAACTGAGTGTGAACCATGGCAGCAAAACACTTATAAATAGAGAGAACCTCACTACGAGAGGACATAAAGTAAATCCAAGTGTGAAGAGAGTAATCATCTATAAAAATAATATAGTACCGATGACCCCCTTTCGAAGTGAAGGGAGTCGAACCCCAAACATCTGAATGAATGAGATCAAAAGGATGCTCAGACACAGAGTCACTATGAGGATATGGTAGCTGAATCTGCTTACCAAGCCTACAATCCATAGAAGAACACCACGAACAAGAGACGAGAGACGAGAATCACATAAGTGGCCAAGACGATGATGACACCTGCCGCTTAGTGTTGCGCTCTCTCATCCCTTTCTAATAGACGAGAGTTGTAGTGTGTCTCCGTAGATTGTTAGTGTTACCCGCTGCCGCTTCATTGCAACTTCTTCCTTTGTACCCAAAGTATTTGTATCTTGTGATGAATGGTTGCACTGGTATCTTGTTAGTATTGTTTGCCGCTTGTTGGTACACTCAAAGTACTGACCCCATGATTCGAGGTTGTATTCACAGTGCAGTCAACAGGTTTCAAGTCTAACGACGTTAGCTTGGGAATCCCTCCGGCTTGGCCCGGGCAGGGATTTGACGCCATCGGCGGATACTATTTCGTTTTCCGCTGTTATTTGGATTTTTGTATTGTATCAGTTGTATTCTTGACTCATTGGAGTCATGTTGTATATCTCTCTTCTGTTATTGTTGTGGATTATTCGTGAACTGTTGTAATGGTATCAGAAATGACATCCCAGGATCAGATATTATGTGGATTTCGGCGGGAACGCCCAAATCTTCATAGTACCCGATCCAGGGACGTCACACCTAGGTTAGCCCATCTGGCTTGTTTTCCTTCGTTTTACCTATTCCTATCCACGCTGCAACCCATATACGAGTGTCCATACAGAGTCCGTACGGATCGCCTAGGCACGCCTAAGCGACGCATAAGCGAGCAAAGCGCTAGGCGAAGGCAAAACACAAAATTAACGCCTTGCGCCTTCATGAACCGTGCTTTTAGTACATCCATCATGGTCAAGTTCGATAGTGTTATGTGGGGCCAGACCTACAAGAGACGCCACAAGACCTGGGAGAGGTCCACAGGAGAGACTTAAAGGGATACGTATCCCTAGTTACCCTTATTAGTTTAGATCTCTTAGAGATATTTTCTTGATACTCAAGTTAGTTCTTTCCTAAAAGTTGCTATTCGGCTTAGCCTCCAATTTGTACGCTAGCTTTATATGCCTAGCCCTATCGATCAATAGTCAAGCAGAAATTATCCCAATTATCTCTCTCTCTATTTCTTCCCTGCTCTTGTTGTGCGGCAGCCTCCTCTTGGCTGGGCGTCGCACCTCACCTGTCCAAGGCCATCTAGACTACCCCCTACCACGTTCATAACAGATAGCCATATTGAGGGTTACATGACATTATGTATACTACATCAATGTTCGATTGGCACTTTTAGAACAGTGCATCTTGCACATTTTACAGTCATGTAGCACAAAAATGATGGCATTGTTATCTCAATATCAGGAGAGATATATGTTGCACCCTTAATAAGTAACTGCTATTCTAGTTTGGATTATAATAAAATTTATGTATACCAATAATAACAATAACTAAATAAAAATGAACTTACAGGAATCGTCAAGGTAATTCTAAAAACAAAGTTTTGGAATAGCTGAGATGTCAGCTCTACACTATTATTGCTGAAACAAGTGGAGAAAATAATACCTTCAATACCAGAATGAAATATCCCTAGACCAACCCAGAACACATAGCCATTTACTGGTGTCAAATCATACACGTTAAGATAAACAGGTGTGTTCCCTGGAGGTGGACTGGCAGATTGAACTTTCGAAAACAAACAGAAATGACTAGCAGATTTCTGGCTTGATTGAAAAGGCATGCTGAGAATCCCTTCCTTCTTTGAGCCCAACATCATGACTTAACATGCGTGCAAAAGGGAAAACATGATCAAACTTCCATTTTGCATCAGATAATACTGGAACTGGATAACAGAAAACATACCTGGCATTCAATACCACTCCAGTTACAGGGAAGGGTGATCATTCTGATTCACGAAGTAGACAAACACGACATCAGGTCTTAATGCCAATAAACTGCTGCTGCACCAAAACCAGGGAAGTACCTGGAGTCAATAGCCTATTAATTAGACTACCGAACAGGATTCTTAGAAGATCAGTAAAAGAAGGAAAGAGAAGGTATAACTGATATGAGTTCAGCAAGTAGCCTAGAACCAAAAAGTACACTTCAAATGTGGGGAGCTCAATCTTAAGAAGTGGGAAGATTTTAAAAACTGTCTCCTGGCTCTAAAAGCTCCTAAATAAGAAATTGGCCTGATGGGGAAGAACCATAGATATTTACTCCAATTAAAAAAGGAAAGCAAAACTTTTAAACAGTATGTAACGCAAGTATACCTTCAAGTCCTAGGCAATATTAGTACTTCTATAAAACTGAAATAGTGTTCAATACATTCTGACCAATTAGTTTTCGCGCTTAACCTTGCCATCACACAATACAGAGAAACCAAGCAACAGCCAAAGAATTCTCTTTGCATTTGGTGCTGAAGCACGCATAGTCTGAGCTAGGTGAGCTCGCAGGCATGGCAATAGATTATCGTCTTCCCTCAACTTCTGTGCCCCATGTACTGATTTTGCTCAAGGGATTTATCTGTACTGATTTTTGTGATTGTGGGTCTAATAATTAAGTTAGATGATTTCATAATTCAGTGCAAGTGGAGATCTATAATATTTGGGGGCTAATATGGCACCGCTTTAGATATTCTTTTATATATGTGTTTGCTACGTACAAAAGAAAAGAGCACCAAGACTTAGTTTTAAAAACTAGTACACCAACAAGAGATTAAATAAATTGCACTACAGGTGTCATGTTGCATTTTATCTCCCGTGTAGAACACCAACAAGAGATTAAATAAATTGCACTACAGGTGTCATGTTGCATTTTATCTCCCATGTAGAACATAAGCTAGAGGACGTGCATCTCTGGATAAGAAATTTATGGTAGGTCAAACCTTAGTGATGAACATGTTCAGTAGACTCCACCGACAGAAAAATCTTCACTCCTTTTTATAAGAAAAAAAAAGGAGATGGAAAGCGAGGTATGACCCCAATATAGCGAAAGCTGAAGGTAATGCATTGCAGCATTGTTCAGTTGTTCTGTCATGCAAGTGGATACGAAGGCTTGGTGTATATCAAGAATAGTAGATCAAATTAAAGAATAGGCATATAATTTAAAATTCACCCAATAGAATTACATCTCGCAATAACAGCTACAGGCAATTCTCTGAACGGTTGTCGTGATTACGATTCCCTGGGCAAGACAAAGTTCAGAAAATATAACAAAGACAAAATAGCCTCATATCCCAATACTTGTTTGGCATGTCGACATAACCTCATGTCCACCACTTTTATCCCCTTCAAATTAAAAAATTTAAGTTACCTTTAAGCCGAACTTGAATCCTAAAAAAAAAACTATCTTCCGCCAAATTACAACAAAACAGCGATGTGAAATTATTGGAGGACCGGAGCACCTAGCAGCATTTGTCTACAGCATGGGCAGCCCGTGAGCGCCTCAAAATGCCAAATCGCGAAAGAATCCCGGAACTGAAAGAACCAGGTCGCACAAGATCTGCTAAGCAACGAGTCCAATCTGAAGAAATACATAAAATTTCGGTTCAAAAATGCTTCACGGATGAACGAGGAGCAGCGTGTCTCAAGAACCGAGAACCCAGAAATTGGACGGGTTAAGGTCGAAGAAAACACAGGGACAAGAGCCCGCTTACCAATCGAGAAGCTGGCCGGACATGCGCAGCTCACAGGCCACCCCCTGGCGCAGCAACGTAGGTGGACGAGGGGAGAAGACTGGTAGACGACCGGAGGATGAAGTGGAAAAGAGTTGGAGCTCCCTCTTTCCCCTTCTTGGCTGTTGGTTTCCATGATTTAATGGTTTTACTTATTGCCTTACTTATTTTTCTAAATTCTTTATCCGATAGGATGACGCGCTTTTGATTCTTTTGAATTCGAAGGCGAAAACGAAAGATCCACATCCTCCATTTATTTTTAAATATTCCTTCCGATGCTAATTAATGGGCGTAACTGCTTCACAAATCTGTGCATGCATAGGTCAGGATCTGCGCCCCTTATTTCGGATCGGAGGGAGTAGTAAAAATGCCCGTACATTGTTACGGGTCCATTTTAATTTAATTTAGCTTAACTATTATTTATGGAAATAGTACACAATTTTAGTCTAAGTTGCTACAGGTTTTTCGTAATGCTGAAACTATGGAGAATGTGCATCTAGCGCAACGGAGGCTTGCGCCTCCACTCCCGATCAAACTGAGCCTAGGCGGTGCAGTTCACATTACATTGCAGTTTAGTTTGTGCCAGGTAAAAGATGGAAAGCCAAGCCACGTCCAGTAAAATAAAAAGTAGAGAATCTAAGATGAACAAATATGTAGCTATGTGCAGGTATTCACGAAACCGTGCAAACCACCGATGATTGCACGAGGAATCACACTATAATTCAACAAATGCAATACATGAGACGGAAACCCTCGTGCCGCCAGATTAGGTAGCCAGCATCCCACGAGACGATAATCGCACATGTGCTAGAGTATCGATGGAGAGTTCGTCGCTGACACGTGAAGCTTATCTCCTGATTACCTTCATAAAGAATCGCTGTTGCCCGAGCGGCGCATCCGCCTCGGCCATCTCCGTGTCGTCGGCAGGGTCTCCAATATCCTCGGCCGATGACGGAAAGATACATACATCACCGAATTAGCGAATTTGGATGATGCCCCCCTCTATTTGGTTTTGTTAATCAAAGTAACTTTTTTAGTGGTATAATGTTTGTTCCCGGTAACTCGTATTTAATTCTAGTTAAATTATGATGTTTACTGATCTTTGCCGTATGTGTATTCTCATGTGATCAGCAGTCCGTCACCGATGATGCAGCTAGGAGCCGCCTAAGATTCACGCAGCCGTCAAGTACGGGCGCCAGCTACCAGAGGATCATCAGTGCTCCGACAACATTATCACCCAGCTAGCCAATCGTTGCAAAGAAGGACGGTCAGCAGCAATTTGCCATCATCTTCCACACCATTTTCGCTCCCGAAAATTGTGTGTAGCGTGACAACGCAGTGCCATCGATGTACCTATGCGAGCTATATGCAGTAGCGCAACCCCGTGGTGCCATCGGTGTACCTCTTCGAGCTCTCCGACGAAGTCCATCGCTGCGGATTTTAGAATATGGGTTCCTGCCTTCTCCTCATCACGCATTCATGCTCGAGTATCACAAGTCAAACGCTACCACTAGTAGAGAAGTGCCTTTCTATGGAACAGATTCTGTGGCGTATGGCTTCTTGGTGCGCCACAGAAATATATTTTTGTGGCGCACGGGTGGGCATGCGCCACAGAAAAGAGGCATTCTGTGGCGCACGGGACCGTGGTGCGCCACAGAAAAGGGGAATTATGTGGCGCACTAGATAGGGGTGCGCCACAGAAATAAGCTGGGGGCCCCACCAATGATTGCCACACTCCTATTCTGTGGCGCATGGTGGTTAGTGCGCCACAGAATTATGACATTTCTGTGGCGCACCACTGCCACGTGCGCCACAGAATTCCCATCCAAAAAAAATTTGTCCACACGCACCAACTCCACCCCCCCCCCCCGGAACGCCTTTTCTAGTTTTTGACGGAAGAGTTGGCGGTCTAAAAAGTATCACAAAATAAATCCCTTATAGATGCACGGAGAGTTTAAGGTCTACTTTTTTATCAAATTTTGAAATATGAATTTCGACTTTCCTAGCAAAAGTTCGTTAAAAAAAGTAAAATGGGCATAACTTTTGCATACGATGTCGATAAAAAATGATCAAGATATCAAAAAAAAAAACTAGAGAGAAAAATGAACCCAACCTCACTCGCCTTCGGCCTGTGAGCTTTTTTTAGAATCGCCAAATTCCAAAAGGAACAAAAGTTATGGCAGTTTTAAGATTTTGACTAGAAAATAAAAAAAAATATTATGTGGCGCACCCCTTCATTTGGTGCGCCACAGAATTGTGGAGGCAGGATTTCGAATCCTGCCTCCTCCCCTCCTCTTCTACCCTCCTTCCCTCCTCTTCTTCCCTTCTCCCATCCACTTCTCCTCCACTTCTCATCTTCTACCTCTCCACTTCTCTCCTCTCCTCCACCTACTACTCCACCTCTCTCCTCCTCCTCCTCCTCCTCCTCCTCCACCACCACCACCACCTCTCCTCCTCCACCACCACCACCCCTCCTCCTCCACCACCACCACCTCCGGCGAGCTCCTCCTCCTCCTCCTCCTCCTCCACCACCACCACCCCTCCGGTGAGCTCCTCCTCCTCCACCACCACCACCCCTCCGGTGAGCTCCTCCTCCTCCTCCTCCTCCACCACCACCACCCCTCCGGTGAGCTCCTCCTCCTCCACCACCACCTCTCCTCCTCCTCCTTCTCCTCCTCCTCCACCACCACCACCATCACCACCTCCGGCGAGCTTCTCCTTCTCCTTCCCACAAACTCCGGTGACCCCCATCCTCCACACACCAACTCCGGCGAGCATCCGACGAAATCCGGCGAAATTTCGAAAAATTCCCGCGGCCAGATCTGGCCGCCTTTTTTTTTGAAATTCAAAAAAAATTCTGTGGCGCACCCCCCTTGGTGCGCCACAGAATTGACATTTCTGTGGCGCACGGCTGAGGTGCGCCACAGAATTGACATTTCTGTGGCGCACGGCCACGGTGCGCCACAGAAATATATTCTATGGCGTGAATTCTGTGGCGCACCCCTCTGGCCCCTAGGTGCGCCACAGAATAGCAATTTGGTGCGCCACTGATAGGCATTTTTCTACTAGTGTACAGGAGGCAGGTTGAAGAGGTGTGGATAGTGTCCTGCAACGGGCGGGACGTGACATGCCATGCGGCGGCCTCCAACAGACTGGGAGCAGAGCGTGCCGGAGAGCATGAGAAACGGACGCTGTCAGAGCCCTACCGCGCGCCCGCGGAACATGCCCCACTACAGATCAAGGAGCGCACTGGACAAGAAAAACGTCGCGGTTCTTAGCTCAGATCGCGGGGAAGATTTCTTCGCCTGTCTAAAACACTAACCGCTCCTCCTAGATGGCCACAAGATCTCGGCGGGTCTGTTTCCTCGTAGCTCTCGCATGCTTGAGTTGTATGTGCGTCTCTCCGCTGCTATATACTCCTAGGAAGCACGCCAGGCCAAGCTAAGTTATATATATATATATAGGGACCCGGCTGTCTGGGATATTTTAAATAGCTTACTACCTGATGTTGGGGAGTAACTAAGAGTAGTAACATGATGTTGTTACTAGTCTATGTTACTACCTCCATAGTGGGGAGTAACGTACATGTGGTGTCATGCAAACAAGCATTTATTAGGTTGTAGACATATAGTGCATTGAAATATGTGATGTGATGGTAACTAGCTATGTTACCACCACCATCTCTCTCCACATTAATTACTTGTCACGTCAGATTTTTTTCCTACGTGGCGTTGATGTTACTGCATAGTTACTCCCCACTATGACTAGTCTTAGCTTGATTGCATTGTACGTTGACGAATATGACACCTCTAAACTGAATCTTGTCCTCCTGACTCTCCTACCAATCATGTCTCTCTCCGTATATATCTGAACTTGTATCCAAATTGAAATAGAGGAACCAATCTTAAAAGTAGCCAGACGTTACAGAGGATAACGGAACCGGATGACATATTGGAACGTATAGGAAACGAATCCAGCTAACCTCGCGTGACGTATGAAAAAATTAGAATAGATATTTTGGTGGAAGGACAAAACGGTAAAATACCAGGTTGGACCGGAAGAAGGCTTCCTCTCTTTATTATTATTATATTATTATTATATATATATAATATTAGGTAAAGATTAAGTTTATTTTTTCTGAAATAAATCTGGTGTCGTGCATAGAACGAGCCCAACAAATTTATGTTTTGCTTTATGGATGGAAAGAATAGATAGGTTATTCCGTAATGCATCGTCTCTTAGCGCGGTATCCTAATCAGATCCTAATGCATTGTATGTCAAGTGTTGTATCTAACTAAACATGTCTTTAATGATTTTGATTTCATACTTATATGTGATTGCTCTAACAAGTTATTTTGCCTATGATGCCCTACAAGAGTCGTATGCTATATAAAATACAACACTCTTCTCTTTTATCACTAAATATAGTGTCAGATCATCATTTTAACTATATAATGTTGTGCCAAGATATTACCATTACGGAATGCCTAATGGTGGTATCTTAACGCGGTATCATATTGTGACACTATATTTACTTCAAGAAAAAGATTAGGGTCGTATCTTATATAACATACAGCTCTTGTATGGTATCATAGGCAAAAAAAGGAACTTGCTAAACCAGTCACATACAAGTATAAGGCCAAAATCATTAAATGTAAGTATACTTCTCCCTCGGCTCTGATTTATAGGCCATAATCTCAAAAAGATGCAGTCCCACCTCTTAGCCACATTTGCATTAATTCTCCTCTAATTAGTGGGGGTTGCCTCACTCCACCCATCTCCACCAATGCATGCAATATTTGACCTCCAATAAATGAATACCTAGGGCCCAGAGAATTGTCATTTGTGACCTATAAACCAGGACGGAGGGAGTAGATACAACTATACACAAACAACGCATTAGGGACGGTATCTCTTATAATTCACCACCATCTAGGATACCACGCTAAGACAATATGCATTGTGTATGCCTAACTTTTCTTCAGGTCTTATAACATAAGAGCATCTCCATCGATGCCCCCCCAATAACGACCCAGTAGGACTATTGGGCACGGTGGCACGAAATGTCCCCGCAGGGCGACCCAATAGCGCCGAAGTTACCGGACGGGCCCAACCCCGCATCCGGCAACCCCGTTTTGTCCCCCGTTTGTTGGGTCGCTACCGGGCGTGCTGGCAACCGCGGCAACGCGCACCACGTCGGATTCTGACCGGCGGGGTTGCACTGTTAGCGACACGGACGCGTTCAACACGAGTTGGTGCGGCGACGAAGGGGCAGGTCTGCGCGTTTTAATGGCGCACGGGTTCCCTAGCGGGTGCACGGCGAATAGACGCATCGTCGGCGTTAATGAAAGGCAGGGGAACCTGTCGTGGGGTTTTCACGGCAAGTGTCCTCATCTGAAAACTAGATTGTGAGGCCATTGTTACTGAGCGAAGCTTCGGAAGGGTTATGACAAAAAAGAGAGACGCGAGTTTACCCAGGTTTGCCCAACTATTGAGGGTAAAAGCTACTCCTGATTTTTACTATTGGGAAAACAAGGTATCGATTACAAAGGGCGATTCTGGCTCTCGATGTCTCGAGCTACCTTACTCTTGAATTAGAACTTGTTCGTCTACGTCCCAGGGCTTCGCCTTATATAGTAGACGAGTTCCCCGGGTTACAAGGGGATCCGGGTTACACCCGTCATCGGAGTCCTAGCATGCTCCGGTCCCAGGACGTTCCGTCCGGTTTATTCCATGACCCGGACACCCCCGTCCGGCCTTGGGCCGCTCTGCTGGTCTTGGGCCTCTGTATCTTATGACCCGGACTATGGGTCGGGTCTGCTCCCTTTTCCGAGTTATGTCTAAACATGACCCGGGTCTTCTCATGCTTGTTGGCTACTTCATAGCCAGCTTCTTTTGATTATAAACCGGATAGTGGCTCTAGGAACGACCGGAGAATTTTACGGGTTATGTGGGTTGTAGGTAAGGCTCCCCCTTACCTATTCCCCCAACATTAGCCCCTAGGTTAATATGAACACTTAAGTTCAAACTTACGTTGTTCACGTTAAGTTTTCCTGGAAAAAACTTAGACGTGAATCTTTTAGTTCAAGAAATAATCCTCCAGAATATCTGATCCGGATTACTCTGGGATCATCATTATCTCCACGATTATATCCTTCCATTTTTGAACTTGGAAAGATAACCTCGCACTTTTATCTCCAAGATCTCAGGAACCGAAAATATTTCGGTTTATCCTGGATTTTCCTCCACGCATTTAATGCATTTTCTCAAAGAATCTTCCTTTTGTAGATCCAATCTTCTCGTATATTTTGAAAAAAGACTAATCCTGGGGGTCCTTTATGTAAAATTTCCAACTAACCCTAGGGTTAGGGATCCCGCTTATAAATAGCCCCCAGGGGCTCCACCCCGATCATTTGCATCATGCGCCTCCCACTTCGTCTTCCTCCTCCAAAAAAAGCTCGAGAGCTTCTTTCTCCTGGTTGCGCCGCCGCGGCCGGATCTTCGCCGACGTTCGCCCAGCCATGGTGAAAGAGAAGAGCTTGGCCACCAGGGACACAGGAACCGGCAAAAGGAAGAAAGCTGGGGGCACGTCCGGTTCTGCAGCACCCAAGTCCAACAGGGGTGTGATGCAGGTCAATTGGTGTAAGTCAGAAATGACTCAAGGCCGACTCCAGAAGATGGAAGATTCTGGCGTACTTCCAGGAGACATCTTCTGGCGTGCTCCTGGAAACGAGATCCGGCCCGAGCCTGGACCGGGTGAGGTAATAATCTTCGAGGCCCATATTCTTCATGGGTTTCGTCCTCCCGGGTCTCACTTCTTCCGCCGGCTCTTAGAGTATTACGGCCTTCATCTCTAGGATCTCCCCCCAAATTCTATTCTTAATGTCAGCAACTTCGTTGTTCTTTGTGAGGACTATTGATGACCCACAAGTATAGGGGTTGTATCATAGTACTTTCGATAAATAAGAGTGTCGAACCCAACAAGGAGCAGAAGGTGTTGACAAGCAGTTTCGATGAATGAATAACTATAAAACTGAAAGATAGATTTGTAGGGGTTCTTGATATTACAGATAAATAAAGTGCGAGTAAATAAAATGCAGTTAAAATAATTGCAGCATGTGTGATAGAGGCAAAGGTGTCCGATCTTTCGATGAGATGATAACTACGATTTGGGTGGCGTTGACGTTGACGATCCGACTACAAACGTACGAGGACGCTGCGCCTTAGCAATCGCTACACCAACTCCGGGAGGTTATTGACAGCGTCGTAGCACGGTCGACCCAACCACTCAGGTCTAGCTCCTACAATCAATCGAGAACAAGCAAGAACTAAGAATTGGCAATCAAGATATTGTGAATATAGATGAATGATTATAGCTGAAAGTGGGGTTCTGAAAGCGGTCTTAGTCTGGTCGATCTGACACAAACAAAGTACGGCGAAGTTGCACCGAGAGCTAAATTTTAAATAAACAAAACCCAGCCCTAAAAGAAACCCTAGGCTGTATTTATGAGTGGAAAGAGGGGAAATTCGTGCTCCCATGGGTGGGGCCACGAAATCCAACCTAAACTTCTTTTTCCCATGAATATGGACTCTAAAAGCTGTCCACTAAGGGGTATAACGAAAATACATGGGCCTGGCCCAATAATGAGGTGTCGCAGCACCTATAAAAGGACTTGGACGAAAATAATGAAGTGGTAGCTTGTATAATTCGTCCAACGCTTCATTTTTCATTACGGTGACTTCATGCTGCTGTAATCTCCCTCCGTGGCAGTGTCATCTTCTCCACTTGTGCTTCTGCTGCCAGCTCCATCCTCGAACATGCTCCATAGCTTGTCCCTCTCATCCACGTTAGGTCCATTATTCCTGAGAGAAACAAACACATTTGATTTAGGCAGTATCATATTCTCATGTATATTAGGAACAACTCGTAGAAACGATAGTACCTGCTGATTAAGTTGACGTGCACGAGCTCTAGTCATAGGTCCTTGTAATGGAAGTGGTGTAGTAGTAGCGATGTCCTCATCATCCTCCCCTTCTTGAATTGAAGTCGTCCTCGACGCTATGTCATCATTGTCTCCCAAATATGGCTTCAAATCTGCAATGTTAAATGTGGGACTAAACCCAAAATCTGCAGGTAACTCAAGTTTATATGCATATCATTGATCCTCTCTAACACCTTAAAAGGACCATCAGCTCGTGGCATGCAATTTTAAGATCAAATCAGCACGTTGTGTAGCATCTAAATTATGTTGCACCGAAAATGGAAGAGGCAATAAATCAATAGGTGCACGGGAAATAAAACCATACACAATCTCAAAAGGTCACAACTTAGTAGTAGAATGCAGCGAACAATTATAAGAGAATTCTATATGAGCCAAACATTCTTCCCACTTTTTAAAATTATGTTTTAACACAACCCTTAACATAGTAGACAAAGTTGTATTAACTACTTCAGTTTGTCCATCAGTTTGGGGATGACATGTAGTACTAAACAGTAATTTAGTCCCCAACTTAGCCCATAAACAGCGCCAAAAATGACTAAGAAACTTAGTAGAACGATCTGAAACAATAGTATTTGGCACACCATGTAAACGAATAATTTCACGAAAGAATAAATCAGCAACATGTGTAGCATCATCACTCTTGTGACAAGGAATAAAGTGTGCCATCTTTGAAAAACGATCGACAACAAGAAAAATGCTATCCCTCCCCTGTTGTGTGCGAGGCAATCCCAAAACAAAATCCATAGAAATATCCTCCCAAGGAACATTAGGGACAGGAAGAGGCATATATAAACCATGTGGATTCAAACGAGACTTAGCTTTTTGACATGTAGTGCAGCGACCAACAAACCTCTCAACATCACGTCTCATACGTGACCAGAAATAGTGTGCAACAAGTATGTCCTCCGTCTTCTTCACTCCAAAGTGACCCATCAGTCCTCTTCCATGCGCTTCCTGTAACAACAAAACACGAACCGAGCTATCTGGAATGCATAACTTGTTAGCACGAAACACAAATCTATCACTAAGGACGATTTTGTTCCATGTTCTACAATCCTTACCATTCTGCATTACGTCCTTAAACTCAGCATCATGCATATACAAATCTTTGATGGTCTCCAACCCAAATATTTTGAAATCAAGTTGAGAAAGCATAGAGTAACACCGAGACAAAGCCTCAGAAATAACATTATCTTTACCCTTCTTGTGTTTTATGACATAAGGAAAAGACTTAATGAATTCAACCCACTTAGCATGTCTACGGTTCAGTTTTGATTGACTTCGAATATGTTTTAAAGATTCATGATCGGAATGGATAACAAATTCTTTGGGCCATAAATAATGTTGCCAAGTTTCTAAAGTCCTAAAAAGAGCATATATGTAACAGCCCAAGTATGAAAACCTACCATTTAGAATGTTTGATTTCTTGTTACTTAAGTATTGCATCATGTCATCATATTGTTTCCATGTTGTTTGCTTTTGTTTCTAAATTGTTGCATTTGTTTTCCACTGTTTTCACAACTCAAATTCAAACCTTACTCAAACAATGTTTTCATACTTGTTCTGTTACAACTTTTGGAATAAAAATAACAAGTGAAAACAACCAAATTGTTCCATTTTATTCCATGTTGATCATTTATTAAATTGTTGGTTTTAATCAATCAATTAATCCAATCAAATAATTCCTAAATCATTTTCCAATTCAAACCAATCCTTAAAAGTCAGTACCTTTTGAAACCATAAAATTCACCACACAATTGCCCTCCTTAAATCATTCTAAAAACCCTAGGGGTAACCCTATTCAAATGCATGTTTTCTTAATGGTTTATTAATATTAAAATTCCTCTAAATTGGTTTCAAATACAAACTATCATTTTAAAATTCAATTTTTGAAATCCAAAGTTGGAATATGGTTTCTAATTGCCTAACTATCCTAACCTAATTTTTCTGGAATTTTTCTTAACTAAAACCTTAACATTTTTCTTCCAAAAGCAAAGCTACAAAAAAAACATAAAAACAGAAAAATAAAAAGCAGCTAACCTACCTATCCAAGCCCAGCCCAAACTCTTTCACCATGGCCCAGTACCCCCCCTCCAGCCCTGTCGCTGTCATCTTCCTCGCGTGAGGTCATCTTCAGTACGAACTCCTTCAGAACCGTGTGATCCTTCCGCCCCCTCCCCCGATTGCTGCCGTACAGAGCCAGGCTCCCCATAAAACCTAGCTCCTACCCTCTCTACTCGCTAACCTAGAGCCCTCCCTCCTAGCGCCGCCAGCTTCCTCTTCCCTCTTCCTCTGAACCTCTCTGCTCCATGTCTTCCCCCCAACGTCCACCGAGACCACCTCCACCGTCCCATCGCCACAGCCACCTCGGGGCCCTTCTGGTGAAAGAAATGGAACCACGCCCTCGTGCTCGTCATGATTGGTGAAGGCTGGGAGGCGGGAGGTTGGCCGAGTCGACCGCGCCATCGCCGGAGACCTCCGTCGTTCTGCCATCGACGACTGAACGACGACAGCTACCGCGGCAGGTGATCGCCCAGTCCCTGTCCCCTCTCGCTGGTCCTCCTTCCCGCACACGTCCCCGGCCCCGCACGCACCCGCACGCACATCACCAGCAACCGCACACCGGCGAGCCGTGGAGATCACCGCCGAAGCCTCCGCAATCGTGCGTTCTGTTCTCGTCAAGTTTCAGTTCCCGTCAGTTTCGTCAGGTTGAAGGAAACCCGCAAACTGAACCTTATCTACCCCCATACCCCTCTCCTATCAAACACAGAGCAGCACCCCACCGGTTCAGTTCCTTGCGCTGCGAGCAGAAGGGGTGGGTTCGAATCCCACCCCCCACGGGATTACATCCCATTTTTTTTATTTTATTCCTTCACAGCCCAACAAACTGGAAATCACAACTAGGCCCTTGCACATTAATTCTAGACCCTGAAATATTTTTTCTAAGTCCCTGTTTCACTAAAAAATGGCAGATTTGCACTATATTTTGTGAATTGCATAAAAAATTCATCCCAACTCCAATTTTAGCTTTTTAAATATGTTTTTTGTCCCAAATTGAATGTTCTATCCAAATATAAAATTTATTTCCTGTTTTGAATATTTTAAATTGTTGAAATATTTAAAAACTTGTCAAATTCACTTAAAATTGCAAAATTCATAACTTGAGCAAAAAAATTCCAAATTTCACAAACCAAATATGTTTTCCAATCAATTTTTCATGTACTTTCCAAATATAAATTTTGTTTGCTGTTTTGAATAATTTAAATTGCTGAAAACAACTGTTTCCTATTTATTGCATTTAAAATTGCCAATATAATAACTTGCTCATTTTAAATCCAATTTCCACAAATGAAATATGTTTTCCATGCAAAATTAAACCACCTTTCCAAATATAAATTTTGTTTCATGTTTTGAATAATTAAAAGTGGTTAAATAATTTAAATCTTATTTAATTCATTTAATATTGCTAAATTTATAACTTGATCAAATTAAAATTCTTTGGGACATATAAAATATGTTTTCAAACCCTAAAAGTATAAACTTTTGAAATATGAATTTGGTTTAATGTGTTGAACAAATAAAAATTCAAATAAGTTCATGTTTTAATTAAATTCATTTAATTCTTGCTTAAACTTGTTTAATCCATAAATAATTTATTTGAAATCCTTTTTCAACAAGTGAAACATGCAATCCACCTAAAATTGTGTGTTCTTATCAAATATAAACGTTGTTATCTATTTTGAACAATTTAAAGTGGTGAAAACAACAAATCCTTGAGTGACACCTTTAAGTAACCAAAATTTCTTAACTTGATAAATAAAATCCTAAACTTGTTAAACCTTATTTTCCATTTGGTTCTATTGTTGTTATTTTGTTGTTTTCCTCATCCATGCATCATGCTAATTCACCTACACAAGTTGATTAGTTGTAAAACAATTAATTCAACCATAATTCATGGGCTTTCCATATGCAATCCAATTGCATATGGGTCCATTTAATTCTGTTTCTATCTTGTCAACTAGTTTATTTCTATGCATCAATTAAATGGTCATGCATCATCCCATGTTTGTGCACTATGCCATGTTATTGATTGTTTACCTTTCTGCAATGTTTGTTTGCTTCTTCCCGGATAAACGACGACGTTGAGACCGACGATCCTTACGACATCCCTTCTAAGGATTTAGCTCAGTACCAGGCTACTGGGTTTTGCAGGCAAGTTATCACTCACATGAACCACTGTGTTCCTTTCAACATTGGTTACCGATACTTTCCGTTGTTCTTTTCTGCTAGCCTTAGTAGTAGTTATTTCTGTTACGAACCTATCACATGAATCCCTTAACCCTGATATTGCCTCATCTCCTTTCCTACCACCCATTGTTTGAGCCAGTGTCTTACTAGCATGCTTAGGTTGTTTTGCTCGAGTCTGTTACCCGTTACTTACTGTTACTACTTCTATTACGTTGTGGGGGCTCGATGTTTAATCAATCAATCATGCTAATGTTACTATTAATAATAAATTTGATGATAAGGCACCGGCAGGAGGCCCATGAGAGGTTTTGAAGCCTGCTAGTGTCGACCCTAATAGGAAAAGGGTCTTGTCTACTGATCCATGATGAGCGCACTAACCGCATGTGGGAAGCGAGTATGGGCGCCCCCCTCAACTTGACCTGATTCGCATCTCGTCCAAATCGCCTCATTTAGTTCGTGTTTTCCATTTGCCGCATGCATGTTTTTGCGAGCCCAGGCCAGGGTGGAACTTTTGTAGTCGGCATATAGGGGGACACGGTCTTAGAGTGCTATGAGGGTCCCTTTTCTTCGGGGCTTGATTAGCCGTGCGCCCAAGGTGCTTTGGGCTTGATGCGAAGAATGGTTGGTTGTGTAGAGTACCCCGCTTGGTGGAAGTGCATTTCCATCTGGCGGGTTATTCTTGCGTGTACGGCCAAATTGGTGCAACCCTGCAGGGATAATCTTCTCGAGAAGCCGTGTTTTCCGCGGTTATGGATTACTTGGTGAAAGTACTGGCTAACAAGTACTCAGGACAACTTAAACATAATGATCAAACATGTTACACCCAATGATTAATAACTTGACTAGTAATAGGCTTATTGACACAATAATTTGAACCATCATTATTACAACTGTGTGGGTTATCCTCAGATTGCTTCTTTGGATAAGGGGCGAGATCCAGGATGGGTTTGTTTGAAGTTATCTTTCAGTTGGTTACAATCCTCGATCTTATCTCCTTTCTGTTAGCCGGAAGTGGTAGAATCTCTGTAGTTGGTTAGCGCAGCCAGTTGCAGCATCTTTTATATCCCCTCTCTTCCGTTGAACCCAAGGCATCTGTGCTTGGTGTTGACGGGTTACACTTTGGTGAACTGTGAGTCTTGCTTGCCAGTACGTTTATGTACTGACCCCTTTGGGGCTGTGGTTTACGCAGACGACGTTTCCGAGGATCTACATGGTGGCAACTACGTGGAGTATGACGAGACTGCTGACGAGTAGATAGCGGACCCGGGCAGGATCCGAGACTTCGTGGATGGGCTCCGTTTGTTTGTTCCCGGCCTCTTAGGCCTATTTGGTTCTTGTCTGTATTCAGACATGTTGAATGCTTCCGCTGTATTGTAATGATGTATTGTTGGGGCATGTGCCCTCTGAATGATTGTATTTGCTATCTCTGCTCTAATGAGAGCCATTTGCAATTTATTTCAATCTTTTGTGTCGTAGAGATCTGTTGTGATATCACTTGTTAAACGCCGTTGACGTACCATGTGTGTAGGGTTTGAAGTACGTCGACGGAAGTGCCTTTGATCTCTAGTGGATAGTTTACATCGACGATGGAATAGCAGGGCTTGTGTTGTCGCGCATAAGCGCAGGCCTACCAGGAAGCTGGGACGTGGGAGCAGTTATGCCCCATAATCCAAGCATCTGCTATCCAGTTCGTACGGTGAGTATCCCCTAGAAATCAGGGTGCGACAATATAATTCCTTATCATAAGTAGAATAGTTGAGACTAGGCCCACTCAATTTTTTAGAAAAGTATGCAACAGGTTTACCATCTTGTAGTAACACACCTCCCAAACCAATACCACTAGCATCACATTCAAGCTCAAAAGTCTTACTAAAATCAAGAAGTTGTAGCAAAGGAGCATGTGTTAACTTATCCTTTAATAACTTAAAGGCCTCATTTTGTGGTGTACCCCACACAAAAGGAACATGTTTCCTTGTCAATTCATTGAGAGGGGCAGCAATGGTGCTGAAATCTTTCACAAAACATCTATAAAATCATGCGAGGCCAAGAAAACTCCGCACTTGTGTGACTGTTTTTGGTTGCGGCCAACTCTCAATAGCTTTAATCTTGTCTTTATCAACTTCAATTCCCTGTGGAGTAACAACATAGCCAAGAAAAGAAACACGGTCTATGCAAAAGGTGCACTTACCAAGGTTACCAAACAAATGCGTAGATCGCAAAGCATTAAAAACAGCACGCAAATGTTCCAAGTGATCATCCAAAGATTTGCTATAAATCAATATATCATCAAAATAGACTACCACAAATTGTCCAAAGTGCTAGGTGCATTAGTTAACCCAAAAGGCATAACCAACCACTCATATAAGCTGAACTTAGTTTTAAATGTTGTTTTCCATTCATCTCCCAATTTCATACGAATTTGATGGTATCCACTACGCAAATCAACTTTGGAAAACAGAATAGATCCACTTAATTCATCAATCATATCCTCTAATCTAGGAATGGGATGACGATATCGAATAGTAATATTATTAATGGCTCGGAAATCAACAACAAAACAAGATGTGCCATCCTTTTTTGGTACCAACAATACGGGGACATCACAAGGACTAAGGGATTCACGTATATGACCTAGCTCCTATATTTGACGTTGAATCTCTTTTGTCTCCTTGGGGTTGGTACGATAGGGTGCCCTGTTTGGTAGTGAAGCACCGGGAATTAAATCAATCTGATGCTCAATCCCTCTAATAGGTGGTAATCCGGTGGTACATCTCGGGGAAAAACATCCACATACTCCTGCAAAATGTTAGTGACATCAGAAGGCAAAGAGGGAGGCAAATCCTCAAATGAAAATAACACCTCTTTGCACACAATAGCATAGCAAACAGAATTGAGAATATCCAAATCAGTAATATCAGATTTGCTAGCTAAGAAACATGGACTTGTCAATTTAATCTCATGTGAAGGTGACGAATTTGTATTAGTCTTATGTTGCTGCCAATCTTTAGCCACAATCTGATTTTCACTCTTGTTAATCTCTTGTTTCTTTGCCTTACTAGCTCTAGCAATGTCATCTTTCAAAATTTGTTCAGGAAACATAGGAAGCAAAGCAATTTTTTTATCCTTATGAACCAGAGTATATTTATTTGTACTACCATGATGTACAGAATTTTTATCAAATTGCCATGGTCTACCGAGTAAGAGAGAGCATGCTTGCATAGGTACCACATCACAATCAAAAAAGTCAGTATATGTAGCAATAGTAAAATGCACACTAAGGGTACGCGATATTTTAACCTTGCCGCTGTTGTTGAACCATTGTATGTAGTAAGGACGAGGATGTGGCTTCATTTGAAGGGAGAGCTTCTCTACCATCTCAACACTTGCCAAATTGTTGCAACTCCCTCCATCAATAATGATGTGTATACATCGTTCTTTGACGACCCCTTTCGTACGGAACAGATTGTTCTGCTGTTCATGTTCTGCCTTGGCCACCTGCACACTCAAAACTCGTTGAACAATTAAAGACTCATACCTCTCAGCGGCTTCGGCAGCCATACATTGTACATCTTGATCAGACTCGGTGCCATCATGATTCTCTTGTGCAATAAGAGCCAAAGTCTCCTCATCATAGTCACTAGCGGAATCGTACCCGCCATCTTCACGAGCTATCATCACACGCTTGTTTGTACACTCACGAGCATAATGACCCCAACCATCACAACGGTGACACTGAATTTTACTTGTGTGCCCCGTAGAAGCCATGGAAGATGAAGACTGTGTAGAAACAGTAGGGGCCATCTTAGGTGATGGTAGTGGTGCCTTGTTTGACGGTTCTCTGCTGGTCGTGGTAGCGGTACTCGAAGGAGAAGCCGTGGTGCGCGTAGGACGTGTAGGAGTAGTCCATGATGTAGCACGACCTGCAAAAAAATTAGTCCGTGCGGTTTGCCGATCCTGCACTTCATGTTCAGCAATACAAGCAAGGTGGAACAAATGACTGATGGTATGATATTCTTTATATTCCAAAATAGTTTGAATTTCTTTGTTTAACTCACCCCTAAAACGTGCAAGCATAGGTTCAGTATCCTCAATAACACCACATCTTATTAACCCAGTTTGCAATTCCTGATAGTACTCCTCTACAAATTTTTGCCTTGTTGTAGGTTCTGCAATTTTTGAAACAAATCACGTTGATAATATGGCGGCACCCAACGCGTACGCACAGCATTCTTTAAATCATTCCAAGTGGTGGGAATGGCATTAAGATTTACTCTACAATATTCAGACCACCAAATAGAAGCAAAACCAGTGAATTCACAAGCAGCAGCTTTAACACGTCTATCATCAGGATAATGTAAGCATGCGAAACGTTGTCCAGTTTCTAATTCCCATGTAAGATAAGCATCATGATCATATCTACCCGCAAACAGTGAAATATGTAATTTTAATTTGGCTACATGGTCATCATCGTACCTGAAGGCGTGGTCCAACATTACCATTACGCACGTGGGGGCGCGGCCTACCCGCGGTATGCGCCGGAACCTCATCTCCCACGTACTCATCTTCACCCTCATACTCAACAACATTAGCATCACGAGCAGCTGCAGCAACACCTTGCTCAACTGGAACACGTTGCGCCCACCCAACATTTGCAGGTATGCAAGGACAAACGCGTCGAGGTGCTAGACGAGCGACAAACTCGTCGAATTTTGTGTCGAGCTTGGTGTCAAAAGCTTGTTCGAGGCATGTTATCTTCTCAAGCGCCTCTCCAAGTTTGGTGTCGATGTCCTTCGTGTGATCCGTCACAAGTTTGGCGAACTTTTTGTGCAACTCTTTGTTCGTCAAGCTCTCCCATTCATCATCGGATCCTGGCATGGTTAGTGGACAACAAAAGAAAAAAATCACGAGTGTATGGTCCTATCAACTACTAGGTGGTGAAAAGAAAAAATGCCTAATCTGTCAAACCAAAACGAAGCTCTTACAAGTTCTCACCCAACAGCAGGAGGTGACCGACAACGAAACGATGTCAAATCTCACTGAAGATTAGATGGAGCGATTGCCAGGTGAAAGTCACATAGCACGATGTAGAATATGTGGAGCTTTAGGAGGCTTGAATATAGTAGAAAGAATTAGCAATAATCAAATCAGGAATGCAAGTTGAATAAAAGCTCAAAGACGGTACTGTGCTGGTCCTAGGCTAGACCGTTTTAGAGACACGAGCCTATAACACCAACAATGTCACGGCGCGGCAACAACAAGCAAACAAGAAAAAGAAGGACTAACGGGAAGTAGGAAAGAACACTAAATAGAGAAAGAAAAATAAGGATTTTTTTCTGTTGCTCTCTCCAAACCTCAGAGTATGTCTATGGTCGGGAGAGGGCAATTTTTCGATTTTTTTTGCTCTCTCCAAACCTCAGAGTATGTCTGTGGTCGGGAGAGACCCCGAATTTTTTTTTGCTACGGTAGGTCGCGGATTTGGAGTCACAAACTGATTAGAACTCTAATTTATTGATAAAAACAAGATTGAAATAACTAGAAAACCATAACCCTTAACTAGGAGCGTGGAGGCGGCGCACGGGGACAAGTGGAGACGCACGCATGCGGATGGAAGCTATTGGCGGCGCGATGCAATATGGTGGCGGCAAGGCAGCGGCGCGATGGATAGCTTGTCGAACAGCGGTAATGGATATGATAGCGGCGGCTGATTGTGGTGCGTGCGGCGGCTGTTTGTGGTGGCGGAATTTGTGGTGGCTGGATGGTGGCAGAATTTGTGGTGGTGGGAGGCAGCGGTGATCTGCAAACGTGCAAGGTGATGCGGCAGCGTCAATGACGAACTATGCAAAGAACTCGAAACTCTACAGGAATAAACGCTAAGACCAGCAACTTGACAGGACGATGCAGACGAAAACTCAACAATGCAATACACTGAAAAGAAGATGCAACATGCCCGGACTGGTTGTAGGATGGGATGATCTAAACCTAACAATTTTTTTGGCTTTTTGTGGACTGTAGGTATGAAGAACAGATGCAATATAATCTATGAAAAACAATAAATCCCACCGATCAACCTGAAATCTGATACCAATTGATAGAGGAAAAGGTGTCCGGTCTTTCGATGAGATGATAACTACGATTTGGGTGGTGTTGACGTTGACGATCCAACTACAAACGTACGAGGACGCTGCACCTTAGCAATCGCTACACCAACTCCGGGAGGTTATTGACAGCGCCGTAGCACGGTCGACCCAACCACTCAGGTCTAGCTCCTGCAATCAATCGAGAACAAGCAAGAACCAAGAATTGGCAATCAAGATATTGCGAATATAGATGAATGATTATCGCTGAAAGTGGAGTTCCGAAAGCGGTCTTAGTCTGGTCGATCTGACACAAACAAAGTACGGCAAAGTTGCAGCAACGGCTAACTTTTAACTAAACAAAACCTAGCCCTAAAAGAAACCCTAGGGGCTGTATTTATGAGGGGAAATTCGTGATCCCATGGGTGGGGCCACGAAATCCAGTCTAAATCTCTTTTTCCCATGAATACGGACTCTAAAAACTGCCCACTAAGGGGTATGACAAAAATACATGGGCCTGGCCCAATAATGAGGTGTCGCAACACCTATAAAAGGACTTGGACGAAAATAATGAAGTGGTAGCTTGTATAATTCGTCCAAGGCTTCAGTTGGCATTACGGTGACTTCCTGCTGCTGTAATCTCCCTCCGTGGCAGTGTCATCTTCTCCACTTGTGCTTCTGCTGCCATCTCCATCCTCGAATATGCTCCATAGCTTGTCCCTCTCATCCACGCTAGGTCCATTATTCCTGAGAGAAACAAACACATTTGATTTAGGCAGTATCATATTCTCATGTATATTAGGAACAACTCGTAGAAACGATAGTACCTGCTGATTAAGTTGACGTGCACGAGCTCTAGTCATAGGTCCTTGTAATGGAAGTGGTGCAGTAATAGAGATGTCCTCATCAAAGTGGCCCAATCCTTTCTTCAGCAAAGGACACGCCGGTGGGTTTACTTATGATTAACAAACTTTCTCGAGGACACACGGGAGGTTTCTGTCAAGTGCTTTTGTTCCATGCAGCTGAATAATCTTAGGTGTTTTGATAAGTGTTGTGTGGGTGAAACTATGCTAATGTACCGTCCCATCCAAGACTAATACATACTTGTGATTATACCCCTTGCAAGCATCCGCAACTACAAGAAAGTAATTAAGAAATAAATCTAACCATAGTTTTAAACTCCAGGATCCTACGCTCCCTCGTGTAATGGTTTCCTAACGGGGGTTTAGGTTTCTGTCACTCCGGAAACCCCACAATTAGTAGACAAATACACGATGCATTCCTCTAGGCCCATAAATGGTGAAGTATCATGTAGTTGACGTTCACATGACACCACTAGGAGAATAACACCACAACTTAAATATCAAACATTAAATATTACTCAACATTACTTCACCACTGACAACTTGACTTCTCCCATGTCCTCAAGAACAACACGAACTACTCACAAGACATCATATGGATCATAATCAGAGGTGATATAATGGATGATAACAATCTGGTCATAAAGTGCAAACACCGATAAATCTCACAAGCATCAACTACTAACAAGTAATCCACACCGGGAGAGAGATCTAATGTAAACCAACGATGGAGGCCCCTAATTGTTACAGCCGGGATGACGGTGGATGATGAGGGTGATGGTGATGATGATGATGGTGATGATGATGAGGATCTTGATGATGCCCGGAGTGATGACTATGACGATGGCGGTGATTTCCCCTCTCCGGAGAGGAATTTCCCCGACAGATTTCTCCCTGCCTGAGAGCTTTTCTCTCTCGTTTTTTTCCGCCCCGAGGCGGTGGCGGAATAATTTTTCGACGATGGTATCAGGCCTAGGGTTCCCTTGGGGACAAGTATACCAAAAATATCCACCAGGGGTGGGCCAGGGTGGCCACACCACCTGGTGGCGCGGCCGGGGGGCGTGCCACCTCATGGTGTGGGCCCCTGGTGGCCCCCTCTGGCTCTCCTTCTGGCTAGACTCCTCCTCTGGACTTCTAAGACACCCCCGGATGTCCCCCTTCTTCTTCTGATCTTCTGAAATATGGTATCTCGACGGTGCTTTTTCCATCAGATTTCTGTTCCCGGTGTTTATTCTCCAAAAATTATGAAACATGCAAAAGAAGATAAAATAACATAAGGGATGCATCATAACATGAAATATATCGATGAATAACAAAAAAAATATAATATAAAATAGTGATACAAAATGGACGTATCAACTCCCCCAAGCTTAGACCTCGCTTGTCCCCAAGCAAAACTGAACTCAGTAAAAATGACCACATGTTTATGGAGTGAAGAGTCGATAAATAAAATACGGACAAGAAGCATCACATTTATCTATGCACCAATCATTATAGACAACAACTTCCTCTCATATAACTTAACTTGAAACGAGTAATGGGAGTCACAAACAAAGATGCAAAAGAGAGAATCAAAATTGGTGATGGCAAACTTTGTTCTTGGTCAGAGAACATTTAATGATATCATACTTATCTTAGGTGAAGTCTTTATAACAAGGTTTATATTGTAGAGCTTAACATGTTTAATTATAACAATCTTTTTACAGTGATTCATATCTTTCAAAGTAATATTCATTCAGATAATAAAGCATGTGCTAAACAAAGAAGGATAGAAAACATGATTGAATACATCAACATATAGATGGTGAGATCACAACAACTCAAATGCTTGCTGGAGACAGAAGGAAGTAGGTTTACTGACTCAACATAAAAGTAAAAGATAGGCCCTTCGCAGAGGGAAGCATTGATCACTCATGTGCTAGAGATTTTATTTTAATAAACAGAGGTATAAAATGCATGACACTCCTCCCATCCATCTTACACAAACCATGGCTAACCGAATCCTCGGGTGCCTGCCAACAATCACAAACCATGGCGGAGTGTCTAAATTTTGAGAGAGGTGTATGTTTATGTCAACGAATGGAAAACAGAAAATACAATACGACACAAGCCAACTAGACTCACAAGAGCAGCTCCCATAGAAGGACGCAACTGGTATAGAAGGTCATCCCTCTTTCTCTTTTGTTTACACAATTATGCTTTGACTCATAAATCAGGGGGAATTTGTATTATTATTTGGGGCTAGGAACCCCCGCTGCCATCTCTTCTAGCATTCGGATAAGCGAATGAAGCCACTAGTCTAGGTGTGTGAGTCAATCAACAAGTGAGATAAAGATTCTCTATTTGCGTCCTCATGAGCTAAAACAGGAACACAAAACAGGAGTAATTTGAAAGTTTTAAAGGTAGCACATGAGCAATTTACTTGGAGTGGCGGTGAAATACCACATGTAGGAAGGTATGGTGGACACAAATGGCAAGGTTTTGGGGTTCAAGGTTTGGATGCATGAGAAGCATTCCCTCTCAGTACATGGTTTTTGGCTAGCAAGGTTGGGTAGCAAGCATAAGAGTTGAGGGAAAACAAACAAATATACATATGATGAAACCAATCATGCAATCTTCATTGAAAGCCCAAGCGATCTTAACTTGTGAATACTAAGTTTATGAGATAATAGGAAAATTCCTCTTTCTTATACTAGCATCTCAAATTATTATTTCTACTGACCAAAGCTAAGTTTTCCAAAACCAACTAGATTAACTTGATGATCTCCAGAGTGATACCAAATACTAACAACAAGCTCAACCATATGACAGAAATTGAAAACTAAAATAATGTGTGCATAAAGTAAATGATGAAACTTCTCATTAACATTTCAAACCGGCAACTCACACCAACGGATACAATGATAACCAACTAAGGAGAGACACTTCCATACTGCAAACCATCCTATATGATAACTTCTCTACTCATGATATGACTCTACTGAAAAGTAAAAAAGATGAAAGATAGTGATGTGATACCGCGGCACTCCCCCCAAGCTTGGAACAAGCCAAGGGGATGCCAAAACCAATGACGAATCAATTCTTCGGTGGTGGTGGTGAATCCTTCTCATCCTAGGTCTTCCAAGGTAAAGGCTCTCCATCCACAAATGATGTCCTGGTATCCAACATCCTGAAACTAGCAGCAGAGCTTATACGGTTAAATCTATTCTCATACTCACAGTTCTGGTTCTGCACATCATAGAGTTGTGCTTGCAAATCATTGGTGATCTTGGTGAGTGAGAAAATCTCCTCCCAAAGCTTCAAATTCTCCCTCTTGTATTCAACGATTTGTTCTGTCTTTATCCTGTCGATGATCTCAACTTCACGCTCCACCATCTTCTTGTACCTAAAAACTTCTTGCTCCAGTTCTTCCATCCTATCTTCCAGACTGCGTTCTCCTTTAGGGCCCCAAACATCTTCAATCTGCACCTTCCCGTCCTTGAGCAGAAATTCCTTGGGATGCATCTTCAACTCGTTCATGTACGGGTTGACGACGTTCTCAATGGAACTGTCTTTGGGAGATCCAGGAGAGGCCATTGTTGCTCTAGATATGAAGATGTAATCTGGCAGAAACAGCTTGAAACAGAAACACGACGAGAAAACGATATACGGACCTCGGGGGGTTCGGGGGATTATATAGCAAAAAGTTTCATAACGAAAGGAAAGTCCATGTCAAAAACGAGTCGGAGAGGGGCTCCGGGGCGCCCACACCATGGGCTGGTGTGGCCAGGGGTGCGCCCGCGCCACCCCATGGTGTGGAGCCTCCGGGCTCCGTCTCCCTCTTGTTTCCAGTTCATAATTTTTCATATTTTCCAAAACAGTAAAAATAAAAGTTGGAAGATGTTTCGCGAACGTTTTCTTACCAAAACTGATACCTATTCGTAAACTGACTCTGCAGTTTCTGAAATATGCTTCCTAATAAATTCCTCCGGGATCATGGCTCGAATACAATCAACATTTTCATTATAAGGATCTCCGGAAATATAATGCTTGAGTCTTTGGCCATTCACCACTTGTGAAGAATTGTCTTCAAGGGAAACAATTTTAATTGCCCACAAACGATATACCTCTTCGATAACAAAAGGTCCTTCCTATCTCGAGAGTAATTTTCCTGCAAAAAATCTGAGACGATACCTATACAATAGCACTTTCTCACCAACATGAAATTCTCTTTTAATAATTCTCTTATCGTGCCACCTTTTAACTTTCTCTTTAAAGAGCTTAGCATTTTCATACACTTCACTCCTCCATTCATCTAAAGAACTTAAATCAAGCGAAACTTTCTCACCAGCAAGTTTAAAATCTCTATTTAGGTCTCTCACTTCCCAATAAGCTTTGTGTTCTAATTCTAGGGGCAAGTGACAAGCTTTTCCATAAACCATCTTATAAGGAGACATGACCATGGGATTTTTATAAGCAGTTCTATAAGCCCACAGAGCATCATTTAATTTCTTAGCCCAATTTTTTCTAGATTTGTTAACAGTCTTTTGCAAGATAGATTTGATCTCTCTATTTGATAATTCTACTTGCCCGCTAGTTTGAGGATGATATGGTGAGGCAATTCTATGATTAACATCATATTTAGCAGGAGTTTTTCTAAAACCATCATGAATAAAATGAGAACCCCCATTAGTCATAAGATATCTAGGCACACCAAACCTAGGGAAAATAATGTCTTTAAGCATTTTTAATGAGGTTTCACCATCAGCACTTTTAGTAGGTATAGCTCCTACCCATTTAGTAACATAACCAACAACAACAACAATATGAGTGTAGCCTTTTGAAGGAGGGAAAGGACCCATAAAGTCAAAACCCCAACAATCAAACGATTCAATAACAAGAGAATAATTCATAGGCATTTCATTACGTCTAGAAATATTTCCAACCCTTTGACATTGATCACAAGATAAAACAAACTTTCTAGCATCTTTAAAAAGAGTAGGCCAATAAAAACCTGATTGTAGAACCTTATGTGCAGTTCTATCTCCAGCGTGATTTCCTCCATAAGCACTACTATGACATTTTCTCAATATCTCTCGTTGTTCATTTTCAGGAATACATCTTCGCATAATACCATCAACACCTTCTTTATATAAGTGTGGGTCATCCCAAAAATAATGCCTCAAATCATAGAAAAATTTTCTTCTTTGCTGAGCTGTAGAGGTAGGAGGCAAATACTTGGAAACAATAAAGTTAGCATAATCAGCATACCATGGACTCTCTTGAGAGCTCACTTTTATTGCAGCTAACTGCTCATTAGGAAAACTATCATTAACAGGAATAGGGTCATCAGAGATATTTTCTAATCTAGACAAATTATCTGCAACAGGATTTTCAGCATCCTTCCTATCCACAATATGTAAATCAAACTCTTGTAAAAGAAGCACCATCTAATAAGCTGATGACCCACAAGCATAGGGGATCGCAACAGTTTTCGAGGGAAGTAAAACCCAAATTTATTGATTCGACACAAGGGGAGCCAAAGAATATTTGTGAGCCTTAACAAGTGAGTTGTCAATCCACCTGCACCTGAAAGTACCAGTGTTCGCAATGGTTTCTCAGTAGTAACTGTTTTATATCAGCAACAGTAGTGAAATAATAGCAGCACTAAGATGAAAACATTATCAGTGGTGATTGGAGTAAACAGCGGGATTAAATACTGTAGGCATAGGATCACAGCGGAAGCATCCAAAGTGTCTGAGTACAGACAAGATCCAAATAGGCCTAAGAGGCCGGAAACGAAAAGACGGAGCCCATCCACGATGTCTCGGATCCTGCCCGGGTCCGCTATCTACTCGTCAGCAGGCTCGTCATACTCCACGTAGTAGCCACCATGGGGATCCTCGGGAACGTAGTCTGCGGAAACCACAGCCCCAAAGGGGTCAGTACAGACAAGTACTGGCAAGCAAGACTCACAAGATACCAAAGTGTACCCGGCAACACCAAGTACATATGCTTTGGGTTCAACGGAAGATAGGTGATACAAAAGTGCGGCAGCGGGCTGCCTAACCAACTACAGAGACACACTACAACATCCGACTAAAAGAAGGGGATAAGATAGCGTATCGGAACCAACTACCACTAACCTCAAACAAACCCATCCTGGATCTCGCCCCTTATCCAAAGAAGCAATCCGAGGATAACTCACACCGTTGGATTAATGATGGTTCAAGTTATTGTGTCAATAAGCCTATTACTAGACAAATTATTAGTAATTAGGTGTAAGTTGTCTAATCCTTGTTAGCCAGCCCTATCACCAAGTCATCCGTAACCGCGGACAACACGGCTTCTCGAGAAGATTTAACCCTGCAGGGATGCACCAATTTGGCCGTACACGTAAGAATACCCCGCCAGATGGAAATGCACTTCCACCAAGCGAGGCACTCAACACAACCCAACTCTTCTTCGCATCAAGCCCAAAGAACCCCGTGCAATTGAGCGCACGGCTAATCAAGCCCCACGAAGAAAAGGGGACCCTCATAGCACTCTAAGAACGTGTCTCCCTAAATGCCGACTACAAAAGTTACCACCCTGGCCACGGGTTCGCACCTGCATATGCATGCGGCAAATGGAAAACCCGAACTAAATGAGGCGATTTGGACGAGATGCGAATCGAATCAAATTGAGGGGGGCGCCCATACACGCTTCCCACATGCGGTTAGCGCGCTCATCATGGATCTAGAGGACAAAGACTTTTCCTGAGTTCGACACTAGCAGGCCTCAAAACCATACCCGGCCTCCTGCCGGTGCCTTATCATCAAATTATCATTACCTTAAACATTAACAGGTTGTTGTTTAACATCGAGCCCCAGATCATAATAAATAGGGTAACAGAAATAACGGACAGCAGACTCGAGCATAAACAACCCTAAGCATGCTAGTAGGACACAAGCAACAAGCAACATGGTTATAGGTGTGGAGGTGAGGCTATATCAGGTTTACTGGATAACATGTGATAGGATCGGAACACAAGCAACGAATCTTAAGGCTAGCATAATAGACAACGGAAAGTATCGATATCTAGTGTGGAAAGGACACAATGGTTCATGTGAGTGAATACTTGCCTGCAAACTCAGTAGCCTGGTACTGGGCTAACTCCTCAGAAGTAGTGTCGTAAATCTCGTCTGTCTAAGCGTCATCGTCTATTCGAGAAGAAGCAAACAAACAACGCAGAGAGAGAAACAATCAATAACATGGCATAATGCACAATCATAGGATGATGCATGACAATTTAATTGATGCATCAAAATAAGCTCGTTGACATGGTAACATAATTAAATGGACCCATATGCAATTTGGATTGCATATGGAAAGCCCATGAATTAAGGTTGGATTAAATGATCTACAAATAACCAACATGTGAAAGTGGATTAGCATGATGGAAAACAAAAAGAAAACAACAATAGATTCAATTTGAAAAGGTGTTTACCAAGTTTGAAATTTTATTTATTAAGTTATGAAGTTTTGGCTTCTTAAAGGAGTTACACAAGCATTTGTTGTTTTCACCAATTTTAATTGTTCAAAATAAATAACAAAATGCATATTTTGAAAGAACACAAAATTTTAGGTGGAATACATGTTTCATTTGTTGAAAAAGGAATTAAAATGAATTAATTATGAATTAAACAAGTTTAAACAAGACTTAAATGAATTTAATTCAATTATGAAATTATTTGAATTTTTTATTTGTTCAAAACATTAAATAAAATTCATATTTGAAAGGATTATATTTTACTGGTTTGAAAACATATTTATATGTTCAAAAAGAATTTAATTTGACCAAGTTATGAAATTAGCAATTTTAAATGATTTAAACAAGGTTTAAATTATTTAACCAATTTTAATTATTCAAAACAGGAAACAAAGTTTATATTTGGAAAGGTGGTTCAATTTTGCATGGAAAACATATTTTATATGTGACATTTGAATTAAATTTGAATTAGTTATGAATTTGACCAAATTTGTAATGAGTTGTTTGAATTTGAATTTTGAAAACATTTGAAATGTTCAAAACAGTAAACAAACTGCATATTTAGAAAGTTCATTTTATTTAGAGTGGTTTACATGTTTTACATTTTGAATTTGGATGTCTTTTGCAATTTCTATAGAGGTTTAAAAACCAGGGACTAAACTGTAATAAAACAGGGACAGGATTTAAAAGAAAAAGGGGCAGAAAGGTTTTCACCCCGCGGCAACCCAGCCTGGGCCGCTGACAACGGGCCCTAGGCCACGTTGGCGCCGCGTGGCAGCGGGTGCGCGCGCGTGGCTGCACGCGTCGCTGACAGGGAGACCCCACCTGTCAGCGCGCGCTGCGAAAAAGGTTGGGATTTTATCCGCGCGGACGGGGGATCGAACCCGCGCCGCGGGTGCGTGTGCGCAGCGCGCTGGCCAGTTGGGCTGCTGAACGTTTCTTGTCAGATAGGAGGCACGCGCGGTTTTGGGGTTCAGGTTCAGTCAGTTAACTGAAACTGACGAGGTTCAGGCTGCCTGAACCTGACGGGGATGCGGTGGTCACCGGCGGCGAGGATCTGCTGCTGCTGATTGCGTGCGTGCTAGGGTGTTGTGGGCGTGCGCGTGGTTGACACAAGGAAGCAGAGATGGGAGAGGAGGGAGCGATGCTCACCGGGGAGAGGCAGATGGTGGTCGTGCTCGGTGATGGAGGTGGTGGACGACGGCGACAGAGAGGTGGACGGCGGCGTCGTTCCCGGCCCTCTCGGACTCAGCGGCGGTGTCGAGGAGGGAGGTGGACGTACGGGGAGCTCGTTCCCGTGCTCAACCTGCGCCGAGGAGGGCCATGGCGCCGATGATCACCGGACTCTGTTGCGGTGGCGGTGGTGGTTCAGAGATCACAGAGAAACAGAGGTGGGAGGAGAGGAAAAAGCGACGGCGGCGAGAGGGAGAAAGGAAGAGGAGGTTAGGGCACGGGGGGTGGAGCTCGGTACGGCTATAAGGAGGAGGGGGAGCTCTGCTGGCCGTTCCCCCCTCTACTGCTCGACGTGGACAGCGTCGATGGACGCCGTACAGAGGTAAGGGAAAATGGGGGGGGGGGTACGCAGGCCGTGGCTGGTGGGCTGGTGCGGTGGGCTCAGCCCACTGGCCTGCCCTCTCCCCTTTCTGTTTTATTTTTTTTGTTTTTCCTGTTTCTGTTTCTCTTTTTTTTTTTGCAGAAAAAGAAAAGGAAGAAAAGGAGAGAAAAGAGGGGTTTTTTGTGGGTTTTAAAATTTGGTGTTAATTTTTATAGTTTGTTATTTACAAAACCCCAACTGTGCCATTGTTTGTTTTTCAAAAATTTAAACTTGGTTGCTGTTTGAAAATTCAATTGAATTTGAGTGAATTTGGTATTAATTAAATTATTGAAAAGAAGCAATTAAATAGTTTGAAATTTCAATTTTATTGGAAACAATTTGATGTTTTTATTTGAATATTTCATTTGAAAATTGTAACAGAACAAGTATGAACAAGAATTTTAAATTTGTTTGAAATTCAAATGGAAAACAAGGGAAAACAAATGGAAAACAAATGAAAACAAATGCAAAGTTTATGATGAGATGATGCAAAACATAAAATAACAAAAAGCAAACATTCTAATGGTTGTTTTTCATACTTGGGATGTTACAAAACGCCCCCCTTGAAGGAATCGCGCCCCGAGATTCCTACTGAGAAGAGAAAAGGTCCGGATACTTCTTGCGAAGATCCTCTTCGGTCTCCCACGTTGCCTCTTTATCGGAATGATGATACCACTGCACTTTTAAGAACTTGATGCTCTTGTTGCGAGTCTTACGCTCGGTCTCATCGAGAATTCGAACAGGGTGCTCCTCATAAGAGAGATCTTCTTGAAGATCAATGGAATCATGATCAACTGCACGACCTGGATCTTTGAAGCACCTCTTGAGCTGTGACACGTGAAACACATCGTGCACCTTGGATAGCTTTTCTGGAAGTTCAAGACGATAGGCATTTTCTGCACGCCTTGAGAGAATATTGAAAGGACCAATATCTCTTGGTGCAAGCTTTCCTTTGACACCAAAACGATGAGTGCCTCTGAGGGGAGTTACACGGAGGTATGCTTTGTCACCAGGTGCATAGACCATATCCCTGTGCTTGGTGTCATAGTAGCTTTTCTGACGAGACTGAGCAATCTTGAGATTGTCACGAATGATGCGAACATTCTCTTTGGCTTCTTTAACAATGTCAGGGCCTAAGAGTGAACGTTCACCAGCTCCAGACCAATTGATTGGACTCCTGCATCTGCGGCCATAGAGAGCCTCAAATGGTGCCATGCCTAGGCTTGCCTGGAAGCTGTTGTTGTAGGAGAATTCAGCATATGGAAGACATTCCTCCCATTTCGTGCCAAAGGAGATACCACATGCTCTGAGCATATCCTCGAGAATCTGATTGACTCTTTCGACTTGCCCTTGAGACTGAGGGTGATAAGCTGTGCTGAACAGAAGTTTGGTGCCCAATGCTTCTTGAAAGCTTTTCCAGAAATGAGAAGTGAATATGCTTCCACGGTCTGAGCTTATTTCCAATGGAACACCATGAAGAGGAACAATCTTTGCTGAGTAGATCTCTGCTAACTGACTAGCTGAGATTGTTTCTTTGACAGGAAAGAAGTGAGCTACTTTAGTGAGACGATCAATGACAACGAAGATTGCATCGTTGCCCCTCTTGGACTTTGGAAAACCAGTGACGAAGTCCATTTCAATCATGTCCCACTTCCACTCAGGGATTTTCAGAGGTTGGAGAAGACCGGCTGTTTTCTGATGAACTGCCTTAACACGTTGACAAACGTCGCATTCAGAAACGTATTTAGCAATTTCACGTTTCATGCCAGGCTACCAATACAATGTTTTGAGATCCTGGTACATCTTTGTACTTCCAGGGTGTATGGAGAGAGGAGTTTCATGAGCCTCCTTGAGAATGACATCTTTGAGACTTTGAACTTGAGGAACTGCAATGCGTCCTTCGAAGAACACAGTTCCCTTGTCATCAATTGAGAAGGACTTAAATTTCTCCTTGCCTTCTTTGATGTGTTCTACAATCTTCTTGATTTCAGCATCACAAAGTTGTTCAGAACGAATCAATTCCTCGAGAGCTGGACTGGCTGTCAAGTTCGCAAGATAGCCTTGAGGAACAAGACCAAGGTTCAGCTTCTGGAATTCTTCATGAAGAGGAGGTTGGCTTTCCATGATCATGAGATTATTGCAATACGACTTGCGACTGAGAGCATCGGCCATAACATTAGCCTTGCCTGGAGTGTAAGAAATGGTAAGATCAAAGTCTTTGATCTTTTCAATCCATCTCCTTTGTCTGAGGTTTAGATCTGGTTGAGTGAAGATGTACTTCAGACTCTTATGATCGGAAAAGATTTCAGTGCGATTACCCAACAAGTATGGTCTCCATTTCTTGAGGGCAAACACAATTGCTGCAAGTTCAAGGTCATGAGTGGGATAATTGAGCTCATGTGCATTCAACTGACGTGAAGCATAAGCCACAACTTGACGTTCTTGCATAAGAACTGCACCTAGACCTTGGAGAGAAGCATCACAAAATATTTGGAAAGGTTTGGTAGGATCTGGGCCAACCAGAACTGGTGTAGAGGTGAGTTTAGTCTTCAGGAGATTGAAGCTCTCATCACATTGTGGAGACCAAACGAACTTCTTGTCCTTCTTTGTGAGGTCAGTGAGAGGTTTAGCAATCTTGGAGAAGTTTTGGACGAAACGACGACAATAGCTAGCCAAGCCAAGAAAACTTCTTACTTGCTTCACCGTCTTTGGAGGTTTCCAATCAACAATTGCTTTAACCTTTTCTGGATCAATGGCTATGCCCTTGGCTGAGATGACATGACCAAGGTAAGCAACTTCTGAAATCCAGAACTCACATTTGGAGAACTTGGCATAAAGATAATGCTCTCGAAGCTTCATGAGAGTGAGACGAAGGTGTTCTTCATGCTCTTCCTCGGATTTTGAGTATACCAGAATGTCATCAAGATATACCACAACGAACTTGTCGAGGTATTCATGGAAGACAGAATTCATGAGTCGAGAGAATGTCGCCGGTGCATTGGTGAGACCAAAGGACATGACGGTGAATTCATATAGACCGTAGCGAGTGGTGAAGGCTGTCTTTGGAATATCCTCTTTTCTGATCTTTATCTGATGGTAACCCATTCTCAAGTCCAACTTGGAGAATATTGAGGCTCCAGCAAGTTGATCAAAAAGATTATAGATACGAGGAATTGGATACTTGTTTTTGATGGTTTTCTCGTTAAGAGGACGATAGTCAACAACGAGTCTCTTTGTGTGATCCTTCTTCGCAACGAAAAGAGTTGGGCAACCCCAAGCCGAGGAACTAGGTTGAACGTAACCTTTTTCCATGTACATATCAATTTGTTCCTTTAACAACTTCAGCTCGGGAGTTCCTATCTTGTAAGGATTCTTAGAGATTGGAGCAGTACCTGGTTCAAGCTCGATCACGAACTCAACAGCTCTGTCCGGAGGCATCCCTGGCAACTCTTCTGGAAAGACGTCAGGGAAGTCGCAAACCACCGGAACATTTTCAAGTGAAGGTAGAGGTTTTGCATCGAGGGTGCATAGCTGAATGGAACTTGATTCATGTGGAGAATAGATTATCTGGCCAGAAGGGTGGAACAGAGTTATTGAGTTTTGAGCACAGTCAATCCTTGCTTTATTAGCCTTCAGCCAATCCTTACCAAGAATGACATCAATGTCAGAACTTCCCAGCAACATGAGAGAGGCAAGGAAAATGTGGCCTCCAATTAGGATTTGATTGTCCTTACTTATCTTGGAGGTCAACATTTGAGATCCCGGGGAGTGAACAGTGATTTGATTGCTTAGTGGAACCACAATTAGGTTGTTTTTTGTGGCAAAGGTTTTTGACACAAAAGAATGCGATTCTCCGGTATCAAACAACACTTTAGCTGGAAAAGAGTTTACGGGTAATATACCGAGAACGACGTCATGAGCTTCCTCAGCTTTGTCGATCTTGACATGATTCACCCTTGCGGTCCTCCCGACAGGCCTGTTGTTGGAGTTGAAGGTCTTAGGCGGGGGAGCGCGCACCATTGCTTGGTTGGTATTAGGACGAGGTGGTGGTGGAGGTAGCTGCCTCTGCGTGCACTTGTCAGCGTAGTGTCCCGTCTGCTTGCACTTGTAGCAAGTGACGACACGAGGAGGCCCTGGCCTTGGCTGCCCCATTGAAGCCCTTGGATCATGCATCTGAGCAGGGTTGGGTGGGCGGGGAGCGAAGCCTGGAGAAGCTTGGGCGTATGGAGCCCGAGTGACAGCACCATTTGGTACCCAGATGCGGCGCTTCTGCGGAGGGGTGGTCATGTTGGAGGAGGAACCACCCTCACGCGAGTGCTTGCGAGACTCCTCGAACGCCTTGCGCTCATTTTCTTCATTGAGCGCGGTGTTAACGAGATCCTCGAAGCTGTTGGCCTTGACGTTTGTGAGGGCATACTTGAGTTCCGGGTTAAAACCTCTGCGGAACCTTGCCATCTTCTTAGCCTCAGTGGACACCTCATCACCAGCATAACGAGCGAGGCGGTTGAACTCACTCTGATAGCCGATGACGTCCAACTTGCCCTGCTTGAGTGAGCAAAACTCTTCACGCATCCTTTCCATGAGACCATCTGGAATGTGGTGCTTCAGGAAGGCTTCCTTGAAACAATCCCACGTGACTGGTATCCCAGTTCTCATGGCCTGGAAGTTCTCCCACCAAGTAGCTGCCTGACCCTTCAGCAGATAGGAGGCATACTTGACCTTGTCTTCCTCAGCAACGTGAGCAATCTCCAGAGCCTTAGCTATCTCACGGATCCAGTCATCAGCGTCCAGAGGCTCGCGTGTGGCCACGAAAGCTCTCGGGCCCAGACTGAGGAACTCCTTGATGCTGACCCGTGGAGCTGTCTGGTTGTTGTGCTGATTAGTCTGAAACTGGGCCATCTGCGCCATGACTTGGGTCATCTGAGTTAACAGGTCCGCGATTGGCGGTGGCTCAGGCGCGTTGTTCCTTGTTGGCGGCATCCTGAATGGAAATGCATTTTAGCACAACAATAGAAAAGGATAGACTTGGCAACCGAAAGAGAGATTATTCCGACGCATGAATAGATAACCAACAGTTACATCATCACAGTTTCAAATACATCAGAATATCCAACACACCATAAATGGTTCGAATGCCAAAGGATAACTAAACATAGCTAAGAATGGATACATCGATACTCCCATGCTCATCACGCAGGACGGCGGCTAGGAGTACGGCGAGAGGTACGGTGAGGAGCACGCCCATGAAAGTAGGTAGAACGACGATCCACATAGATCTGACGTGGTCTGAGAGCGACTCTAGGTGTGGTGAAGTACATAGCGTCGACTCCCTGTGCTCCAAAGCGTGGAATCCCAGTGTAACCAGCACCGAGGTTAAGGAGTGGACCTCTGATCGGCTCGTAACCTCCAGCATCTGGCAGACGACGACCAACTGGCTGATCGAAACGTGCAAAGCGCTCGTCTCCAACAAAGTCTGTGGTGTACGTCGCCAGACGAGTCAAAGCAAGGTAAAGCTGCTCTCTGACTGAAGCCAACTCCTGAGATAGTGTGCTGGCAACTGCGTCACTGTGCCTCACAAACTGAGCGGTGGTGTGCAGCCTGGAGTTATCATGCTCGTAGACATCCAAGTTGTCGTAGAGAGTGAAGTGAGCTCCCTCTGAAGTGATGTAACCACGGGGGATGTGGCGATAGATAGAATCGTCAAATCCCCAGTAGTCAGCACGAAGGACGGTGAGACTCACATAAGCTGCCTGCTGCACAGCCATATCCACTGTGGAACCTACTGCCTCGTAGCGGTGGACTACGCTCATGCCATCATCTGACAGAATGTAGACGATAGCCTGGTAGTAGGTCTGGTCAAACTCTCGCTGCTGCTCGTAGACCTGGTACTCTGGTGCCCAACGGAACCCCAGAAAAGTGACCATGTCTCTCAGCATCTCCGGATAACCGGCAGTGCTCTCGCAACGAGTCATACGAACCACCTGCGGGTAGAACTTGAGATCCATCTGCAGATGACCGGGGAATTTTTGATTAGACGCCGGTAGAAGAACTGAAGTGGCAAGCAACAACAAGGTTTCAACGGACGAAAAGGATGTTGAGAAGAACAGGATATCGAAGCAACATCGGGAAACACGAGACCAAACACTCCTGAGGTACTACGGAAAACCCATCCGGGCTTCTAAAGGATCAATATCTACTGCTTAAGGAATAGAGGATCTGCTTCCGGGGCTTACACGCCTCCGTTCTCAATCGTGAGTAGGCAACATGATAAATCATGTCACAACTACCTCCATTCCTATGGTCTAGTAGATATAACCATCCTAGAGAAACCAGGATACGTGAAATCCTAACTTGAAAGTTTAGATGAGAAGAGAAAACAACGTTGCACTTCCTTACCAGAAAAGGAAGGGTGGGTGGGGAAAGAAATAAAAGAACAGAATTCCTACTCTCGTGTTTCATTTTTCTTATATAGCTACAAAATAGTTTCTAGACTCAACTGCGACCAGTAAAAGGGATCCTACAGGCAGACAGCCTCTGATACCATTTGTCGCACCCGGACTTCTAGAGGATACTCACAGCCCGTTAAACAGTACATAAATGGCTACGGGGCATACCGGCACCCGCATCTCAATATGAGCAGGCCAACACGTAAACGTGTGACAACCATTCTCTACTATCCATCGTCTGCGTAAACCATCCCATAGAAATCCGACTACTTCCATTGACGTACTTCATAACATACACACATGGTACGTCAACGGCATTTGAACAAGTGATATCACAACAAATATCTAAGACACAAAGAAATAGAAATAAGTTGCAAATAGCTCTCACTAGAGCAGAGATAGCAAATACAATCATCCGGAGGACACATGTCCCAACGAGTCATCATTACATCACAGCGGAAGCATCCAAAGTGTCTGAGTACAGACAAGATCCAAATAGGCCTAAGAGGCCGGAAACGAAAAGACGGAGCCCATCCACGATGTCTCGGATCCTGCCCGGGTCCGCTATCTACTCGTCAGCAGCCTCGTCATACTCCACGTAGTAGCCACCATGGGGATCCTCGGGAACGTAGTCTGCGGAAACCACAGCCCCAAAGGGGTCAGTACAGACAAGTACTGGCAAGCAAGACTCACAAGATACCAAAGTGTACCCGGCAACACCAAGTACAGATGCTTTGGGTTCAACGGAAGATAGGTGATACAAAAGTGCGGCAGCGGGCTGCCTAACCAACTACAGAGACACACTACAACATCCGGCTAAAAGAAGGGGATAAGATAGCGTATCGGAACCAACTACCACTAACCTCAAACAAACCCATCCTGGATCTCACCCCTTATCCAAAGAAGCAATCCGAGGATAACTCACACTGTTGGATTAATGATGGTTCAAGTTATTGTGTCAATAAGCCTATTACTAGACAAATTATTAGTAATTAGGTGTAAGTTGTCTAATCCTTGTTAGCCAGCCCTATCACCAAGTCATCCATAACCGCGGACAACACGGCTTCTCGAGAAGATTTAACCCTGCAGGGATGCACCAATTTGGCCGTACACGTAAGAATACCCCGCCAGATGGAAATGCACTTCCACCAAGCGAGGCACTCAACACAACCCAACTCTTCTTCGCATCAAGCCCAAAGAACCCCGTGCAATTGAGCGCACGGCTAATCAAGCCCCACGAAGAAAAGGGGACCCTCATAGCACTCTAAGAACGTGTCTCCCTAAATGCCGACTACAAAAGTTACCACCCTGGCCACGGGTTCGCACCTGCATATGCATGCGGCAAATGGAAAACCCGAACTAAATGAGGCGATTTGGACGAGATGCGAATCGAATCAAATTGAGGGGGCGCCCATACACGCTTCCCACATGCGGTTAGCGCGCTCATCATGGATCTAGAGGACAAAGACTTTTCCTGAGTTCGACACTAGCAGGCCTCAAAACCATACCCGGCCTCCTGCCGGTGCCTTATCATCAAATTATCATTACTTTAAACATTAACAGGTTGTTGTTTAACATCGAGCCCCAGATCATAATAAATAAGGTAACAGAAATAACGGACAGCAGACTCGAGCATAAACAACCCTAAGCATGCTAGTAGGACACAGGCAACAAGCAACAGGGTTATAGGTGTGGAGGTGAGGCTATATCAGGTTTACAGGATAACATGTGATAGGATCGGAACACAAGCAACAAATCTTAAGGCTAGCAGAATAGACAACGGAAAGTATCGATATCCAGTGTGGAAAGGACACAATGGTTCATGTGAGTGAATACTTGCCTGCAAACTCAGTAGCCTGGTACTGGGCTAACTCCTCAGAAGTAGTGTCGTAAATCTCGTCTGTCTCAGCGTCGTCGTCTATTCGAGAAGAAGCAAACAAACAACGCAGATAGACAAACAATCAATAACATGGCATAATGCACAATCATGGGATGATGCATGACAATTTAATTGATGCATAAAAATAAGCTCGTTGACATGGTAACATAATTAAATGGACCCATATGCAATTTGGATTGCATATGGAAAGCCCATGAATTAAGGTTGGATTAAATGATCTACAAATAACCAACATGTGAAAGTGGATTAGCATGGTGCATGGATGAGGAAAACAAAAAGAAAACAACAATAGATTCAATTTGAAAAGGTGTTTACCAAGTTTGAAATTTTATTTATTAAGTTATGAAGTTTTGGCTTCTTAAAGGAGTTACACAAGCATTTGTTGTTTTCACCAATTTTAATTGTTCAAAATAAATAACAAAATGCATATTTGGAAAGAACACAAAATTTTAGGTGGAATACATGTTTCATTTGTTGAAAAAGGAATTAAAATGAATTAATTATGAATTAAACAAGTTTATACAAGACTTAAATGAATTTAATTCAATTATGAAATTATTTGAATTTTTTATTTGTTCAAAACATTAAATAAAATTCATATTTGAAAGGATTATATTTTACTGGTTTGAAAACATATTTTATATGTTCAAAAAGAATTTAATTTGACCAAGTTATGAAATTGGCAATTTTAAATGATTTAAACAAGGTTTAAATTATTTAACCAATTTTAATTATTCAAAACAGGAAACAAAGTTTATATTTGGAAAGGTGGTTCAATTTTGCATGGAAAACATATTTTATATGTGACATTTGAATTAAATTTGAATTAGTTATGAATTTGACCAAATTTGTAATGAGTTGTTTCAATTTGAATTTTGAAAACATTTGAAATGTTCAAAACAGTAAACAAACTGCATATTTAGAAAGTTCATTTTATTTAGAGTGGTTTACATGTTTTACATTTTGAATTTGGATGTGTTTTGCAATTTCTATAGAGGTTTAAAAACCAGGGACTAAACTGTAATAAAACATGGACTGGATTTAAAAGAAAAAGGGGCAGAAAGGTTTTTCACCCCGCGGCAACCCAGCCTGGGCCGCTGACAACGGGCCCTAGGCCACGTTGGCGCCGCGTGGCAGCGTGTGCGCGCGCGTGGCTGCACGCGTCGCTGACACGGAGACCCCACCTGTCAGCGCGCGCTGCGAAAAAGGTTGGGATTTTATCCGCGCGGACGGGGGATCGAACCCGCGCTGCGGGTGCGCGTGCGCAGCGCGCTGGCCAGTTGGGCTGCTGAACGTTTCTTGTCAGATAGAAGGCACGCGCGGTTTTGGGGTTCAGGTTCAGTCAGTTAACTGAAACTGACGAGGTTCAGGCTGTCTGAACCTGACGGGGATGCAGTGGTCACTGGCGGCGAGGATCTGCTGCTGCTGATTGCGTGCGTGCTAGGGTGTTGTGGGCGTGCGCGTGGTTGACACGAGGAAGCAGAGAGGGGAGAGGAGGGAGCGATGCTCACCGGGGAGAGGCAAAAGGTGGTCGTTCTCGGTGATGGAGGTGGTGGACGACGGCGACAGAGAGGTGGACGGCGGCGTCGTTCCCGGCCCTCTCGGACTCAGCGGTGGTGTCGAGGAGGGAGGTGGACGTACGGGGAGCTCGTTCCCGTGCTCAACCTGCGCCGAGGAGGGCCATGGCGCCGGTGATCACCGGACTCTGTTGCGGTGGCGGTGGTGGTCCAGAGATCAGAGAGAAACAGAGGTGGGAGGAGAGGAAAAAGCGACGGCGGCGAGAGGGAGAAAGGAGGAGGAGGTTAGGGCACGGGAGGTGGAGCTCGGTGCGGCTATAAGGAGGAGGGGAGCTCTGCTGGCCGTTCCCCCCCTCTGCTGCTCGACGTGGACAGCGTCGATGGACGCCGTACAGAGGTAAGGGAAAAGGGGGGGGGGGGTACGCAGGCCGTGGCTGGTGGGCTGGTGTGGTGGGCTCAGCCCACTGGCCTGCCCTCTCCCCTTTTTGTTTTTTTTTTGTTTTTCCTGTTTCTGTTTCTCTTTTTTTTGTAGAAAAAGAAAAGGAAGAAAAGGAGAGAAAAGAGGGTTTTTTTGTGGGTTTTAAAATTTGGTGTTAATTTTTATAGTTTGTTATTTACAAAACCCCAACTGTGCCATTGTTTGTTTTTCAAAAATTTAAACTTGGTTGCTGTTTGAAAATTCAATTGAATTTGAGTGAATTTGGTATTAATTAAATTATTGAAAAGAAGCAATTAAATAGTTTGAAATTTCAATTTTATTGGAAACAATTTGATGTTTTTATTTGAATATTTCATTTGAAAATTGTAACAGAACAAGTATGAACAAGAATTTGAAATTTGTTTGAAATTCAAATGGAAAACAAGGGAAAACAAATGGAAAACAAATGAAAACAAATGCAAAGTTTATGATGAGATGATGCAAAACATAAAATAACAAAAACCAAACATTCTAATGGTTGTTTTTCATACTTGGGATGTTACACTCGTGGATGGGGGAAACATGGATGGTCGATGGAGAGGTGTTGGTGATGACGATGGCGATGATCTCCTCCACTTCCCCGTCCCGGCAGGGCGCTAGAACAGGAACTTCTGATCCCCGAATCGAGGTTCGGGACGGCGGCGGCGCTCTGTTCTGTTTCTGTAGAATATGACGAACCCCCTCGGGTTTTAGGGTTGGAGGCTACTTGTAGTCGAAAGGGGAGTCCGAGGGTGGCTCTGGGTGGCCCACACCCTATGCTGGCACGGCCAAGGGGGGGGGGCGCCAGGGGGTGTGGCCACCCTGTGGCTCTTCTCCTGGCCCCCTTTTGGTTCCCGGGATCTTCTGGTGTGAAAACACAAATGGGGTCTTTTCTGGGCAATTTCCCGCAAGTTGATTTTTCTGCACAAAAACAAGACACCAAGGTAATTCTGCTGAAAACAGCGTTAGTCTGTGTTAGTTGTATTCAGAACACACAAGTTTAGAGGAAAACAATAAGAAAAGAGTTCGGAAAGGAGATACGTTTTCGACGTATCAACTCCCCCAAACTTAGCTTATTGCTTGTCCTCAAGCAATTCAGTGACAGCTGAGTGCGATAAAAGACTTTTACGAACACATTTGTTTCATATGATGTAAACATACTCACTATATGATCAAATACTGTAACAGCCCTACTTTGTAATAAAGTGCGTTGTGTGTTGTGTACATGGCATACATGCATGGAAAACATTGGTAATTTTTTTGCATTTGTAATAACAAGTGAAATGACAAAAATCACTTAAACAAGCAACCCACAAAGTTCTTATAACAAGTTTTTCAAAATGAACAAACCAAGGTATGGTTTTGTTGGAAATTTGAAGAGCTTTTCAAAAGTTATTTTTGTGAAATTTTTGCTTCACAAAAAGGCCCTCAAATCTAGCTTTTGGGTCCTGTTTATAATGGGAAAAGGACCTCTCTGTGAAATACAGTCTTTCCAGGGGGGTTTTGAAATTCCGTTTTCTTTTTCTCTTTCTCCTAGCTCCGGCCAGAAGGACGAGGGTCGCCGACGACGCTCTGCCACGTCCTGCTACGACCGCTTCTCGCGTGGACGACCCCGCAGGAGGATGCCGTGCCCTCCTTCTCACCCTCCATCTCACCCCGCGCTCTCCTTCTGCCTCTCATCGTGCCCGAGAGTCCCAAACCCTAACCTAACTGTCGCGCGGCCGCCGGTCGTCGCCGGAGATTCGGTCGCCCCCGAGGCCCTCCGAGTGTTCCATCATCACCGCCATCCCTGCCTCGACCTCCTCGAGCTCGAACAGCCCCGGGAAGCTCGGGAGAGCTTCAATTTGCACCGGCCATCCGCCACGGCCGCCGCCGTCTTCTCCTCGTCGCCGGCATTTGCGTCATCTCCTCGAGTCCCCGACCATCGCATCGCGTTCACGGTAAGCCCCCGAGCGTTCCAGTGGTTTCCCCTTCCTCCCTCCCCCTCTGCATCTCTCCGCCGCCGTGAAACCTCCACGCCGGCAGGCTTCCGGCAACCAATAGGGGGCGGCGCCGCTACCGTAGTGCTCGTCGTGATCTCCTCCACCTCGTGGTAGTCTTCAGTTTCAAAATGGCGCGAGCAATCGATCGATTGCTTGATCAACAGAGGAGGCATTCTTCGAGTGACATCACTATGACGTCACAAATACTAATATCTTATTTTCCAGAAATAATTAATAATTACAGAATTTGTTTTAAAATGAAATAATTAATAACTTCATTTTGGTAACTCAGAAAACTATGAAAAATATATGGTTGTGTTCAGCAAAATATTTCCATCCCAAATATGTCACTTTCATACATGTTTGACAAACTTTATTTTTGGGCATTATTTAAATGCAATTAAATCATCTAAAATAAAGAAAATAAGATTTTAATCAATAAAATCAGAAAAATACAAGTTAATACCAAAATGCTCAAAATGATAAATGCAATCCACTTATGATGTTTCTAAACCTTTTTGAGCTATTAAAATTGCACTCACTTTTAGAATTGCCCGAATTGCCCTCCGGGGTCTATTTTGGGGCAAATTTCGATAAAATGCCTAACCATCATATGAACCGTAGCAAACCCTTGAACTTGTTTAGGTCTTTCATTCAAGTGCATTAACTTTGTCATGCATACATATTGCGCATTGCATCGATGCCATGTGTTGATTGTTTCTTTTCCGGTTTCTGCTTCTTATCGGTAGAACGCTGCCCGAAGATAAGATCATCAACTCCAGTGACGAATACTTGATCTTAACTGACAAGTCAAGCACTTATCCATAAGATCTATCTATTTGGTTTTCTGTTAAGAAAGGAAAGCGTAACCTCTTATCTGCTCATATATGTTTTCCAACCACTTTTGCTTCTCGTACTTTGCATTCGATTCTAAAGTATTTGGTGTCCGTAGGTAGTGTTCTCCTATACTTGCATAGCCCAATACCTTGATCCACTTCTCCTAGCCGCCTAGATTTGATTGTGTGCATCGCCAGAGCCTTACATGTGCTATGCTTAGTTTTACATACATGCTTAGCTCTGCCCCATCCGGTTGATGAATCAGAGTTGCGAATGAATCTAGTAAGGCAGGATAACATGGAAAGATGAGCTATGTGTGTTTAACCTGACTAAGGCTTGGATAGGAGGCCACTTGGGAAGTGGTTGATCGTCCTATACTTGCCACCTCTAGGACTAAGGTTTCGAGCGGAAGCCAAGACTGAGCGTGCAACCACACGCGGGGTCTAAGTAACCGCGCTCGACTAACTAACTTGTTTTTCCACATCCATGGGTCACGTAGTTTGAGAGTTCCATTCGGCAACGCAAATAAAAGCTTTCAAACGTTTTGAAAAAATGCTCCGCCTAGGGCGTGACCGGGGACAAGTGATGGACGTACACGGATTTTGACCCCGTCTCACAGAGACAGGTGCCGTCGAGAGGATGGCCAACTCCCTGTTGATGGGGTGGCCCTGTCTTGGGTTGACTCATGGATATGGCTGTGCAAGGTAAAGGTCGTGGCCAACCACCCTCTGCCGCGCTCCCTTGGGAAGAGCGTTACCGCGTGGCGTTAAGAGTCGGTTGGTACGTGTGGGTAAAGTGTACATCCCTGCAGGGCAATCTTTTTGAAAAGCCATGTCCACGGTTATGGACGACTTGGTGAAGGCAAAGACCATAAACAACGTGAACATGACGTAAAACATGTTGACAATGATTGAAGGGTGCCTCCTTGGAGATGCCTAGAGGGGTGACCCTTGTAGCAAGTGAGATGCTGGGAGATGAAGTTGTTGGTTTCAGAAGATGATGATTTACAAGAGCTGAGTCGTTTCTCATCTATTTTGAAAACACTCTATGAGACGTGCAATTCTTCCTCGATTTGGAAAACAAACATTGCTTTACGCAAATCATCCTCCATAAAACCCTTTATGAAACTAGCAGATATATAATAGGTTAACTAAGTCTTGTTGGGTACCTCCAGTACTCAGGTTTGCTTAAATTTGGTTCAGGTAAAGATCTCACATCGGTGGTGTTTCAGCGTGGACATCGACGAGTAGTTTTGGGGTTCCCAGGTAGCAGCCTGGAATCTATGGGCTGGGACGTCGCTTTATGTTGCGGCCTCTTAGGCCTTTTTGGTTCTTGTTGATTAGCAACATAGTTTGCCTTCCGTTGTCTGATGTAATGTTGGGTCATGTGACCTCTGGTTGTAAAGCTATACTCTAGTAATACATGTTTAATACAATTTCTTTGTCTAGAGTGTTGCTCTGATCGGTTGTTGGTTTCGAGCTCATTGTTATACAGTTTTCGCTATGCCTGCATAGTTATCGCAGTCGAGGGGTTGTGGAGCCGATGATCCATGTCCGAGCCCGCCTGCTGATGTGATTCGGCCTGGGGAGAGGTAACCCCAGTAACCCTCGATTGTTGTTGCACTTTCTGGACACATAGCAGCTCTGTATAACTTTGGTCCCGTTCCTTCAGTTTCATCCGACTCGTGGACGCTTGGGTATACATATCTTGTTATGACTAGCATGGACACAAGGAGTAGTAGACCGGGGATCCGGACTACGTGCCGATGAATCCGGTCTGCCTGCCGTTGTTTGTTGCGGCCGGAGCTGGCAACCCTGAAGCCCTTGTGAGTCCATTACTAGGAGCGCATGACAGTTTGTATGTCTCTGGGTCCGGGATCTGACAAATACTTAATGATGCTCATGATAAGATACATGCAAGATACTGTCCCTTAATAGCTATGCAAACCATGAAGACATAACAACATATTAATAATAAACAACATGAAGCATAACTATTTGCAAGATTGAAGTATTCATAATAGGATCTGATAAAGTTGTATCTCTCTTGCCCTTAAGTGTGGGAAAAAACATAAATGCCAGGGCACCTATGAAGTTCAAGGGAAGACTAGAAGTAAAGATATCAAAGATACAAGTATCAAAATTATACCACAATCAACCGTACTTTGGGACAAACACATCACACTAAGAATGACCATTGTGCTCTCAAGAAAGTGCTCAAATAATATGATGGAGACTCAACATAAAAGTAAAAGAAAGGCCCTTCGCAGAGGGAAGCATGGACCACTCATGTGCTAGAGCTTTTTATTTTATTAAACATAGGTATTGAAAACATTTTGAGAGAGGTGTATGCTTATGTCAACGAATGGTAAATAGACAATATAGTACGTCACAAGCTAATTGGATTCACAAGAGCGGCTCCCATGTGAAGGGCGCATCTGGGTAGAAGGTCATCTCTCTTTCTCTTTTGTTTACACAATTATGCTTTGACTGATAAATCAAGGGCAAAAAGAGTGAAGAGAATTTGTGTGTATTAATTTGGGGCTGGGCACCCCGCTGCCAGCTCTTCTATCATTTGGATAAGCGGATGAAGCCACTAGTCCAGGGTGTGAAATCCCATCAACAAGTGAGATAAAGATTCTCTATTTACGTCCTCATGAGCTAAAACAGGGGCACAAAACAGGAATAATTTTTAGCAGGTTTTAAAGGTAGCACATGAGCAATTTACTTGGAGTGGCGGTTAAATACCACATATAGGTAGGTATGGTGGACACATTTGGCAAACTTTGATTTTTTGGGAGTTGGATGCACGAGTAGAGCTCATACTCAGTACAGGTGAAGGCTAGCAAATAGACATGGAGCGACAATCAAGAGAGGAACAACTATCATAATCATGTTTGCGACAAAGTAAAATTAACTGAGGCATAAAATTGATACTAGAACTCTGAGGCAAAATAAATCATCGAGGCTTATTGACTTTTTGTTTTCAGTCTTAGCATGCGTGAGCATGTGCCAAGTCGATTCAAATGAAACAGTCAGAGGAGGCTACCACAATACCATGTCCTTCTACGAATAGAACAATGCGAACAAATATTTATATGACATGTCATTTACCATTAATAAATTGGAACAAAACATGAGAGAGCATGAACTATTAAGCATCCATTAAGTCACATATATCTTATACGAACAAACTAAGCATGCTCACATAGATGGATATATGTACAAAAAATAAAGCAAATAGAGTTCATACCAGACTCTCACCACAACTTGAATTGTCGTAGATCGTCATTATTGCTCTTCACTTGTGGCTCGAATAATATATAATGAAAACCAAGCTCCAATGGAGTCACGAACGACTGTTGAACTCTGCAACAAACTTTACAAAACCAAAGAAGAACAACAAATATTTTTGAGGTTTTCAATTAAAACAAGAACAGAAAGAGAACAAGCAGACAAAGCAAAATATTTTTGGATTTTTTAATATTAAACTGCAACTTAAAGATAAAGCAAACCAAATAAAGAAACTAAAGAGGAAAACAAAGAGAAGCAATAGAAATATTTTTGGTCTTTTTGTGCTTTGGAAAGCGAAAACAAAACAATAAAACCAAAAGAAGAGAAAGAAACGAAAACAAATGAAAGAAAAGAAAACATGGATATACAAAGAACCGACCGAACATGATATATAAACGAGTGTGATGTCGGTATACCTCCCCCCAAGCTTAGGATTTTGTCCTAAGTGGAGATCAATCAAAGCGCGGAAAATATCCCCACTGCGGTGGGTCGTCCCTCGCGTGGTCGTACTCGGGCGCCCAAGAAGAAGCTGAAGCAGCTGGCGCATAGTCATAACCGGGGTGCTGGTATGGAATCCCCGTGGCGTCGTAGGGCTGGGCGAAATCACCATCGCCCCCCTCGTCGGTATCCTCTCCTTGCTGGGGGTGATGCTCAAGGTATGTGTCCATCTCACTCTCGGAAAGCTCCCATCCTTGCCTGTTATTAAAATTAAACAAAAGAGGTGCATGCAAAAGTACTTCCCTAATAGTATAAAAAACTCTCCATCCGGATTTTTTGGATAGAGTTAATTCAAAAGATAAATTATGTAAGTGATCATGGGTAGAAAGAAACTTATGTTGAACCATGGAAACAATATTAAGCCTCTCTATAGGAAACTGCAAGTCTAGAGGGTGTGGCTCCAAACCATGCAAAGCTAGCAAGCGCGAGGCAATGAGACCTCCACAAACTCCGGCCTTCTCACGGTTATGTGAGAGACGATGAGAAATCAAAGCGCCAAAATTATAAGACCTATCACATCTTAAGGCGGCTGCAATAAACGCCAAATCATAGACAGATAGCTTGCTAGTAGTTTTTCTAGCTAACACACATTTAGAAATAAAGTAGGCAAAGTATCGAATGCTAGGGAGTTGAATTTCACGAATTTTACCACTCCCCCCTGTGAAGCTTCTGCCTTGGCAAATATCTCCATATAAATCAAGTAGTGGTTTGGGCTGCCCACTTATCTTCTCACAAGACCCCCACTCAGGTACCTTAATAGTTGCACAGAAAACACTAAAAGGCAGGCTCACAGCTTTATTGTAAATTTTATAATGGACCATTGGGTTAGTTGGAGACCATTTAAAACAAAAATCCTGCACCACATACATAGTTAGTTTCACATATTGGACAGGCTCATCATCAATGAAACGGTCCAAGCCTGCATTACGCACTAAAGTGTTAAAATCATGCGAAATTTCTGTAATCCTCATGAATTTCTGACACGGATAGATTGATGGAAACACCCTCTCTTCACGGTGCACGAGCATGACCTCATGCACCTCCAACTAATGCTGGTTTAGTTGATAAGCATTGTGCTCCATCTCTAAAAATTTTCAACAATCATCACAAAAATTAATTTCAAGCAACTATAAGGTGGAGACTACCATAGGGACTTATATGAGAGCTAAACATACATCAAAACTTTATTATTTCTACTCAAATCAAGCATGCAAACTCACATAAGCTGTCACCTACTGTGGAAAAAACTCAAGAAATACTTCACTAAACAAAATTCTACTTGGATCATCGAAGGAGTCACATACCGGAGATCAAACACACCAAAAATTAGCACAAATGATGGGCTGAAGAAGGAGATTGAAAATCCATAGGAAGAACACCAAGAACACGGGATCCAGGAAATGTTTTCAGTTTCGGAGGTGAGAGAGAAGACTTGGGCAGTGGAGAGAATAAGTGGAGGGCCAGGGGGGCCCACACCATGTGTTGGCGCCACCAGGGGCTAGCCGCGCCACCTTGTGGTGTGCCTAACTGGTGGGTCCCCCTGGGGCCTCCAGGTGGCTCTCTGCCTCATTTTTGACGTAAAAAATTATTATAATTTTTCTGGAATTTTTCGAGAAACTTTATTTTTGAGGTATTTCCAGAATTTTAATAATTAATAAAAACCGAGAAAACGAAAGTGAAAAGATGGAAAACAAAACTAAAACTAGCACTACAGAGGTTCTATGACACTCTAGTGGAAGAATATCCAAACAAAACAAAGGTGGTAGTGGTGAAAACAAAAGTATGGATGGTGAAAACATGCATAACTTCAGTAATCAGGGTGAAAACATCAGGAAACCATGCATAAAGATGGTGGAAAACATGATTGTACTCAAGTAGCAATGTGATAACAGAAGTAAACATGGTGAAAACATAATGGGGAAGGTGAAAACATAGTGAAAACATTGCCCACTTCATTTAAAATCATTTTGTTAACAAGGGTGATCAAGTCTTGCTACCAAAATAATTTTATATGAAACAAAACTTTGTTTCTCACTAAATACTCATGTTACCTCAACCTTGATAGACATGGTCCCAATCATACTAATTTCATATTCTTTTGGTGGTGCTGGAATGGGACAATAAAATTCTCCAATCTTGATGGTCTCAATATTTTCAATGGAATTTAGACCATGTTTTCTATCAATCTTCTTGGGAAAATAAACAGTGTGCTCTTTATCATTAACATTAAAAGTAAATTTTCCTTGATTCCAATCAATAACAGCCCCTGCAGTATTAAGAAAAGGTCTCCCAAGAATAATAGACATATTATCATCTTGAGGTATTTACAACACAACAAAGTCAGTTAATATCAGACAATTATTAGCAACTTGAACAAGAACATCCTCACATATACCCACAGGAATAGCAGTAGAATTATCAGCCATTTTCAAAGATATATTAGTTGGTGTCAATTTTTCTAGGAGAAGTCTTTTATAGAGAGTAAAAGGCATGACACTAACTCGAGCTCCCAAATCACACAAAGCAGTTCTAATATAATTATTTTTAATAGAAGAGGGAATAGTTGGTATACCATGATCTCCAAGCTTCTCAGGAACCTTGCCATTAAAAGAGTAATTAGCAAGCATAGTGGATATTTCCTCATTAGGAATCTTCCTTTTGTTAGAGACGATATCTTTCATATACTTTGCATAAGGAGGCAATTTAATAGCATCAGTTAAAGGAATTTGCAAGAACAAAGGTTTCATCCATTCACAAAACTTGTTATAATGTTCTTCTTCCTTAGATTTATGTTTCTTATTAGGAAAAGGCATTGGTTTTTGTACCCAAGGTTCTCTCTCATTACCATGTTTATTAGCAATGAAATCTTCCTTAGTATACTTTGCAGGTTTAGTTTGCTTTTCAGGTTCAGCTACAGGTTCTACTTTATCAGAAGCATCATTCTTTTCATTACCACTTTCAGTTTCAGCATCAGAGATATATATACTATTAGGATCTTTAGCAAGTTCAGAGGATTCTACATCAGTTTTATGTTTCTTCTTCTTTCTCTTCTTAGTATGAATAACATTATCATTAGTTTGCTGAGAATCTTGTTCAATTCTTTTAGGGTGTCCCTCAGGATATAAAGGATCTTGTGTAGCAATACCATTTCTAGTTCTTATTTCATAGGCATGTTTTTCTTTAGAAGCATTAACTAGCAAATCTTTTTGCACTTTAGCAAGTTGATCAATTTGAGTTTGAACCATTTGAAAATGTTTGACAAGAATTTTAACATCATTAGAGGTTCTTTCTATAATACCATGCAAATTATCAATAGCCCTAGAGTTTTCCATAAGGTGATTTTGCACTCTCATATTAAAATTATCTTGCTTGATAGCATAATTATCAAATTCATCTAAACATTGACCAGGAGGTTTGTTATAGGGAATATCTCTACTATCAAAATATTGGAGAGAGTGTACCTCAATGGTGGATGAGTGAGGGATTGGCTTACATAATTGTTCTATAGGTGGAAGATTCTTCACATCTTCAGATTTAATACCCCTCTCTTTAAGAGATTTCTTGGCTTCTCTCATCACTTCATCATTTAATTCAATCATTCCCCTCTTCTTGGGTGTTGGTGTTGATACTGGAGTAGGAGTCGGCTCAGGCTCAATCATAGTCCAATCATCATGATTTTGGCTTATTTCAGCCATTAATTCCGCAGCTTCTTCTGGAGTTATTTGCCTGAAAACACAACTAGCACAACTATCCAGGTATGTCCTAGATTCAACAGTTAGTCCATTATAGAATATATCAAGAATTTTATTATTTTCTAGCTTATGCCCAGGTGTATCCCTAACTAAAGAACATAACCTTGCCCAAGATACATGCAATTTCTCTTCTTCTAATTGCTTGAAATTAAATATATTTTGTAAAGCAGCATGTTGAGCACTAGCAGGAAAATATTTTTGAAAGAAAACATTAACCAAACCAATAGGACTATCAATAGATCCAGGAGACAAATTGTTAAACCAAGGTTTAGCTCCATCTTTTAATGAGAAAGGGAATATTTTAGTAACAAAATAGCTACGTTTCTTAAGATCATTAGAGAATAAACTACTCAAAGAGGAGAGCTCATTCATATGTTTCATAGCACTTTCATTTTCAGTACCACAAAAAGGTTCTTTCTCAACAATAGATATATAAGATAAATCAAGAGAGAAATCATAATCCTTATCCCTAATATTAATGGAGAAGTGGCAAACTTAGCATCAGGAGATAATTTATATTTAACAACACGACTTTCAATAAGACTCATAACAGCATCATTATCCTTCATAAAATGTATTTCATCAATAAGATCATCATCAAGATCAATATAGGAATCATCTAAATCATCACTAGGGTTCTCTATAAGCTCAGGTGAAACAGCAGGAGTAACATGACTTTTATCAGGAGTTTCAGTGTTTGCAATATTTTTAGCTTTAGCAATAGTAGCATCTAAGAAAGGACCGAGAGAACCACTCTCATCAAGCACATTAGAAGCATCATCAAAAGTATCAGAAGTATTTTCAGATTCAGCAGAAGTAGCATGTGTAGCATGTGGTGGTGTAAGCAGCTTACTCATAACAGACGGTGAATCAAGAGCAATCGAGGTGTTCAGAGTTGTACCTATTCTTGTAGTGGATGGTAATATAGGAAACTTTCCATCACGAGTCTTACCCATGATGAATGATGGCAGTAGATAATAATTATACTCTCCGGTGAGCTCGCAAATAAAGCTATGCTCCCCGGCAACAGCGCGAGAAAATAGTCTTGATGACCCACAAGTATAGGGGATCGCAACAGTGTTCGAGGGAAGTAAAACCCAAATTTATTGATTCGACACAAGGGGAGCCAAAGAATATTTGTGAGCCTTAACAAGTGATTTGTCAATCCACCTGCACCTGAAAGTACTTTTGTTCGCAGTGGTTTATCAGTAGTAACAGTTTTGTAGCAGCAGAAGTAGTGAAATAATAGCAGTAGTGAGATGAAAACAGCAGCAGTGGTGATTGGAGTAAACAGCGGGATTAAATATTGTAGGCATAGGGATGGATGAACGGGCGTTTCATGGATAAAATAGTTCATATAATGATCAAGTCATGGGCATTGCAGATAAATAAGATAAAGCATCCAAGCACTAAGTAACCATAGTCATGTGTTCCATAAATAGTTGTACGTGCTCGCAATGAGAACTTGTACAACATCTTTTGTCCTACCAGCCCGTTTTCAGCGGGGCCTCAAGGGAACTACTGGTAATTAAGGTGTTCCTTTTAATAGAACAACGGAGCAAAGCATTAACACTCTGTGAACACATGTGATCCTCACATCGCAGCCATCCCCTCCGGTTGTCCCAATTTCTGTCACTTCGAGGCCTCGGGTTCCGGACAACGATATGTGTAAACAACTTGCAGGTATGATCAAGAAACAATAATTATCATCGTGATTCAATAACATGTTCAGATCTGAGATCATGGCACTCGGGCCCAAAGTGGCAAGCATTAAGCATAACAAGTTGCAACAATGATAATAGCACTAATAGAGGATACTAGGCACTATGCCCTAATAATCACGACATTATTACATGAACGATCTCATCCAATCCCTACCATCCCCTTCAGCCTACAGCGGGAATTACTCACACATGGATGGGAGAAACATGGATGGTCGATGGATAGGCGTCGGTGATGACGATGGCGATGATCTCCTCCACTTCCCGTCCCGACAGGGTGCCAGAACAGGAACTTCTGATCCCCGAATCGAGGTTCGGGACGGCGGCGGTGTTTCTATGGAATATGACGAACCCCCTCGGGTTGTAGGGTTGGAGGCTACTTGTAGTCGAAAGGGGAGTCTAAGGGGGGCTCTGGGTGGCCCACACCCTATGCTGGCGTGGCCAAGGGGGGGGCGCCGGGGGGTGTGGCCACCCTATGGATCTTCTCCTGGCCCCCTTCTGGCTCCCGGGGTCTTCTGGTGTGAAAACACCAATGGGGTCTTTTCTGGGCAATTTCCTGAAAGTTGTTTTTTCTGCACAAAAACAAGACACCAAGGTAATTCTGCTGAAAACAGCGTTAGTCCGTGTTAGTTGTATTCAAAACACACAAGTTTAGAGGAAAACAATAAGAAAAGTGTTCGGAAAAGGATATACGTTTTCGACGTATCATAAGCCTAGGCTTAGCATCTTTCTTTTCCATAAGGTACTTAATAGCAACATGATCAGTACAAATAGTAATTTTAGAATCAACAATATACTGCCTAAATTTATCACAAGCAAAAACTACAGCTAGGAACTCTTTCTCAGTGTTAGCATAATTCTTTTGAGCAGCATCAAGAGTTTTACTAGCATAATGAATAACATTCAACTTCTGTCCAAGAACATCACCTACAGCATAATCACTGTTGGGAATATGCCCTAGAGGCAATCTTGTATGATGTAATTCCCAATGTATTCATAAAGATATTAAGTCGTCCTTGTTTTGAACATGTGATATATGTCATTGAATATGTGATTCGATTGAGGAACCATGTATTCATGTTGTTCATACTAAATTGTCCTTGGTCATTAAGGTTGTGCTGGACATACACCCTAGACTAATGTGAGTGTTGGCTGATGACTCGGTTCCACTTGTCATGGGCATAACGTTGCCATTCCAACGTTCATAGACTTGGCTAAAGAGTTTAGCAAGTCGGACTGACCCATATTGAGATGCAACGAGTAAGTCGTCATTTGCATGTCTCAATCAATTTAATCCTTAGACCTGAGGTTGTCGCACAATCGAGTTGTGGATCACCGACTGACGAAGGGATGAACCCTGGACCTATCGGGTAAGGATACCCGGTCCAAGGCCCAAGACTTAAGCCCAAGAGGAGATGCCATGTACTATTCTAGAAGGCCCAATTGAAGCCCACCCGCAAGGCCTTGCGGGTCAAGTTAGGAAACTTGTAACCGACTTAGGTTAGGGTTTGAGTCCCCCCGGGTATGGTTTGGGACCATGCCACCTATATAAGGCCAGGAGAACCACTAGGAGGGGGACAAGAAACATCGCACCACCAAAACCACGAGATCGAGATCATACTCTCGACTTGAGCAACCACCCATTGTAACCGATCTACTTGTGAATAAAGATCGACAGAAGCAGGAGTAAGGGTTTTACCTCTACGAGGGCCCCGAACCTGGGTAAATCGTGCCCCTGTTTAGCCGATGATTGGCACCAGCGCCCACAGGTTCTCCTAATCGAAACCCTATGGGTTCACTCGAGGGACTTGTTGAGATGCAGATTCGACAATTGGCGCCGTCTGTGGGAACAGCGGGCGCTGGATCTCCGACATCTTCGGCCTCATCGACGACCAACTCACGCTGGAACCCCACAACTTCGACTCCAACCAATCCGATCCGAATCGGATCGGTCATCATTGCCCCTCACTCGCCGGAACCACGCCCGGTATTTAGCGACTTGGAGAAGAGTATCACCCTGACGTTCGGGAGCTTCCATTTCTATGCCAACAAGGACGGAATTCTTCACTTCCCCGAGCAAACCAATCTCGAAGGATCGGGATCTGGGTCGATCTCTAGCCCAGGAGCTGTCGATTCGCGACCCTACCACGCGGATCGCGACTTGGCGAAAAGCGGCAAATCAATCCGCCTCAACACCAGCAACTTCCATACCCTCTCCACAGAGGAACCTTCTCGGGTCAGGAAAGCCTTTCAAACTACGCCTAGCACCCGCGAGCCGTATCTAGCTCAGGTCTGCATGGCAGGATCAGGAGATCCACCCGAAGAAACTGAGAACAGCACAAGGGAACGCGCTACCATCAGCGTCTCACGAGCCGCTTGCGATCGGGCAAAGGAGGCCATCCGCACAAGAAAACCACTAGAACTCGGATCTCCTCATGAAGATATGACCGCCTACACTATCATCTAGTGAGAGCAGCTACTTTAATCAAGGAATCTCGCATAGATCTAGCCGCGCGGAAGAGATTAGCAGACGAGTCAAGCCAGCGCCGAGCCGCGCTATCCAAAACACCTTCTGTCGGGAATCGTCCCGCAAGAAAAGGATACGTCTCAAGAACCGCGACCATGAATGGTGAGTCCCTGACTGGAATCAGCAAGTCACTCGAGGCTTCCCTTATGCGCGTCGACGAGGATGGAAAAGTCTATCCGCAAACTCCCGCCGCCGCTGTGCTTGCTGCAGCCACCTACATGCAGACAAATCAACTAGGGGAGAACGACCCCCCGTGCAGAGCAATACAAGCAAGTCCAGAAAGGATTAGGCATGGCAGCCGCAAGACTCTCCTCCTATGATCGCAAAAAAGCAGCAGAACAAAAAGATAAGTAAACACCGCGCATGCATAGGAGCACATCGCCCAGAAAGGAAAAATCACCCCGTCGCGCCCGAGGAAAAGAAGCCCGACGACGCGGTGATAGTCCGAGTAGCAGCGAGGGCAGCCCAAGGGATCGAGATCGCAGCTCGCGACATCGCAGCAAGGAGCCAAGGAAGGAAACCGATCGTGATCAGCCAGGATACAACGCGCGATCAGACATCGTGCAAAATAAGGTGGACAAAGCACGAGCAGCAAGGAACCGCGCACGTTCCCCATCCACCTCTTCTGATGACGAGACCTGCGGCGCACTATGCTTTGCTCGCAGCATCCGCGAGGCGCCTCTACCCAAACGATTCAAGCTTAGTACGGAAGTGACGAAATACGACGGTTCACTCGAACCTTCGTCCTGGCTGTCAGATTACCTCACGGCAGTAAAATGCCAACGTGGGAACAAAAACACAGCTATGCAGTACCTCAACTTGCACCTTGTAGGAGCATCACGCAGCTGGCTCGAGGCGAGACCAAAGGCTTGCTACGGGTCGTGGGACGATCTACATTTTGACTTCTGCAAGAACTTCCAGGCAACATACAAAAGACCAGTGACCATCAAGGAACTGTGAGCCTGCAAGCAAAAGAGTGGCGAGTCCACTCGCGAATATATCCAGCGATGGACTACACTTAGGAACACAGCAGGGAACATATCTGAGGAAGTGGCAGTCGAAGCTTTCGCGAAGGGCGCTCGACGAACTGCTTTCAGAGAAGAACTGGGACGAGCCACGCCCAAAACTATTGGAGAGCTAATGATTATAGCAGACAGATGGGCCAACGGAGAAGACGCGGTGCGCAACGAGAAGGCATCTTCGCCAGCACCCGAAGACGACCGTCATGGTTGAAAGTAAAGGAGGAAATATTATGATCATGACGATCGAGAAGAACTAGTGGCAGCGGAATTCACGTGAAATCGCGATAGTGGACGCCGTGGAAGTCGCGAATGGAAGCCGAAAACAGAGGATAAAACTCCCGAGGAGGACCTCGACGTTTACTGCACGCTACATCTATTTACAGATAAGCGCACAGGCAAAACCAAGGCAACACACCTTCTCATGGACTGCCGAAAATTCATCGACATACACGAGGCCTTCTTGAAGAAAAACAGAGCAGCAGTCAGCCAAGGCTACCCGCAGCTCCCAAGAGGAGGAAACCAAGGATTCCACCCACCACAACCCCTACCACCACCGGGAAACCAAAACGCGGTGCTAGCCGCACTACCTGCGCCACCTGCCGCAAACGAGGGAGGCAACGCATACCCGAACCCAGCGGGACTTTTAGGCATGATACAAAAAGTCTGTCCATCGCGCAGGGTCCAGAAGACGAACATACGACAAATATGCATGGCTGTGCAAGCCCCACCGACAAAGCCCGAGTACCTGAAGATGGCAGATCAACCAATAATTTTCTCCAAGGAAGACCAGCCCCCACGGGTCTATCGACCAGGGCACGCTGCACTAGTCATCCAAGCGCAAATTGGCAACTACGAGCTGGCTCGCGTGTTCATGGACGAAGGCAGCGGAATCAACATCATCTACGCGGACACACTCCATGGGATGAACAGGAATTTGGACGGACTCGCAGAATCAGAAACATCTTTCACGGGATAGTTCCAGGAAAGGCGACCCGCCGACTCGGAACAATCAATCTGGAGGTGGTGCTAGGCAACCGAAGCAATTACAGGCGAGAATTTCTCGACTTCGAAGTAGTCGCCTGGCCTTCACAGTACCACACCATTCTTGGTCGAACAGCATTCGCAAGATTCATGGCAGTACCACACTACGCCTATTTGAATCTCAAGCTAACCGGGGAGTATGGCACAATCACCATTGACGGTGACTTCCAAAAATCTAACAAGTGCGACATCGAGTTCAACGAAATCGCTAAATCTTTCGGGATGCGGGAAGAACTGGTGGAGATAGCAAAACCCACGGACCACTCCGTGATGCCCCTTACGAAGAAGAACGCCCCAGAGCTCGAGTTCAGTGCAAACAGTGATACCCGCAAGCATCAAGTGCACCCGACAGACTCCACGAAGACGGCGATGGTGTCCACCACCCTCTCGCTGGCATAGGAAGGCGCGCTCGTCAAACTCCTCTGTGAGTACTGGGAAATTTTCGCCTGGCAACCTTCAGATATGCCAGGGATACACAGGTAGTTCGCCGAGCACTCACTCGAAGTGTTCAAAGACGCCAAGCCCATCAAGCAGACCACTCGACGGTTCTTAGATCCCAAGCAAAAAGCGCTTGGAGAAGAAGTGAACAGACTACTCGCAGCAAAATTCATCAGAGAGATAAAAATATCCTCTTGGTTAGCAAACCCAGTGCTGGTCCCGAAGAAGAATACTGAGATCCTTCACGTGTGTATCGACTACACGTTGCTGAATAAAAACTACCCCAAGGATAACTTTCCCCTCCCGCGTAACGACCAGATCGTGGACTCCACTACAGGCTGCCAACGCCTCTCCTTCCTAGATGCCTACTCGGGATATAATCAGATTAGGATGAAGAAGGAAGACGAAGAAAAAACATCATTCATCACACCTCACGGTGTCTACTGCTACACGACAATGCCTTTTGGGCTAAAAAACGTAGGCGCTACATATGAGCGCTGCATGCAAAAATGCCTCGCCAAGCTCATTGGCAAGAACATACAAGTGTATGTTGACGACATTGTCATCAAGACTCGAGTAGAGGACACGCTCCTCGAGGATATCAGAGAAACTTTTGATGCTCTGAACGCATACGGGATCAAGCTCAACCCCACAAAATGCGTCTTCGTGTCCGCCAGAGGAATTGAGGCCAACCCATAGAAAATACAAGCGATCTTAACAATGAAGGAGCCAACCAATCTTCGCGGCGTGCAACCGCTCACAGGGCGATTAGCCGCCTTGTGCAGGTTCATTGCACGATTGGGCGAGCAAGCATTACCCTTCTACAAGCTGTTGAAGAAGACAGATAAATTCGAGTGGACACCCGAAGCAAAAAAGGTATTCGCAGACCTAAAGCGAGCACTACAGAGTAGGCGTGTTCTGCAACACCACATGAACGGGAGCCACTATACTTATACCTAGCCGCAACAAATCAAGTCATCAGAACGGCAATCGTGGTCGAGTGACCCGAGGACGGCAATGCGTATGGAGTTCAACGACCAATCTACTACATCAGCGAGGTGCTTTCGCCGTGCAAACAACGATACCTCTACTACCAGAAGCTCGCATACGGGGTCGTCCTCACAGCCCGAAAGCTCAAGCATTACTTCCAGGAACATACCGTCACGGTGCTAAACGACGCATCACTCGATACCATCATGAACAATCCCATGGCATCCGGAAGAATTGCAAAATGGAGCATTGGGCTAGGCGCCTGGGATATCATATACGCAGGACACAATTCCGTGAAATCACAAGTGCTCGTAGAATTTCTAAGCGAGTGGACAGAATTGCAAACACCAGGTCCACCAGAATACACGAGTAACTGGATCATGTACTTAGACGGATCCAAAAGGAACGAAGGAGCTGGAGCTGGGATCGTCCTCATATCCCCTAGGGGAGACAAGTTGCAGTACGTCCTAAGACTGGACTTCCCACCCAATGATCCATCATCCAACAATGACGCAGAATACGAGGCCCTGCTACATGTCATGAAGATGGCGATTGCATGCGGAGCTACCCGATTGATGATTTATGGAGACTCCAACCTCATCGTACAACAGACAGACTATGAAGGAATGCGACGCTGTCGCAGAAAACATGATTGCTTATCGGGACATGTATAATCTACTCGAAGGTAGCTTCAAAGGGTGTGAGCTGAAACACATCGCAAGGTCCAGCAACGAAGAAGCAGATAGGCTGGCCAACATGGGGTCCACAAACTCACCCATACCGCCTGGAATATATTTCGAGAGGATGATCAAACGTTCAGTAAAAGTCAAAAAAGACTGCGGAAGCACCCGCAACATTGGAGACAGAGGTCAGCCTGCAAATTGCTATAATCGAGCTCAATCACAGTATTTCAAGACAAGTTTTTCTGGTCGAGCCAGTCTGGACGCAGAAATACCTCGACTACTTGTCCAACAAACAGCTCCCAACAGACATTTGCGAGGCTCGACAGATAGTACGTCGCAACAAAACTTTCCGGGTGCTCAACGAAGAATTATACAAACAGAGCATCTCAGGAATATTGCAGAGATGCATAGCACCCGAGGATGGCAAGGAATTGCTGCGAGACATACACCAAGGAGATTGCGGACACCACGCCAGCTGGAAGGCAATCGTGGGCAAAGCTTTTCGAGCAGGATTCTACTGGCTCACAGCGGCCAGAGACGCAAAGGACCTAGTCGACAAATGCAACGCTTGTCAACGATTTGTGCCAAGCCGCACGCCCCAGCCACGGAACTACACATGATACCAATTGCCTGGCCCTTTGCACAGTGGGGGCTAGACATGGTAGGACCATTACGCAAGTCCACACCCAGAGGATATACGCACCTGCTCGTAGCAGTTGACAAATTCACAAAGTGGATCGAAGCCATGCCAGTCACCTCGGCCAGCGCCCAATGCACCGTAAAATTCCTCGACTCCATTGTGTGCAGATTTGGCATACCACACAATATCATCACCGACAACGGAAGCAATTTCACAGCGAAGGAAACACAGCGGTTCTGCGAAGAGAAGGGAATCACCCTCAGCTTCGCCTCAGTGGCTCACCCACAAACCAATGGTCAGGTCGAACGATCCAACAGATTCATCTCAGCTGGCATAAAGAAACGGCTACTCGATCGCCTGCACCCAGCGGCATGGCATTGGGCAGAGGAGTTACCCTCCGTACTATGGAGCCTCCGCACAACCCCAAATCGATCAACAAACTACACGCCATTTTTCATGGTATACGTAGCTGAAGCCGGCCTACCCGAAGATGTCAAATTCAGCGCACCCTGAGTCGTCACATACAGCGAGGAAACCTCGAACAGGGCACTCGTAGAAGACGTGGACGCACTCGATGAAATTCGAGATATCGCACTCGCAAGATCGCGGTATACCAGCAATCACTGCGCAATTACCATAGTCGTCGCATACGCCACAGATCCTTCGTGGTAGGCGACCTGGTGTTGCGGCTCAAGCAAAAAGAAGGACACAAGCTAGAGCCACCATGGGAAGGACCCTTCATCATACATGAAGTTATCCCAGGAGGCGCCTATCGACTGAAGAACTCCGAGACTGGTGGCATCTACTCCAACCCATGGAACGTTGCGCACCTCCGCAAATTCTATCCTTAGGATTCTCTCATTCATGAAATAAGGCTATACTAGCCATCTTGTAGCTCGACGAAATACATGGCTTCTCAGTCTTTTCAATAAAAACACATGGTTTCTCAACCATAGCTATTCACATTTTTCATTTTACACGCTGAACAACAGGTACACACCCCAAACACACGGGGGCTACGCCTAATCAAAGTATCACAATTTTTTTTACAAATACAAGGGTATAGAAAAGGCTCTCACCCTATAAATACATCTTATAAAGTTTCGAGTGAACTATACAAGACAACAGGATATCTACATCCTACAATTACATACAACGACGAGCAGTTTCCTCGGCTAACACTCGATCAACCTGTTCAGCAGTAAGTCGAATAATTTCTTCTGCTGCAGGACGGACGATTGCATAATGAGGGGTCATATCGACTGGGGCATTAGGAAGCCTAGCCACAGACACAAAATTGACCTCAGGATGCCATAACCGGAAAAAAGCAAGTGCTACTACGGATCCGCAGATCAGCTGTTGGCGGACGCACTCGCAAACTTCACCCATCCGACCAAAAATTCTGAGCAGATGGCTTAAATCTTCTGGACCTCTCTCCAGCGGATAGAAAGCACGGTTCATAGCTATCAGAGCATCGTGACAGGAATCAACGAGTATCTTCGCCTGGCCTACACGATACTTCAAAGTAGCCAGAATGAAGCCTCGACTGCGGTCGGACCAGAAGTTGTTTGCATGTGGTTTAGAGCTACCGGCTTCATGAGCAATATGGTTATCTACCCAATGCGCTTCACAAATACCGTTAGGCTCAACAACTACGAAGAAAGGTACAACAGAGTTAAACGGTGAAAAAGAGGTAATCAAACAAAAGTACTAGGGGGCTCGCATGCTTACAAATCATATCTTTGACAACAGCTGCCAGCTCTTCCATCACGAACTATTCACGCTCGGCTGCAAGTTATCATTTCGACTTGGCCACATCAGGCACTCCACGCAAAGCTTTCAACTTGCGTTCGCCATCCGCGACGCGATCACGAAGAGAGACAAAGGTACTAGCAGCGGCAACAAGGGGATCCAATCGCACAACAGATCCACTCGAAGACTCGACGCTAGCACCTACTACCTGGAAAGAGATGAAGAAAGTTAAGATACACTTCAAGATTCCCCACTCGAGAAAAACACCACCTACTTAACAGGTGCTTCGGGGGCTACTCCCATCGGGAGGAACTCATAAAGATCAATCGCAAATAATCACATCCCAGACATCAAAGACCACTTCGATTAAGGGCAAAATACGGGAATACATCCCAAGGTTCATTACATTGAGAGAGAAAATTGAAAGTAGTCTATCCTATGGAACTACAGAGGTACTGCCACTCGCGACAGGTTTTCCCTTGCGACTAGCACGAGCAATCAATTCAGATAGCTTCTTGTCAAGGGCTGTAGCCGGATCGCCGAAAGGACGAAGAGCTACCTTTTTGCCCCGTGGCAGCGTCGAAGGGAAGCTTTGAGTACACCTCATCCAGGCCCGCGACTCCATGCGCCAACGCAAATTGGATGGCAGTCTTCACTCCGCACTCAGACTGGGAAACCGAGTTAGCCTGAAGAAGATCATCCTCCAGGAAAACTTTCAGCAGGCCATCCAACGTGGGCGGAACCGCGACATCCACCAGAAGACGCTCGTGGAATTGCGTCAGCACTCGAATGACATCATCAACGAGGGAGCAGATCCCACTCGCGTGTCTCTGGAGCTGAGGGCAAGAATCCCTCAAGACGTCCACTCGTTGAACTCCGGGCAGCTCAAGCGCAACGCCAAGGACCTCTGCAAAAAAGCGTCATAAATTACTAAGACATCCAATTTAGTCGCAACACAGCGGAAATTAAGTGCAACTTACCCTCGAATTTCTGAGCCAGAGGGCGAATGAAGCCAACAAGATCGTTGTCCTGTTGAGCGCTAGCCTCCTCCAGTTGCTTCACCGCGTCCTGGGCCTCAGCGAGCTTCCCCTCGAAGTCAGTCGACCGCTTGCGAGAAGATTCAAGTTTCTCTCGAGCAGCCTCCAACTCGGCCTCAAGGGTTTTCACCTGAGTGACAGCATCGGCTTTCTCGACCTTCAGGAGATCAACTTGAGCTACACAGCAGTGAACTTTAGCCTAAGGGAATTTATGTGATAAAAAAGAACAAGCAAAAGGGAACAGATCAATTTACCTTGGAGAGCTTGGCCATCCGCGACGAGTCGATCACGATCCACCCGAAGGGTTACACAATCTTCCTCAGCCCAAAGTACGCGGCGACCAATGGATGCGAGAGAATCAACAAGAGACTGCAAAAACACAAGACAAAGTTCAAGTCAGAAAAACAAAAAGAAAAGAAATTGAGCCTATTCACGACTGCAAACTGTCGAGTATAGCCTCGGGGGCTACTCCCATCGGGAGCACTGCCGTGCACAAGAAAAGAAAGAAACTTAAATATTGAGTCTGTGGCCAATCACAAGCGATTGACCACAGCCTCGGTGGCTACTCCCATCGGGAGCACTGCCGTGCACCCGATAAAAATCATAAGTAAACGAAGTGGAAGATGCAAGAAAGGTGACAAGGTTTACCTGGCCTTGGGCAGGTGCGCAGAGGGTCAGCCGAGCTACCCGACGCTTCTTTCGAAGCCGAGGCTCCACCCGCAAAGCTAGGCAACTGGTAATCCGTAGCCGCAGCTGCTGGAGCTGGGCTCGGAGAATTCTGGACAGCCTTAGCAATTGGAGTTTCGCCCGCAGCAGCATCCTTTTTCTTCGCGGGTGGAACAGAGGAAGCAAACTGGCCAGGGGCTGATGGGTTGAAGCCTGTCATGAAAAAAGAACATCATAAGGAAGAGCGAGAAGAAATTTTCGACTAGAGGATGATAGGAAAGAAAGAACTCACTCATCGTCGTCGTCGTCATCCAGCATATCCGCGTTCCAAGTGGTGGGGATCTTCGACTTGGGGGCGGAAGGAGGAAGCACGTTCAAAGGAGTCACGATGAGAGGCTCGGCTGCCTTTTCAGATCCTCCACCCAAAGAATTATCTTTGGAGGTAGCTTTATCGTCCCCCTCCCTGCGGTGCTTGCGATTATGGAGGTCGCTACCCGACTCTTCCACGTCATCCGAAAAATCATGCTCAGAACTAGAGTCGGCTTTGGCAATGCTGGTGTCAAGGGGAGCCTCAAGGTTGCTTGCCAGCAAGTCCGAAGCGTCTTCAACAGAAGTTGGCGGGTAGCAGGTTGCTACCCCCATGCTCTACAGAAGGAAAGCAAGAAGAAGGAAAGAGAAAGCTCAGTCAAACAAACTCTCGAGTAACCAAAAAGTCAAAGCAGAGAAAAGAAGAACTTACATCAGATGGAGGAGGCCTTGAAGCTTTGAATGCTGCAATGGGGCAGATGGCAAAGGACTCGCCCACCTTCAGCTTGGTGATAGCCGCGATTTTCTTCTCGAATTCAACATTCGAAAGCTCTTCTCGGCTCATGCGGCTGGGGTCTTCTCTGCCCTGGTACTCCCACATGGTCGAAGGCCTCTCTCGAAGGGGCTGGATCCTATGCCTGAGGAATACACTCGCCAGATGCAAGCCGTTCAGCGCGACCCCTGCAGTCTGGTCGCGAAGAGCTGCTACCTTGGCGAGTAGCGTGGCGATGACTCGACTCTCTTCGGCCGAGAGCCTGTGCACCCAGGACTTCCTCCGCTTCAAGACAGCGAACGGGTGGAATTCATGAGTTCCACCCGCGCTATTATCAACAACGTAAAACCACTTCCTCCTCCACCCTTGCGCGGAGTCGATGAAGTGCAACTCGAAGTAGCAGCTATCCGACTTCGCCTGGATTCCAAAGCCGCCAGTGCGCAGCGTCTCTCCAAGCTCGGTCTCTACCCGCGATTTCTCGCGGAAGGCCCGCACTTTGAATAGGGCCTTCCATAGGCCCCAGTGCGGGCGGATGCCAAGGAAGCACTCGCAAAGTACGATGAAGCACGAGATGTGATGCACCGCATTTGGAGGCAAATCATGGAGCTGTATGCCATAGACATACAACAAGCCAAGAAGAAAAGTATGGAGAAGAGCGAGAGCCCGCGCGAGACGTGATCCGCAAAGATCACACGCTCGTTCGTGTGAGGGTTTGGTACCTCTTCCTTTTTGCTGAGGCGAACTCGCTTCTCGGTCTCGCAGCAGCCCCTCCCTCTGCATCTCCTTGATGCTCTTGTTCGTCATGTTGGCGGAGCACCAGTCACCTGACCGCGGGGCGGGTGGCACGGGAGCATCTTCGGGCGCCTTCGAAGAGGAGGCAGCAGCGCTGCTTTTCTTTCCTCCTGCCATGGAGCTGGTACGTGCTTGCAGAGGAGGAGATGGGCGCGAGGAAGAAGAAGGCAGGGGAGCAAATGACCGGGAGGTTTTCACTTTCCACCTAAGGACGGTATATATACACAGGGCCACTCGATCTCAGCCGTTCATCGAGCGACGTGGCACTCATCGCGGCTGCCACGCGTGAAGCGGAAACGAGGAGGCGGTGAAAGTTGTTTCGTGCCACGATCTTAACAGCAGATCATGCGCAATTACTGCACACGACTCGCTGAAAAACCGGAAACGACGTCTCGTTTCCGGTCAAAAGCTGACAAGGTGGGCCAGCATACCTGTTTTCACTTCGTCGCGTCCCATCGGGAGGAGTCAGAGCGAACAAAATGCGCTATGACGTCATTGCGCACCTCATTAGAGCCGAGAATTCCCTCGGGTAGGATCCCAGACACGAAATTTTCTTCGTATGGGTATATCAAAACGCGAAAACTCTTTCGCATAAAAGCCCCAGACGCGAAATTTTCTTTCGAATGGGCATAACAAGGTTTCCAGATACGAAAACTCTTTCGTATGGACAGAAGACTACAAAACACAAAAATATTTGTGCATAAAAAACAAAGGAGATATTTCACTAGAAATATCTCTAAACAAAACTTGTGAGTGCGTAGCTCCACTACTAGGGAAAAGGTCATGCTTGACGCACCGAAATGCCTTAGCCGTGACGCACAATGGCGCGTCACGGCTCTCACGCCGCGCCTATTGAGTTAGCCGTGACGCACCTGCTCGGTGCGCCACGCCTATCGTTACCCGTGACGCACGGCCACGGTGCGCCGCGGCTACTTTGTGGTGCGTCACGCCTAACGTCAGTGGTGCGCCACGCCTAACCTCACTGGTGCGCCGCGCCTATATAATTCCTCCACGGCTAAGTTTCCTGGTGCGTCAAGCCTATCCTTTTAGGTGCGCCACGACTATATTATGCTGTATTTTTTTTAAACACACAGTACCGTATTTATACAGGTATATACAGCTCAAATACATTAGAATATATGTAGACAAAATGGATCAAAACAGTTCTGTGACAAACAAATAATATATCATAGTTGACCATACCGCTTAGAATTCCGAATAGCTACATCAAACAGTTGATTATTTATACATAGTGTTTATCAGAGCCAAATAGATACATCAGACAGTTAATCATCGGGACCGATTACATCGATCGATGCTTCATCATCGTTACAAGTGACCTATCTAGTCGCCGATAACCTAATCATCTAGCTAGGAACCATAGCATGACGAGCGAGGCGACGACGACAAGAGCGGCGGCGAGGGTCTTCATCCACTTGTTGTTCTTCTTCTTCTGTTCCTCGAGATGGATGAAGCACCTAGCTTCCGCCGCCACTCTTGTGTTGTAGGATTTGTAGGCATTCCCTCTGAACTTGTTCACCTGCTCGAAGCAGTCTTCCGAGTGATCGTAGACTCCTGGAACCCTGCCTCTAAACACCACGTAGCACCTCGGCATCTGTAATGACAAGAAAGAAAACCAAAAACAATAGTGTGAACCAACTCTTGTAATCATCGGCATTTATTTATTCAAAAGATCGAACGAACATCACAAGTAGGACCGCAATAATAAAAAGAAAGATAATTAAGCATTGACATAATTGAGCATCTGTTACACGATGGACGATTCATAACCCTAACGATTGAGTTCAACTAATTTCAGAAAATGTAGCAAGCCTTACAATAGTTCTCACTCCTTCTGACTCATCCGCCTAGGGATTACAACGGGACAGCCCTTCGGAGTGATGAAGGGCCTTTCGTCACATGCAGTTGCTAGGTAGGTATCTATGTCGCGGTTCGGCATGGCGAACCGGCAGTGGAATGTCCCGCTCTTGTTCACCACCTCATGAACGATTTTCGTGGCAAAGCACTTCTGGATATCATATATCTCTTTTCTAACCTTGTCATCGCCGACCATCGACAAGCGGGAGGCCCATTCTTGGACTTGACTAGGCAGGGTAAGGTACTGTTGATCCCGTACGTACGCCCGCATATGATGGAGGACATAGTAGGTGTCTCTGTTACTGCATGCCGGCTGCTTGACGCACGCGAAAGTCGTCGTGTGGGTGAACACCCGAGCGCCCTGAACGACCTTCTCCCTAGCGATTCTGCCCCCCTTTGCGTGGTAGCAGGTGAGAGCATTATTCAAAACTTTCTTCACGTTGGAGTAGTCTTTCTTCACCGCACTCCCTGAGTCGATATACGTGGCATGCGAATGACTGATACAAATGCAGATGAGTGTGCATTGTGTATATCTGCGCGGAACAATCCAAACAAAGTGTTGGAAAGGAGCGATGAAAATCTAAAGAAAATCACTTTCGATTCGGCTAAGAATATTGACTTACCCGGCAAAGTAAGGCACGAGGATGTAATCCTTGGTCTGGTTCGCCAGCATGAAGTCCCGGAGATATGTCGACGCGACTACCTGGTTCCCAACGGAGCACAACACGTCGTGGCGCATGTAGAAGGGGTCCACTATCGCGATGCCCGGTGTATTATCCCTGCTGACTTGCAACGCCAGACTGAGCGAGTATAGGCGGACCATGGAGTAGTGCAGCGGATTGCTATGGAACATATCGAAGATGTCCGAAAACCGCAGTACTATCCTATCCGTGCCGGTTGATTCGACGAAGCCCAAGTCCTTTGGCACCATGGCAATGAAAACCGGGCATGATGGATCCTTGGATTCAATAAGGCGCGATTCAAGATAAAGAATGCTGTCATGCAAACTCCGCATATCCCCACTTGCGGCCTTGAGCTTGTTCTGCTTAAGCATAGGCTGACCCATCACATACACCTTCGGCGTATGCTTAGATGTAGGTGGCCCGTCCTGAACACAGAGCGACATCTTAGCAGGCTGGCTCGCAGACTTTGCGGCCTTGAATCTAGGTCCTCTTTTCCGCGGCTTCGGCGCTTTCGCAATGCACTCCTTCTCAATCTCCTCATTAGCCGCCTTACGGATTGTGCCAGGGCTGAAAATAACTCCTCCCTTCGCACTTTTCAGAGTCTCGGTGCAGGGGGCGACATCTGGAGGCGTGTCTTCCTGAGAACCGAATAGACGCTTGCAATTGGATTTATCCGCGGGAGGAGCCTCACCACGAGCATCCGTGCTATGGTAGGGTTCTTCTGGGGGAGGAGCAATGTAATCTCCGCCATCAAAGTCATCAGCGATGAAATCCATGGCATCAAGATCGTCATCCGCCGGGTGTTGTGCCATCTCCATGTCAGGGGTAGGCGACGGTGCTACGACGGTCTTGCCATGGCTCCGCTCCGGCGCTTCTAGAGGGGTTGTTTTCGAGGTGGTGCCTCGCGCCGGTAGTTCTAGAGGCGATGTCTGCGGGGTGGCGCCCCTCTTCCCCAGGCGAATCTGGCTCTTCGGCCATTCCATGTTCCAAGGTAGGCACTGGAGCAGCGTCGGGGTATCGGGGTCATCTTCTTCTGGTAGGGTTGAATGGGAGGCAACAAGTCGTCGTAGCCTGCCAGCACCCGAAGCAATCGAACTCTATATACGTCTTCGCGCACCGGCCTATTGTGGAACCTGCGGGTTGCCGGTTGAACGATCATACCCACAGCAACATCCTTCAACACGCCGTCCACTGTGTGTAGGAGAGTGCATGGAATGTCGGCGTTCTGCGGAAAACATGCAGGGCGTCAGAGATGCCAGTCTAAGGCAAAGGAAGATTGACGCTCCAACGCTTAACTATTTACCTGGCTGGTGATGGCGTCGAGCTCCTCTAGTGGCGAGGGGCCAACGACGGCGGGCGTGCTAGTGATGACTGGCGAGGGACCGCCGGCGGCGGGCGTGCAACTGATGACCATTCGGTCGTTCGTTGGTGCACGCTCTTCATTTGGCGGAGGACCGCCTATGGGCGCGCAACGGATGGTCAGGCGGCTAGAGGCGGGTGGAGTCACCATCGGCGCCGTGTTGTAGGCGGGCGGAGTCACCAGTGGGTCCGCCACCGTGGCGTTGGCCGGCGAGACTCTGGACAAGTCTATTGAGTTGATGCCCTACACGCTAGGCACCGGGCACGGCCCCACTCGACCTCCTTGATCCCATCGAGTAACCACATCGTAGAGGGTAGGCAAAACGTTGCCCATTTGTTCTGCCAAAGCTTCTTTGACAATATTCGGAGTATCGGCAACTTTGGCCTTGAGGTCTGCAATCTCGCGATCGCGGGCTTCGTCACGTTGGATATCTTCGATGGTCCTCCTTCTATTCCTTGTCGCCTCCTTGGGCTCCTTGTAGTACTCTCTGCGCTTCGTCGTCGTGCCCAAGCCACAAACTCGGCCACCTGACGGCCTTTTGTGCTTATCCTTCCCCTGCGTCACGTTCACCGCCCTGTTCAAATGGTCGTCCCACGGGCCGTGCAGCGACGGCATGGATGCCGAGGTTCCACTACTTTCGATTTCTGTGTTCTGCACAATTAGCGTGAACCGTTTAGAATTCCACCAGTACACTATGATGCAATCGACTTGATCGTCGAGAGCAAACTAATTAGGGTGGTGTATTTACTTACCAAGTTTTCATACAACTTCTTCACCTTCTCATCATCGGTAGTATACTCATTAATTAGCTACTGGGTCATATGTAAACCGGGCCCTGATGAAGTTTTTTGTCCGTGACGAGTACCTTGCGAGGTGGTCAGGGATGCCCTCTGCTGCACGTTTGGCGTCCTGCTTCTCCCAATTGGGAATTGCCGCTCTGTAACCGCCGCATCCCAGTTTGTGGGAACCTATGTTCAACCGCCGCATCTTCTGCCCCCAATCACTATTAGCCTTAGCGACTTCGCTCTCGCAAAGTAGCTTGAAGTCCCGGAGTTCAGCTTCGGTGATGTTCGACTCACTCGCTAAAACCTCCTCCAAGCTTTTTTTGGGGTTCAAGACCGCAACCATCACCCGGTGTTTCCAGTTGGCCAAGGCGGTGTTCATCTTACCAATGGCGGCATTGTTGACTGGATTCCCCTCCAGATTGTCGTTATTGTACTTAAACGGCTCTTCTGGCGGATGCAAGTACAAGTATCGTCCGTGCAGCTTTCTAAAGAGAACAACCCGATGGGTATTATCTCTTTTCCTTAGATCATCGGTGGTGATTCTGACAGTGTCCCGAACCATGCAACCAATTTGGTTTCCGAATCCTCTGACCACTAACTCGGGCGCGATAGGATACCCATTGCTATCAATTTCCGTGATCTCTTCACGGTAGGTGCGGAGACTGTTCCTTTTCCGTTTTCTCGTTGCCGTCTTCTTCTTGGCTTGGCTACCACCATCTGTCTGACCGCCGGCATCAGTGGTGTCATTTCCGCCGGAGGCGCCACTAGTGGTATCACCGGCGCCACTAGTCGTGCCGTCATCCTCCTCGCCACTGCTAGTGGCCGCGTCAGCCCCAGGATCCGCCGTCGGTTCGTATTGCTCATCTTCTTCCTCGGAGATTTCCTAGAACGGCTTAGAACCGCCGGCCTCGTCGTTGTGTGCCATGTTCTGAAGGGGGAAATTATTGGTTAATCTAAAGGCAACAAAAAATCGACATACTACTCGATCACGGGAAAACGGCTAAGTCCTAAATTCACCGAAAAATCCGGCATGACCTTTGCTAATTTTCTAACACTAGAGTGGCCGATTCTCGCCGAAACGGAAATTAATCAACATTTCGGCGAAAATGGGCAACTCATTTGAATTCCCTGCAAAGTTTTAAACGGCTCGATGGCCGGAAAGATATCCAAATTTGTTCAAGTACCAAACTGCAACACCAAGATTTCTTCCTGGCAAATTTTGACACGTCCAACAACACAACACAGTACTTGCCATTTCATATACAACACAATACTGCAACACCAAGATTTTATTTCACAATACTTGTCATTTCATATACAACAGCAGTATCCTACCTATATAAGGGAGAAATACAACAGCAACAGCAACCTAGCAACAGCATCAACCTAGCAACCTAGCAACAGCAGCAACAGCAGCCTAGCAACAGCAGTATCCTAGCTATATAAGGGAGAAATACAACAGCAGCAGCAACCTAGCAACAGCAGCAGCAGCCTAGCAACCTAGCAACAGCAGCAGCAGCCTAGCAACATGCTACATAGATACAGAGGTCCGTCTCACATGTTCATCTGAAAATTAGCATTTACCCTCCTTTATTTAGATGTTAGCATCAAAATCACTAATGCTACAATATATATGCTGGTAATTTTACTTATTTTTCTGCTAACACATAAGATGAGAAAACGCAACTTAGTAGAGTCAGCATGGATTTTTTGTAGTTGGATGTTTCCAGGCTTGGGTTTCAGATTCGACTTAACAGATTTCTCCATGTACTTAAAAGGAGAGCAAGATGAAAAATCCATGCAAACTCAAGAAATAAAATCCTATGTTGGCTTGACCTCTACTTTTTACATGACATCCCTTCTCTTTTCAGTTTATTGTAAGGTTCAGTTTCCTTCTTCTCTCCTCCTGTCACGATTTCCATCCACAAGCCAATATTTTTAAAAAACTTGCATAACAAAAAAAGGTTCTCCAAATGTAGTAACGAGTTTCAGTTTTTTATAAAAAATTGTTGCCCACCCAGTTCACTTTGTTTTCTTTAGTATAGATTACTAGAAAAGTGCAAGATTAATTACAAATTTTCTGGTTAACAACAAATTTTCATATTAATTTTTATCAGATGGTTTAATTCACAGAATATATAGCAACATTTTTTCTTAGAAGTTTTATTGCAAGAATATTCAATTTTCTTGCTGAATATTCAACAATTATATAGGGGGAATGATCCTTACCATTTTTTTTACAATTTATACATGGTTCACAGAAAATACATAGAGTGACAATCGTATCATATACTGAAAATTTGCGATTTTTGTCAAATCCATCGATATTTTGATTAACTTTAGTTTACCATCATATCAATAGAATCCCCCAAGAAACCTGGAATACATTTCCCACTTTAATTCTGTTCTCCAGTCTACTGTATACATACGAGAACCAGCGCTTGCTATCATTCTTCAGCCTAGCAAGGTCCAGTATCTCTAATAATTGACGTGTGACTGCGAGGTTGGTCCACTGGGACTTTCAGTCGAGGCATAACAGACTGAAACTGCATGCTCTCCCAGCAGGTTCAGAATTCTATGCAGAGTTCTGAATGTGTCACAGTACCTACCATCATTATTGATACAGCGAAAAGATTTAGCCTATTACGAAAAAACTACAGTAACAATTTTAGTTTTTTGGAAGTGACCATCGTTTTCTTAGTTCTCTGCTTCAATCTCAGAAAGAAACTTCGTCAGCAGCCAATAGCAGGCTGGGTTGCATATTTTTCACAGAGAAGAGAACATCGAACTACTACTATCTTGGGCGTGCTCATTGCCGTGGCCAGCGGTAGCAATGCAGCATTGATCATCCAGTACCGAACAGAGTTTTAATCTCACGATCATCACCTCATCATCATACAAACACAAGCGAAATTCCTACAAACCTTTAAGATTCACTAATACCGTGCCATCAAGGGGCGGGATCGAGGAGAAGGGGAGGGAGAGGACTAGGGGCAGCGCACCTTTGTTCGTCGGGCTTCGAGGTCGATGGAGACGGGACGACGACGGCGCGGTCGATGGAGACTACAGGGACGGCGCCAAGCTTGCTAGTCGATGGAGAGAGGGACGGCCCCAACCTCCTCTTGCTCCTTGTCGTTCTCCTGGACCTGGTCCTGCGCCTGCTCCTCCTCCTCCTAGGTCGATGCAGAGGCGAGGTCTCGGTGGTGGTGGGCGGCGACTAAAGGGAGGGCAGAGGCTAGGGCTAGGGCTTGGGGTGGTGGTGGGCGGCGACGAGAGGGAGGGCAGAGGCTAGGGCTAGGGCTTGGGGTGGTGTTGGTCGGAGGCGATAAGAGGCTAGGGCTTGGGAAGCAGGGAGGCGACGGTGGTTCAGATCGAGATCGCATGGATGTGGAAGAGGAAGAAGAGGGGAAACGGGCCAGTCCTAATAGGCGGAAGGATAGCCGTGACGCACGTAGGAGGTGTAACATCCCAAGTATGAAAAAATTCCCAACTTAGAATGTTTGTTTCTTGTTTTTGTTTCAATGCATCATGTCATCATAATGCATTCATGTGTTGAGTTTGAATTTCAAATCAGATTTCAAAACATTATGTTTCACACTTGGTCTGTTACAACTTTTTCAAATAAAACATTCAAATCAAACCATTTATTTGTTTCCAATAAACTTGATTTTCCAAATAATTAACTTGCTAAATTTTCAATACTTTCAATTGTTGCAAAATTCACTCAAATTCAATTAAAATTCAAACATCCACAAATATTTAAATTTTTTGAAAACAAAACATCATGAAACTGGACTTTTGCAATAAAGAACCCATAAAAATTTACCACCATAAAATTTTGGATCCCAAAACCCTTTCTTTTCCTTCCCTTTTCTCTTCTACAAAAAAAGAAAAAGAAAAGAAAAGGAGAAAAAGAAATAAAAATTGTAAAAGGGCTGGGGGAGGCAGCCAGGCCAGCCCAACAGCCGACCCAGCCACCTACGACCCCAGCCCGCTCGGCCTCTTCTCCCACCGCCGTACAGGGAGTCGTCATCCCTGACGACAGGAGCACCACGGCATGGACCCCTCCTACCTGCTCTCTTCCCCTCCCCTTATCAACCCCCCTCGGCCGAAAACCCTAACCCTAGCTTCCTTCTCCCTCTTCCTCCTCCACAACCGCCGCCTCCTTCTCCTCTTTTCTCTCTGTCCCCCCTCGTTCTGAACCTTTTTCTGAACTCGAAAATAGCAGCTCCAAGGCAGGAAGTTTGGCGTGATGGTGCGGTTGCTGTGATCATTCTCCGGGCGGGTTCTTCGCGGGAATGGAACCGGGACGGTGCCCTCTTCGACATTGCTGAAGACGGCGTGGACCGAGGGAGCTCCAGGCGACCGCGCCGTCCATGTTTTTCCGCCGTCGAGTCGTGGCCATCTCCTTCATGTCGCCTTCTCCCGCTCGCCCAGGCCTCGAGGTGAGCACGCCCCTGTCCCTTTCTCCTCCTCCCCCTCTGCTCCACGGTGCGCACGCGCAACACGGATCCCCCCGGCGCCCGCGCACGCCGGCCACAGCAGCAGATCGCACGGGTCGTCGCCGTCGATTTCCCTCGTCGTTGTACGGTAACTGAACCGAGTTCAGTTTCGTCAGAAACGTGCGTGCCCGTTTTACCCACCTCAAAAACATGTGCAATCGATATCTATCACAAACGCACGCATAGCCCACTGGCTCTGCCCTTGGGAGCGCAGCAGGAGGTCCCGGGATCGAATCCTTCCCCGCACGAATAAAACCACCTTTTTATCTTTTATTTTACAGATCCAGAATCAAATCTTTTTCGCACACAAGTCCCTGTAAATATTTTCTAGGTCCCTGGTTATTTTAATAAACCATAAAAATGCTTAAAACTTTGTAATTTAATAACTTTTGCTAGGAAACTCAAAATGCAAAACTTTCAACATGAAAACCACTCCATTTTAAATGCTCTACACTAATATCAACTTTATTTCTGGTTTTGAATAATTTAAAATGCTGAAAACATTTATTACTTGTTAAATGCTTTAAACATTGCAAAAATCATAACTTGGGCATAGAATTTCCAAATTCAACAAACCAAATATGTTTTCCATCCCATTTTTCATGAACTGTGCAAATACCAACTTTGTGTTCTGTTTTAAATAAATTAAATTGCTGAAAACAACTACTTCTTAATTAATGCATTTAAAATTGTCAATGTAATAACTTGCTCGTCTAAAATCCAAATTCAACAAATAAAATATGTATTCCAACTAAAATTTTGTGTTCTTTCCAAATATGAATTTTGTTATCTATTTTGAACAATTAAAATTGGTGAAAACAACAAATGCTTGTGTAACTCATTTAAGAAGCCAAATTTCATAACTTAATAAATAAAATTCCAAACTTGGTAAACAACATTTCAAATTGAAGCTAATGTTGTTTCTTATTGTTTTCATCATCCATGCATCATTCTAATCAACTTTCACATGATGGTTATTTGTAGATCACTTAATTCAACCTTAATTCTTGGGCCTTTCTATATGCAACCCAAATTGCATATGGGCCTAGTTAAATATGGTTACCATGTCAACTAGCTTATCTTTGATGCATCAATGAAATTGTCATGCATCATCCCATGTTTGTGCATTATGCCATGTTATTGATTGTTGTCTATCTTTGTTGTTTGTTTGCTTCTTCTCGAATAGACGACGACGTTGAGACAGACGAGGTTTACGATACTACTTCAGAGGAGTTAGCCTAGTACCAGGCTACTGATTTTGCAGGCAAGTATTCACTCACATGAACCATTGTGTCCTTTCCACACTTGATACCGATACTTTCCGTTGTCTAATCTGCTAGCCTTATGATTCGTTGCTTGTGTTTCGATCCTATCACATGTCATCCTGCAGCCATGAATATAGCCTCACCCCCACACCTACAACCCTGTTGTTTGTTAGCCGGTGTTGTAGTATCATGCTTAGGTTTGTTGTGCTCGAGTCTTGTTGTCATTTATCTTATCACCTGTTTAGTTTGATAGATGGGCTTGTTATATTCCATATCATGTTAATGTTTGGGGTAATAATAATTTGATGATAAGGCCTTGGCAGGAGGCCCGGGTTAGGGTTTTGAAGCCTGCTAGTGTCGACCCTAAATAGGAAAAGGGTCTTGTCCTCTGATCCATGATGAGCATGCTCACCGCATCCGGGTGGTCGTATGGAACCCCCTCGACTTTGACCTGATCCGCAGTTTGTCCGAAGAGCCACACTTAGTTCGGGTGTTCCATTTGCGCATACGCATGAATGGGTCGCGCCCATGGTTGATGATTATGATGATGATGATGCATATAGGGCGAGGCCTGTGGTGCCGGGGGGTGTGGTTTTCACCCTTGCGCTTAGGTTAGGTCGGACTGGCCGGGACCTTATAGCTCCGTGGCTCCTAGGACAGGTTGCAGAGATGGTTCGAGACGTGTTGAGTCCACCTGAGTTTTAGTTGGTGGCTCGGGTGTGTACGGGTACTGGAGCACACCCTGCAGGGATGAATCTTCTCGAGAAGTCGTGTTGTCCGCGGTTATGTGACGACTTGGTGAAAGTGCTGGCTAACAAGTACTCAGACAACTTACACCTAATTAATAATAATCTGACTAGTAATAGGCATATTGACACAATAACCTGAACCTTCATGAATCCAACTGTGTGGGTTATCCTCGGATTGCTTCTTTGGATAAGGGGCGAGATCCAGGATGGGTTTGTTTGAGGTTAGTGGTAGTTGGTTCCGATGCGCTATCTTATCCCTTTCTTTTAGCCGGATGTTGTAGCGTGTCTCTGTAGTTGGTTAGGGCAGCCTGCTGCCGCATCTTTGTGTCACCTATCTTCCGTTGAACCCAAAGCATCTGTACTTGGTGTTGCCGGGTACACTTTGGTATCTTGTGCGTCTTGCTTGCCAGTACTCGTCTGTACTGACCCCTTTGGGGCTGCGTGTTCTGCAGACTATGTTTCCGAGGATCCCCATGGTGGCTACTACGTGGAGTATGACGAGGCTGCTGACGAGTAGATAGCGGACCCGGGCAGGATCCGAGACTTCGTGGATGGGCTCCGTACTTTTTCGTTTCCGGCCTCTTAAGCCTATTTGGATCTTGTCTGTACTCAGACACTTTGGATGCTTCCGCTGTGATGTAATGATGACTTGTTGGGACATGTGTCCTCTGCATGACAGTATTTGCTATCTCTGCTCTAGTGAGAGCTTCTGCCACTTATTTCTACTTCTTTGTGTCTTAGAGATTTGTTGTGATATCACTTGTTCAAATGCCGTTGACGTACCATGTGTGTATGTTATGAAGTACGTCAATGGAAGTATTCGGATTTCTATTGGATGGTTTCACATACGATGAATAGTAGAGGATGGTTGTCACACGTTTACGTGTTGGACTACTCATATTGAGATGCGGGTGCAGGTAGGCCCCGTAAGCCATTTATCTACTGTTTAGCGGGCTGTGAGTATCCTCTAAAAGTCCGGGTGCGACAAATGGTATCAGAGCCTGTCTGCCTGTAGGATCCCTTTTACTGGTCGCAGTTGAGTCTAGAAACTATTTTGTAGCTATATAGGAAAAATGAAACGTGAGAGTAGGAATTCTGTTCTTTTATTTCTTTCCCCACCCACCCTCCCTTTTCTGGTAAGGAAGTGCAACGTTGTTTTTATCTTCTCATCTAAACTTTCAAGTTAGGATTTCACGTATCCTGGTTTCTCTAGGATGGTTATATCTACTAGACCCTAGGAATGGAGGTGGTTGTGAAATGATTTTCGTGTTGCCTACTCACGATTGAGAACGGTGGCAAATTAGCCCCGGAAGCAGATCCTCTATTCCTTAAGCAGTAGATATTGATCCTCTAGAAGCCCGGATGGGTTTCTCCGTAGTACCTCAGGTGTTTGTGGTCTCCTGTTTCCCAGTTGTTGCTTCGATATCGTCCTTCACAAATCGTCTCTTCCGTTGTAACAACTTATCTGTTGATTCGTCGTTAACCTCCATCCGTTTTGTTCCGGAGTTTTTTCTTCTTCAACACCGCATCCGTGTGGTACGCGAACCATTTATGGTGAACGTTGAGGGTAGTATATGTTTGCTCCATGCTACCTTCTTACCATCTGAAGTAAGCCTTGTAAGCACTTATATTGGATTTTGTTATCCGGTTAGTGTGTCAATCTTGGTATCCTCTTCAGGATGGAAAGTGGTGACGAAGAACACACACTGCCACCCGAGATGGGGAAAGTGCTGTCTCAGATGACACAAGTTATAAGGCAGATGCAGCAGAACCAAGACCTTGGGAGTAATGGCAACACCCGGGTGTCTATTCGGGAGTTCCTTGAGCTCAATCCGCACACGTTTGATACCTCCTCCGAGCCATTGGATGCTGATGACTGGCTCCGTGAAATGGACCGTACTCTTATGGTAGCTCATGTGGCTGACGAGGACCGTGTTCCTTACGTGACCTACCTTCTCCGTGGACAATCCATGTCTTGGTGGGAGAACTTCCAAGAAATGAGAGGTCCTAGTGTGGCAATCACATGGGAGTATTTCAAGCAAGCCTTCCTGCGCCATCACATTCCCGATGGGCTCATGGAGAGAATGCGTGAGGAATTCTATTCTTTCACACAAGGCAATTTGGACGTTCTCGAATACCAAAGAGAGTTCAATCGTCTGGCTCGCTACGCCGGAGATGAAGTCTCCACGGAAGCGAAAAAGATGGCAAAGTTCCGCAGGGGTCTCAACCCGGAACTCAAGTATGCTCTCACCAACGTCAAGGCCAAGAATTTTGAGGACCTCATCAACATCGCTCTAAATGAAGAGCACGGGCGCAAGTTGGTTGAGGAATCTCGTAAGCACTCTCGTGAACAGGCTAATCTCTCAAAAGCTATCATGCCTCCACAAAAACGAAGAGTTTGGGTTCCATATACCACTCCAACACCGCCCATCTGTTTGCCAAGCCCGGCAGGAATTATCGCCCGCCCTCCCACCCCAGTGGTATCTTCAGGATGTGCTCCATCTCAGCCAGGTCCAACAACTCCTCGTTCTGTTGTTACATGCTTCAAGTGTGGACAGCCGGGCCACTATTCCGATAAGTGTCCGCAAAGGCACCTCTTTCCACCTCCACCTCGCCACAGGCCGACCCCGACAAGAATACGTGGTCCTACGTTGGATTGTTACAACAGCAACGAGCTTGGCGTGAGAACCGTCAAGGTGAACCATGTTAAGGCCCAGGGAGTAGAAGAATCTCCAGAGGTTGTAATGGGCACAATTCTTGTGAACTCGTTTTGTGCTAAAGTCTTGTTCGATTCTGGTGCTTCACACTCTTTCATCTCTCAATGCTTTGCAAACACCAGTAAAATCAACTTGGAACAATTGTCTATCCCTCTCCTAGTGAAATCACCGGGATCTAGCTGGCAAAGCAATAAAGTTAGCCAGAACATCGAGATCACAATTGGAAACCTTCCATTCCAGGCATCTCTGATAGCTCTCCACTCTTCAGATATTGATGTCATTCTTGGGATGGATTGGCTGGTAGCCAACAAAGCAGTCATTGATTGTCCTGCTAAGTCTGTCAAAATCACACACCCTTCTGGCCAGATAGTCTACTTCCATGCTGAAAATCCAGTTGTTCAACTCTACACTCTCAATGCAAATCCCCTACCATCTATTGAAACTGTTCCGGTGGTTTGTGACTTCGCCGATGTTTTTCCAGAAGAATTGCCAGGAATGCCTCCTGACAGAGCTGTTGAGTTCGTCATCGAACTTGAACTAGGCACTGCTCCAATCTCCAAGTATCCATACAAGATAGCTCCTCCTGAACTGAAATTGTTAAAGGAGCAAATCGATATGTACATGGAAAAAGGTTACATTCAACCTAGTTCCTAGGCTTGGGGATGCTCAACTCTCTTTGTGGCAAAGAAGGATCAAACAAAGAGACTCGTTGTTGACTATCGTCCTCTTAACGAGAAAACCATCAAAAATAAGTATCCAATTCTTCGCATCGATGATCTCTTTGATCAACTTGCTGGAGCCTCTATATTCTCCAAGTTGGACTTGAGAATGGGTTACCATCAAATAAATATCAGAAAAGAGGATGTTCCAAAGACAGCCTTTGTCACTCGCTTCGGTCGCTATGAATACACCGTCATGTCCTTTGGTCTCACCAATGCACCGGCGACCTTCTCTCGACTCATGAATTCTGTCTTCCATGAATACCTCGACAAGTTCGTTGTGGTATATCTCGATGACATTCTTGTCTACTCCAAATCCGAGAAAGAGCATGAAGAACATCTTCGTCTCACTCTCATGAAGCTTCGCGAGCATCGCCTCTATGCCAAGTTTTCCAAATGTAAGTTCTAGATTTCTGAAGTCACTTACCTTGGTCATGTCATATCTGCCAAGGGCATAGCTATTGACCCAGAAAAGGTTAAGGCCATTGTTGAATGGAAACCGCCTAAAACGGTGAAGCAAGTCAGAAGTTTTCTTGGTTTGGCTAGCTATTGTCGTGGCTTCGTCCCAAACTTCTCCAAGATTGCCAAACCTCTCACTGACCTCACAAAGAAGGACAAGAAGTTCGTCTGGTCTCCACAATGTGATGAAAACTTCAATCTCCTGAAGACTAAACTCACTTCTACACCAGTTCTGGTTGGCCCAGATCCTTCCAAACCTTTCCAAATATTCTGTGACGCTTCTCTCCAAGGTCTAGGTGCAGTTCTAATGCAAGAACGTCAAGTGGTGGCTTATGCTTCACGTCAGTTGAACACACATGACCTCAATTATCCCACTCATGACCTTGAACTTGCAGCAGTTGTGTTTGCCCTCAAGAAATGGAGACAATACTTGTTGGGTAATCGCACTGAAATCTTTTCCGATCATAAGAGTCTGAAGTACATCTTCACTCAACCAGATCTAAACCTCAGGCAAAGGAGATGGATTGGAAAGATCAAAGACTTTGATCTTACCATTTCTTACACTCCAGGCAAGGCTAATGTTATGGCCGATGATCTCAGTCGCAAGTCCTATTGCAACAATCTCATGATCATGAAAAGCCAACCTCCTCTTCATGAAGAATTCCAAAAGCTGAATCTTGGACTTGTTCCTCAAGGCTATCTTGCAAACTTGACAGCCAGTCCAACGCTTGAGGACAAGATTCGTTCTGAACAACTTCGTGATCCTGAGATCAAGAAGATCGCAAAGAACATCAAAGCAGGCAATGTGAAGTATGAGTGCTTCTCAATTGATGACAAGGGAACAGTGTTTTTCCAAGGATGCATTGCAGTTCCCGAGATCCAAAGCCTGAAAGATGTGATTCTCAAGGAGGCTCATGATACTCCTCTTTCCATACACCCTGGAAGTACAAAGATGTACTAGGATCTCAAAACAATGTATTGGTGGTCTGGCATGAAGCGTGAAATTGCTAAATATGTCTCTGAATGCGATGTTTGTCAACGTGTCAAAGCAGTTCTTCAGAAATCAGCGGGTCTTCTCCAACCTCTGAAAATTCCTGAATGGAAGTGGGACATGATTGAAATGGACTTCGTCACTGGTTTTCCAGAGTCCAAGAGGGGCAACGATGCAATCTTCGTTGTCATTGATAGACTCACTAAAGTCGCTCACTTCTTTCCTGTCAAAGAGACAATCTCAGCTAGTCAATTGGTAGAGCTCTACACCACAAGAATTGTTCCTCTTCATGGTGTTCCATTGGAAATAAGCTCAGACCGTGGAAGCATCTTCACTTCTCATTTCTGGAAAAGCTTTCAAGAAGCCTTGGGCACCAAGCTTCTGTTCAGCACAGCTTATCACCCTTAGTCTCAAGGGCAAGTCGAAAGAGTCAATCAGATTCTCGAGGATATGCTCAGAGCATGTGGTCTCTCTTTTGGCATGAAATGGGAGGAATGTCTTCCATATGCTGAATTCTCCTACAACAACAGCTTCTAGGCAAGTCTAGGCATGGCACTTTTCGAGGCTCTCTATGGTCGCAGATGCAGGAGTCCTATTAATTGGTCTGGAGCTGGTGAACGTTCACTCTTAGGCCCTGACATTGTTAAGGGGGCCGAAGAGAAAGTCCGCATCATTCGGGACAATCTGAAGATTGCTCAGTCTCGTCAGAAAAGCTACTATGACAGCAAACACAGAGATATGGTCTATTCAGCTGGTGATAAGGCCTACCTCCGTGTCACTCCTCTCAGAGGCACTCATCGTTTTGGTGTCAAGGGAAAGCTTGCTCCACGTTATATTGGTCCCTTCAACATTCTCTCAAGGCGTGCAGAAAATGCCTATCGTCTTCAACTTCCAGAAAGGTTATCCAACGTGCCTGATGTCTTTCACGTGTCACAACTCAAGAAGTGCTTCAAAGACCCAGGTCGTGCAGTTGATCATGATTCCATTGAACTGCAAGAAGACCTCTCTTATGAGGAGCACCCTATTCGCATTCTCGATGAGGCCAAGCGCAAAACTCGCAACAAGAACACCAAGTTCTTAAAAGTGCAGTGGTCTCATCATTCCGATAAAGAGGCAACGTGGGAGACCAAAGAGGATCTTCGCAAGAAGTATCCGGACCTTTTATCTTCTCAGTAGGAATCTCGGGGCGCGATTCCTTCAAGGGGGGGCGTTTTGTAACATCCCAAGTATGAAAAAACTCCCAACTTAGAATGTTTGTTTCTTGTTTTTGTTTCAATGCATCATGTCATCATAATGCATTCATGTGTTGAGTTTGAATTTCAAATCAGATTTCAAAACATTTATGTTTCACACTTGGTCTGTTACAACTTTTTCAAATAAAACATTCAAATCAAACCATTTATTTGTTTCCAATAAACTTGATTTTACAAATAATTAACTTGCTAAATTTTCAATATTTTCAATTATTGCAAAATTCACTCAAATTCAATTAAAATTCAAACATCCACAGATATTTAATTTTTTTGAAAACAAAACATCATACAACTGGGCTTTTGCAATAAAGAACCCATAAAAATTTATCACCATAAAATTTTGGATCCCAAAACCCTTTCTTTTCCTTCCCTTTTCTCTTCTACAAAAAAAAGGAGAAAAAGAAATAAAAATTGTAAAAGGGCTGGGGGAGGCAGCCAGGCCAGCCCAACAGCCGGCCCAGCCACCTACGTCCCCAGCCCGCTCGGCCTCTTCTCCCACCTCCGTACAGGGAGTCATCATCCCTGACGACAGGAGCACCACGGCATGGACCCCTCCTACCTGCTCTCTTCCCCTCCCCTTATCAACCCCCCTCGGCCGAAAACCCTAACCCTAGCTTCCTTCTCCCTCTTCCTCCTCCACAACCGCCGCCTCCTTCTCCTCTTTTCTCTCTGTCCCCCCCTCGTTCTGAACCTTTTTCTGAACTCGAAAATAGCAGCTCCACGGCAGGAAGTGTGGCGTGATGGTGCGGTTGCTGTGATCATTCTCCGGGCGGGTTCTTCACGGGAATGGAACCGGGACGGTGCCCTCTTCGACATTGCTGAAGATGGCGTGGACCGAGGGAGCTCCAGGCGACCGCGCCGTCCACGTTTTTCCGCCGTCGAGCCGCGGCCATCTCCTTCCTGTCGCCTGCTCCCGCTCGCCCAGGCCTCGAGGTGAGCACGCCCCTGTCCCTTTCTCCTCCTCCCCCTCTGCTCCACGGTGCGCACGCGCAGCACGGCCCCCCCGGCGCCCGCGCACGCCGGCCACAGCAGCAGATCGCACGGGTCATCACCGTCGATTCCCCTCGTCGTTGTACGGTAACTGAACCGAGTTCAGTTTCGTCAGAAACGTGCGTGCCCGTTTTACCCACCTCAAAAACATGCGCAATCGATATCCATCACAAACGCACGCATAGCCCACTGGCTCTGCCCTCGGGAGCGCAGCGGGAGGTCACGGGATCGAATCCTTCCCTGCACGAATAAAACCACCTTTTTATATTTTATTTTACAGATCCAGAATCAAATCTTTTTCGCACACAAGTCCCTGTAAATATTTTCTAGGTCCCTGGTTATTTTAATAAACCATAAAAATGCTTAAAACTTTGTAATTTAATAACTTTTGCTAAGAAACTCAAAATGCAAAACTTTCAACATGAAAACCACTCCATTTTAAATGCTCTACACTAATATCAACTTTATTTCTGGTTTTGAGTAATTTAAAAGGCTGAAAACATTTATTACTTGTTAAATGCTTTAAACATTGCAAAAATCATAACTTGGGCATAGAATTTCCAAATTCAACAAACCAAATATGTTTTCCATCCCATTTTTCATGAAATTTGCAAATACCAACTTTGTGTTCTGTTTTAAATAAATTAAATTGCTGAAAACAACTATTTCTTAATTAATGCATTTAAAATTGTCAATTTAATAACTTGCTCATCTAAAATCCAAATTCAACAAATAAAATATGTATTCCAGCTAAAATTTTGTGTTCTTTCCAAATATGAATTTTGTTATCTATTTTGAACAATTAAAATTGGTGAAAACAACAAATGCTTGTATAACTCATTTAAGAAGCCAAATTTCATAACTTAATAAATAAAATTCCAAACTTGGTAAACAACATTTCAAATTGAAGCTAATGTTGTTTCTTATTGTTTTCATCATCCATGCATCATTCTAATCAACTTTCACATGATGGTTATTTGTAGATCACTTAATTCAACCTTAATTCTTGGGCCTTTCTATATGCAACCCAAATTGCATATGGGCCCAGTTAAATATGGTTACCATGTCAACTAGCTTATCTTTGATGCATCAATGAAATTGTCATGCATCATCCCATGTTTGTGCATTATGCCATGTTATTGATTGTTGTCTATCTTCGTTGTTTGTTTGCTTCTTCTCGAATAGATGACGATGTTGAGACAGACGAGGTTTACGATACTACTTCAGAGGAGTTAGCCCAGTACCAGGCTACTGAGTTTGCAGGCAAGTATTCACTCACATGAACCATTGTGTCCTGTCCACACTTGATACCGATACTTTCCGTTGTCTAATCTGCTAGCCTTATGATTCGTTGCTTGTGTTCCGATCCTATCACATGTCATCCTGCAGCCATGAATATAGCCTCACCCCCACATCTACAACCCTGTTGTTTGTTAGCCGGTGTCGTAGTATCATGCTTAGGTTTGTTGTGCTCGAGTCTTGTTGTCATTTATCTTATCACCTGTTTAGTTTGATAGATGGGCTTGTTATAATCCATATCATGTTAATGTTTGGGGTAATAATAATTTGATGATAAGGCACCGGCAGGAGGCCCGGGTTAGGGTTTTGAAGCCTGCTAGTGTCGACCCTAAATAGGAAAAGGGTCTTGTCCTCTGATCCATGATGAGCGTGCTCACCGCATCCGGGTGGTCGTATGGAACCCCCCTCGACTTTGACCTGATCCGCAGTTTGTCCGAAGAGCCACACTTAGTTCGGGTGTTCCATTTGCGCATACGCATGAATGGGTTGCGCCCATGGTTGATGATTATGATGATGATGATGCATATAGGTCGAGGCCTGTGGTGCCGGGGGGTGTGGTTTTCACCCTTGCGCTTTGTCGCACCCGGACTTCTAGAGGATACTCACCGTACGAACTGAACAGTATTCTGATGGGATTACGGGGCTTTCCGGCACCCGCGTTCTCTTACGAGTAGGCCAACACTTATGTGTGACAACCCATCGCTACTGTTCACCGTTGATGTAAACTATCCTGTAGAAATCAGGACACTACCATTGACGTACTTCATACCATACACACATGGTACGTCAACGGCTTTGAACAAAAGGATAACACAACATGCCTCTACGACACAAAAGATTGAAATAAGGTGCAAATGGCCCTCACTAGGGCAGAGATAGCAAATACAATCATCCAGAGGACACATGTCCCAACATAGCATCATTACATCTCAGCGGAAGCATTCAAAGGGGTCTGAGTACAGACAAAATCCAAATAGGCTTAAGAAGCCGGAAACTGAAATAAAGACGGAGCCCATCCACGGTGTCTCGGATCCTGCCCGGGTCCGCTAACTACTCGTCAGCAGCCTCGTCAAACTCCACGTAGTAGCCGTCACCTGGATCCTCGTAATCGTAGTCTACGGAAACCACAGCCCCAAAGGGGTCAGTACATAGACGTACTGGCAAGCAAGACTCACAGTTCACCAAAGTATAGCCCGTCAACACAAGCACAGATGACTTGGGTTCAACGGAGGGAAAAGGGTATATAAAAGATGCTGCAACTGGCTGCACTAACCAACTACAGAGGTTCTATCACTTCCAACTATCAGAAAGGGTATAAGATCGAGTGTTGTAACCAACTGAAAGATAACTTCAAACAAACCCATCCTGGATCTCGCCCTTTATCCAAAGAAGCAATCCGAGGATAACCCACACAGTTGGATTAAGATGAAACAAGTTATTGTGACAATAATCCTATTACTAGTCAAATTGTAATCATGGGGTGTGAGGTTGTGAATCATTAGGTTTAAGTTGTCCTGAGTACTTGTTAGCCAGTACTTTCACCAAGTTAACCATAACCGCGGAAAACACGGCTTCTCGAGAAGATTATCCCTGCAGGGTTGCACCAATTTGGCCGTACACGTATGAATAACCCGCCAGATGGGATGCCTCCCACCAAGCGGGGCACTCAACACAACTCAACTCTTCTTCGCATCAAGCCCAAAGCACCTTGGGCGCACGGCTAATCAAGCCCCGAAGAAAAGGGACCCTCATAGCACTCTAAGACCGTGTACCCCTATATGCCGACTACGAAAGTTCCACCCTGCGCTGGGCTCGCAAAAACATGCATGCGGCAAATAGAAAGCACGAACTAAATGAGATGATTTGGACGAGATGCGAATCGAATCAAATTGAGGGGGGCGCCCATACTGGCTTCCCACATGCGGGTAGTGCGCTCATCATGGATCAGTAGACAAGACCCTTTTCCTATTAGGGTCGACACTAGCAGGCCTCAAAACCACACAGGGCCTCCTGCCGGTGCCTTATCATCAAATTATTATTAAGTAGTAACATTAGCATGATTGATTGATTAAACATCGAGCCCCCAGAACATAATGAAATATAGTAACTGAAAGTAACGGGTAACAGACTCGAGAAAAACAACCTAAGCATGCTAGTAAGACACTGGCTCAATCAATAGGGTTGTAGGAGTGGTGGTGAGGCAATATCAGGGTTAAAGAATTTATGTGATAGGTTCGTAACAGAAACAACTACCACTAAGGCTAGCAAGAATGGACAACGGAAAGTATCGGTAACCAGGGTTGAAAGGAACACAATGGTTCATGTGAGTGATAACTTGCCTGCGAACTCAGCAGCCTGGTACTGAGCTAGATCCTCAGAAAGGGTGCTGTAAAGATCGTCTGTCTCAACGTCGTCGTCTATTCAAATGCACATCAAATTTTAGTTGGATTACATGTTTCAAATATTGAAATTTGAATTAGGATGAATTTATTATGAATTAAACAATGTTAAACAAGTTTTAATTGAATTTAAAACAAGTTTAAATATTATTTGAATTTTATTTGGTCAAATCATAAATTCAAATGCACATTTGAAAAGTTCACACTTTGATGGTTTGAAAACATATTTTGCATGTTCAAAAAAAATATTTTATTTTGAGCAAGTTATGATTTTTATCAAATTTAAATGAATTAAACAAGTATTAAATTATTTAGGCAATTTAAATTATTCAAACAATGAAACAAATTTTATATTTGAATAGGATATTCAAAATGGTATGAAAAACATATTTTATTTGCCTTATTTGGAATTAGTATGAATTATTTATGAATTATTGCAAATTACATTTGAATTACCCAAATTTGAATTTTAAATGTATATGGAAAATTCAAAACAGTACACATTTGGAATAATTGGATAGACAATTAAATTTGGAGCAATAAACATATAAAACTTTTATTTATTGGACTTATAGATTAAAAGTTATTAATTTTTAAAGTTTAGTGTTTTATTCTGCCATTTAAATGAAATAGAAAATAACAGAAAACATTTTAAACTTTTGTTACGGGCCAGCACCCTAGCCGCAGCCACTGCAGGGTGGGCCACGGGCCCTGGTGTGCTGGCGTGGCGAGTGAGAGGCTGACAGGGGGCCCTCCCTGTCAGCGCTGGCCGCAAAAAGTTGGGATAATTCCCGGGGAAGCGAGGGATCGAACCCCGCACCCCTCGCTCGCGCGCGTTGGACTGAAACCACTGCGGTGGGTTTCGCTCGTTTGACAGTAAGCGCGCTGCAGAGAGGTTATACTTCAGAACCAAGCGTTACTGAAATTCGCTGACGGAACAAACTGAACCTGACAGAGTTCCTGCCGGCGGCGAGCAACGACGACGTGTTCGTGCTGATGGGCTGCTGCGCTGCTGCTGGACGCGAGCGGATGCAGTACTGGATGCGCAACAGAGAGGGGGTGAGTTGGGAGGGAACGGTGGCGCTCACCGCGTCGTCGTGGTTGCAGGGGCTCGACGGAGACGGCGACAGCGGCGGTGACGAAGACGGCGGCGCGGCTCTGGCTGCTCTCCGGGCTCCCTCGGGTGTTCAATCGGCAGCTGGGAGAGTGGTGGTGCGTTTCCAGCACTCAGGTGACTGTGTGCGTGGCTACGGTGGTGGCCATTGACGGGGTTTCAGAGGTGTTGTCGCCGGTGAGAAAAGCAGCGAGGAATTCCGGCGAGGGGAAGAGGAGTGGCGGCGGATCCGAGGGGGAAATAGGAACCCTAGGCTTAGGGGTAGGTGGCGCGGGGTCTAGGCGTACTTATAGGAGGTCGGAGCGCCTCCTGGCCGTCGGGCGCCGCCGTACGCCGACGTGGCGGCCTCGGATGGCTGCCGTACTCCAAACAGAAGGCGGGCACGATTATTGAAGCGGTACGCGAGGGAGAGACGGGCTGGGCTGCGCGCGCGTAGGCTTAGGTGGGCTGGGTTTAGCTTAGCTGCCGCGCGCGTGCGTTAGTTTTTCTCTTTTTATTTTTCTGTTTTATTTTTTTTGCTGAAAACAGATTTGGAAGAATTTGATAGGGTTTTTGATTTTAAAAATTTAGAGAAAATTCATGGGACCATGTTAGCACAAAAGCTAACAGTTGGCAAATAGGTTTTTGAAAATTCAAACTTTTACATTGCTGTTTGGAAAATAAGACAACTTGGATGATTTTTGAATATTTAAATTGATTAATGAAATCAACCTTTTTATAAGGTGACCCAAAGGAATTAATTGGAAACAAGGAATGAGAGAAAGTTTTGGTTATTATTTTTATAGTTTCAAATTGGTTCTGTTTGAAAATATTTGATTTGAATTGGAATATTTTGTTAATTAATATAGAAACAACAATTTAATAGGGTGAACCCTATTATTAGTTGGATTAGAATTATTGGAATGGTTTGATATTTTATAATTTCCAAATGAGGTGTTGTTGATGATTTGCTTTGAATTTGAAACCCAATTTGGAATGACTTAGTGGAATTTATATCACCATTTTATTAATTGATCCATATTGAAAATTATGACAACAAAATAGATGGTTTTTATTTGTGATTTTTATTTCAAAAGTTGTAACAGAGCAAGTATGAAATAACCATTTGAAATTGTTTGAGTTTCATTATGAAAACAAGGTAAAACAATTGCAAACAAATAGTAACAAATGCAAACAAATAATTAAACATGATGACATGATGCAATACTTGAATTAAAGCAAGAAACAAAACATTCTAAGGGATATTTCATACTTGGGATGTTACAAAACGCCCCCCCTTGAAGGAATCGCGCCCCGAGATTCCTTACTGAGAAGTGAAAAAGTCCGGATACTTCTTGCGAAGATCCTCTTCGGTCTCCCACGTTGCCTCTTTATCGGAATGATGCGACCATTGCACTTTCAAGAACTTGGTGCTCTTGTTGCGAGTCTTACGCTCGGTCTCATCGAGAATACGAATAGGGTGCTCCTCATAAGATAGGTCATCTTGCAGTTCAATGGAATCATGATCAACTGCACGATCTGGATCTTTGAAACACTTCTTGAGTTGTGACACGTGGAACACATCGTGCACCTTGGATAGTTTTTCTGGAAGTTCAAGACGATAAGCATTTTCTGCCCGCCTTGAGAGAATGTTGAAAGGACCAATGTATCTTGGTGCAAGCTTTCCTTTCACACCAAAACGATGAGTGCCTCTGAGGGGAGTTACACGGAGATATGCCTTGTCACCAGGTGCATAGATCATATCCCTGTGCTTGCTATCATAATAGCTCTTCTGACGAGACTGAGCAATCCTGAGATTGTCAAGAATGATACGAACTTTCTCCTCTGCTTCCTTAACAATGTCAGGGCCTAAGAGTGAACGTTCACCAGCTCCAGACCAGTTGATTGGACTCCTGCATCTGCGACCATACAGTGCCTCAAATGGTGCCATGCCTAGGCTTGCCTGGTAGCTGTTGTTGTAGGAGAATTCAGCATATGGAAGGCAATCCTCCCATTTCATGCCAAAGGAGAGACCACATGCTCTGAGCATATCCTCGAGAATCTGATTGACTCTTTCGACTTGCCCCTGAGACTGAGGGTGATAAGCTGTGCTGAACAGAAGTTTGGTGCCCAATGCTTCTTGAAAACTCTTCCAGAAATGGAAGTGAATGATTACTTCCACGGTCTGAGTTATTTCCAATGGAACACCATGAAGAGGAACAACCTTTGCTGATGTAGAGCTCTGCTAAATGGTAGGCTGAGATACGTTTCCTTGACAGCAAAGAAGTGAGCTACCTTAGTGAGACGATCAAATAACAACGAAGATGCATCGTTGCCCTTCTTGGACTTTGGAAACCCAGGTAACGAAGTCCATTTCAATCATGTCCCACCTTCCACTCAGGAATTTTGAGAGGTTGGAGTAGACCGGCTGTTTTCTGATGGACTGCACTTAACACAGTTGACAAACGTCGCATTCAGAAACGTATTGAGCAATTTCACGTTTCATGCCAGACCACCAATACAGAGTATTGAGATCCTAGGTAATCTTTGTACTTCCAGGGTGGATGGAGAGAGGAGTTTCATGAGCCTCCTTGAGAATGACTATCCTTGAGGCTTTGAATCTGAGGAACTGCAATGCGTCCTTCGAAGAACACAGTTCCCTTGTCATCAATTGAGAAGGACTTGAATTTATTATTGCCTTCCTTGATGTGCTCTACAATCTTCTTGATTTCAGTATCACGAAGTTGTTCAGAACGAATCTTGTCCTCGAGAGTTGGACTGGCTGTCAAGCTAGCAAGGTATCCTTCAGGGACAAGACCAAGGTTCAGTTTCTGGAATTCTTCATGAAGTGGAGGTTGGCTTTCATGATCATGAGATTATTGCAATAGGACTGCGACTGAGAGCTTCGGCCATAACATTAGCCTTGCCTGGAGTGTAAGAAAATGGTGAGATCAAAGTCTTTAATCTTCTCAATCCATCTCCTTTGCCTGAGGTTTAGATCTGGCTGAGTGAAGATGTATTTCAGGACTCTTATGATCGGAAAAGATTTCAGTTTTGTTACCCAAACAAGTATTGTCTCCATTTCTTGAGGGCAAACACAACTGCTGCAAGTTCAAGATCATGTGTGGATATTTTGCTCATGTGGGTTCAACTGAACGTGAAGCATAAGCCACAACTTGACGTTCTTGCATAAGAATTGCTCCTAGGCCTTGGAGAGATGCATCACAGAATATCTGGAAAGGATTTGGTAGTATCTGGGCCAACCAGAACTGGGGGTGGAAGTGAGTTTAGTCTTCAGGAGATTGAAACTCTCATCACACTGTGGAGTCCAAACGAACTTCTTGTCCTTCTTTGTGAGATCAGTGAGAGGTTGGCAATCTTGGAAAAGTTTTGGACGAAACGACGGCAATAGCTAGCCAAGCCAAGAAAACTTCTGACTTGCTTCACCGTCTTAGGGGGTTTCCAGTCAACAATTGCCTTAACCTTTTCAGGATCAATGGCTATGCCTTTGCAGAGATGATATGACCAAGATATGCAACTTCTGGAATCCAGAACTCACATTTGGAGAACTTGGCATAAAAACGATGCTCGCGAAGTTTCATGAGAGTGAGACGAAGGTGTTCTCCATGCTCTTCCTTGGATTTGGAGTAGACTAGAATGTCATCGAGATATACCACAACGAACTTGTCGAGGTATTCATGGAAGACAGAATTCATGAGTCTTGAGAACGTTGCCGGTGCATTTGTGAGACCAAAGGACATGACGGTGTATTCATATAGACCGTAACGAGTGGTGAAAGCTGTCTTAGGAATATCTTCCTTTCTGATCTTTATCTGATGGTACCCCATCCTCAAGTCCAATTTTGAGAATATTGAGGCTCCAGCAAGTTGATCAAAAAGATCATCGATACGAGGAATTGGATACTTGTTCTTGATGGTTTTCTCGTTGAGAGGACGATAGTCAACCACGAGTCTTTTTGTTTGATCCTTCTTGGCAACAAACAGAGTTGGGCAACCCCAAGCGGAGGAACTAGGCTGAATGTAACCTTTCTCCATGTACATATCGATTTGCTCCTTCAACAATTTCAGTTCAGGAGGAGCTATCTTGTATGGATGCTTAGAGATTGGAGCAGTACCTGGCTCAAGCTCGATCACGAACTCAACTGCTCTGTCCGGAGGCATCCCTGGAAACTCTTCTAGAAAGACGTCAGGGAATTCACAACCACCGGAACATTTTCAATTGCAGGAAGGGGTTTTGCATCTAGGTTGAACAGCTGAACAGAACTTGATCCATATGGAGAATAGACTATCTGGCCCGAAGGGTGGGATAGAATTATTGACTTTTGAGCACAGTCAATTTTAGCTTTGTGGGTCTTCAACCAATCCATACCCAGAATGACATCAATGTCAGAATTTCCCAGCAACATGAGTGAAGCAAGGAATATGCGACCTCCAATTAGGATTTGATTGTCCATGCTTATCTTGGAAGTAATCATTTTAGTTCCCGGAGAGTGAACATAGATTTGATTGCTTAGTGGAACCAGAGCTAGATTGTACGTTGTAGCAAAGATCTTTGACACAAACGAATGCGATGCTCCAGTATCAAACAACACTTTAGCTGGAAAAGAGTTTACGGGTAATATACCGAGAACGACGTCAGCAGCTTCCTCAGCTTTGTCGGCCTTGATATGGTTCACCCTCGCGGTCCTCCCGACAGGCCTGTTGTTGGAGTTGAAGGCTTTAGCCGGGGGAGCACGAACCATTGCCTGGTTGGTGTTGGGGCGAGGAGGTGGAGGTAGCTGCCTCTGAGTGCACTTATCAGCGTAGTGTCCAGTCTCCTTGCACTTGAAGCAAGTGACGACACGAGGAGGACATGGCCTTGGCTGCCCCATTGGAAACCTCTGACCCTGCATCTGAGATGGGTTGGGTGGGCGGGGACCAAAGCCTGGAGAAGCTTGGGCATTTGGAGCCCGAGTGACAGCACCATTTGGCACCCAGATGCGGCGCTTCTGCGGAGGGGTGGTCATGTTGGAGGAGGAACCACCCTCACGCGAGTGCTTACGGGACTCCTCGAACGCCTTGCGCCCATTCTCCTCATTGAGCGCGGTGTTCACGAGCTCCACAAAGTCCTTGCACTTGATGTTGGTGAGAGCGTACTTCAGTTCCGGGCTAAAACCTCGGCGGAACCTTGCCATCTTCTTGGCTTCAGTGGACACCTCGTCACCAGCGTATCGAGCGAGACGATTGAACTCGTTCTGGTAGCCGAGGACGTCCAGCTTGCCCTGTTTGAGAGAGCAGAATTCCTCACGCATCCTTTCCATGAGACCATCTGGGATGTGGTGCTTCAGGAAGGCATCCTTGAAACATCCCCAGGTGATAGGATAGCCAGCTCTCATGGTCTGGTAGTTCTCCCACCAAGTAGCTGCCTGACCCTTCAGTAGGTAGGTGGCATACTTGACCTATCTTCCTCAGCAACATGAGCTATCTCCAGAGCCCTGTTCATCTCCCTGATCCAGTCATCAGCATCCAGAGGCTCACGTGTTGCCACGAAAGCTCTCGGCCCCATGCTCAGAAACTCCTTGATGCTGACTCGCGGAGCATTCTGGTTGTTGTGCTGGTTAGCCTGGATCTGGGCCATCTGAGCCACGACCTGAGTCATCTGAGTCAACAGCTCCGTGAGCGGAGGTGGTTCAGGCGGGTTGCTCCTTGTTGGCGGCATCCTGAATAGACATCCATTTTAGCACAACAATAGAAAAGGATAGACTTGGTAACCGAAAGATAGATTATTCCGACGCATGAATAGATAACCAACAGGTACATCATCACATGTTCAAATACATCAGAATATCCAACAGACCAATACATGGTTCGAATGCCAAAGGATAACTAAACATAGCTAGGAATGGATACATCGGTACTCCCATGCTCATCACGCAGGACGGCGGTGAGTAGTACGACGAGAGATACGGTGAGGAGGAATCCCCCGGAAGTAGGTATGACGACGATCCACGTAGAGCGGGACTGCTCTAAGAGCAACTCTCGGTGTGGTGAAGTAGAAAGCGTCGTCTCCCTGTGCTCCAAAGCGGGGAATCCCAGTGTAACCAGGACCAAGGTCGAGAAGTGGACCTCTGATCGGCTCGTAACCTCCAGCATCTGGCAGAGGAAGACTAGCTGACTGAGTGAAACGCGCAAAGCGCTCGTCTCCAACAAAGTCTGTGGTGTACGTAGCCAGACGAGTCAACGCGAGGTAGAGCTGCTCCCTGACTGAGGCCAACTCCTGAGACAGTGCGGAAGCAACTGCGTCACTGTGCCTCACGAACTGAGCAGTGGTGTGCAGCCTGGAGCTATCAGACTCGTAGGTATCCAGGTTGCCGTGGAGAGTGAAGTGAACTCCCGCTGACGTGATGTAACCACGGGGGATGTGGCGATAGATAGAATCGTCAAATCCCCAGTAGTCAGCACGGAGGACGGTGAGACTCACATAAGCTGCCTGCTGCACGGCCATATCCACTGTGGAACCTACTGCCTCGTAGCGGTGGACAACGCTCCTGCCATCATCCGACAGAATGTAGACGATAGCCTGGTAGTAGGTCTGGTCAAACTCTCGCTGCTGCTCGTAGACCTGGTACTCTGGTGCCCAATGGAACCCCAGATAGGTAACCATGTCTCTCAGCATCTCCGGATAACCGGCGGTGCTCTCACAGCGAGTCATCCGAACCACCTGCGGGTAGAACCTGAGATCCATCTGCAGATGACCGGGGAAGTTTTGATTAGACGCCGGTAGAGAACTGATGTGGAAAGCAACAACCAGGTTCAACGGACGATAAGGATGTTTGAAAAGAACATGATACTGAAGCAACATCGGGAAACACGAGACCAAAAACTCCTGAGGTACTACGGAGAACCCAAAACACGTGAAATCCTAACTTGAAAGTTTAGGTGAGAACAGAAAACAACGTTGCACTTCCTTACCAGAAAAGGGTGGGTGGGTGGGGAAAGAAGAAAAATGGCAGAATTCCTACTCTCACGTTTCATTTTTCCTATATAGCTACAAAATAGTTTCTAGACTCAACTGCGACCAGTAAAAGGGATCCTACAGGCAGACATGCTCTGATACCATTTGTCGCACCCGGACTTCTAGAGGATACTCACCGTACGAACTGAACAGTATTCTGATGGGATTACGGGGCTTTCCGGCACCCGCGTCCTCTTACGAGTAGGCCAACACTTATGTGTGACAACCCATCGCTACTGTTCACCGTCGATGTAAACTATCCTGTAGAAATCAGGACACTACCATTGACGTACTTCATACCATACACACATGGTACATCAACGACTTTGAACAAAAGGATAACACAACATGCCTCTACGACACAAAAGATTGAAATAAGGTGCAAATGGCCCTCACTAGGGCAGAGATAGCAAATACAATCATCCAGAGGACACATGTCCCAACATAGCATCATTACATCTCAGCGGAAGCATTCAAAGGGGTCTGAGTACAGACAAAATCCAAATAGGCTTAAGAAGCCGGAAACTGAAATAAAGACGGAGCCCATCCACGGTGTCTTGGATCCTGCCCGGGTCCGCTAACTACTCGTCAGCAGCCTCGTCAAACTCCACGTAGTAGCCGTCACCTGGATCCTCGTAATCATAGTCTGCGGAAACCACAGCCCCAAAGGGGTCAGTACATAGACGTACTGGCAAGCAAGACTCACAGTTCACCAAAGTATAGCCCGTCAACACAAGCACAGATGACTCGGGTTCAACGGAGGGAAAAGGGTATATAAAAGATGCTGCAACTGGCTGCACTAACCAACTACAGAGGTTCTATCACTTCCAACTATCAGAAAGGGGATAAGATCGAGTGTTGTAACCAACTGAAAGATAACTTCAAACAAACCCATCCTGGATCTCGCCCCTTAACCAAAGAAGCAATCCGAGGATAACCCACACAGTTGGATTAAGATGAAACAAGTTATTGTGACAATAATCCTATTACTAGTCAAATTGTAATCATGGGGTGTGAGGTTGTGAATCATTAGGTTTAAGTTGTCCTGAGTACTTGTTAGCCAGTACTTTCACCAAGTTAACCATAACCGCGGAAAACACGGCTTCTCGAGAAGATTATCCCTGCAGGGTTGCACCAATTTGGCCGTACACGTATGAATAACCCGCCAGATGGGATGCCTCCCACCAAGCGGGGCACTCAACACAACTCAACTCTTCTTCGCATCAAGCCCAAAGCACCTTGGGCGCACGGCTAATCAAGCCCCGAAGAAAAGGGACCCTCATAGCACTCTAAGACCGTGTCCCCCTATATGCAGACTACGAAAGTTCCACCCTGCGCTGGGCTCGCAAAAACATGCATGCGGCAAATAGAAAGCACGAACTAAATGAGATGATTTGGACGAGATGCGAATCGAATCAAATTGAGGGGGGCGCCCATACTCGCTTCCCACATGCGGGTAGTGCGCTCATCATGGATCAGTAGACAAGACCCTTTTCCTATTAGGGTCGACACTAGCAGGCCTCAAAACCACACAGGGCCTCCTGCCGGTGCCTTATCATCAAATTATTATTAAGTAATAACATTAGCATGATTGATTGATTGATTAAACATCGAGCCCCCAGAACATAATGAAATATAGTAACTGAAAGTAACGGGTAACAGACTCGAGCAAAACAAGCTAAGCATGCTAGTAAGACACTGGCTCAATCAATAGGGTTGTAGGAGTGGTGGTGAGGCAATATCAGGGTTAAAGAATTTATGTGATAGGTTCGTAACAGAAACAACTACCACTAAGGCTAGCAAGAATGGACAAGGGAAAGTATCAGTAACCAGGGTTGAAAGGAACACAATGGTTCATGTGAGTGATAACTTGCCTGCGAACTCAGCAGCCTGGTACTGAGCTAGATCCTCATAAAGGGTGCTGTAAAGATCGTCTGTCTCAACGTCGTCGTCTATTCGAGAAGAAGCAAACAAACAAAACAGGAATGTAAACAATCATTATCATGGCATTGTGCACAATCAAGATGATGCATGCCAAGTTAATGGTGGCATCAAAATAAACTAGCTAACATGATAACACAATTTAAATGGACCCCTATGCTAATTTGAGTGGCATATGGGAAAAGGGTCCATAATTAAGTGGAACCAATGAGTTACAATTAATTATTATGTGAAAGTTGTTAGCATGATGCATGCATGATGGTAATAACAAAATAACAACAATAATAGATGCAAGTGATAAAAGAATTTTAACAAGTTTTGGAAACCATTTATTAAGTTTGGAAAGTTTGGTTACTTAAACATGCCACACAAACAATTATTGTTTTCATCAATTTAAAGTGTGCAAAACAATTAACAAAAGTTATATTTGAAAAGAACATCAAATTTTAGTTGGATTACATGTTTCAAATATTGAAATTTGAATTAGGATGAATTTATTATGAATTAAACAATGTTAAACAAGTTTTAATTGAATTTAAAACAAGTTTAAATATTATTTGAATTTTATTTGGTCAAATCATAAATTCAAATGCACATTTGAAAAGTTCACACTTTGATGGTTTGAAAACATATTTTGCATGTTCAAAAAAAATATTTTATTTTGAGCAAGTTATGATTTTTATCAAATTTAAATGAATTAAACAAGTATTAAATTATTTAGGCAATTTAAATTATTCAAACAATGAAACAAATTTTATATTTGAATAGGATATTCAAAATGGTATGAAAAACATATTTTATTTGCCTTATTTGGAATTAGTATGAATTATTTATGAATTATTGCAAATTACATTTGAATTACCCAAATTTGAATTTTAAATGTATTTGGAAAATTCAAAACAGTACACATTTGGAATAATTGGATAGACAATTAAATTTGGAGCAATAAACATATAAAACTTTTATTTATTGGACTTATAGATTAAAAGTTATTAATTTTTAAAGTTTAGTGTTTTATTCTGCCATTTAAATGAAATAGAAAATAACAGAAAACATTTTAAACTTTTGTTACGGGCCAGCACCCTAGCCGCAGCCACTGCAGGGTGGGCCACGGGCCCTGGTGTGCTGGCGTGGCGAGTGAGAAGCTGACAGGGGGCCCTCCCTGTCAGCGCTGGCCGCAAAAAGTTGGGATAATTCCCGGGGAAGCGAGGGATCGAACCCCACACCCCTCGCTCGCGCGCGTTGGACTGAAACCACTGCGGTGGGTTTCGCTCGTTTGACAGTAAGCGCGCTGCAGAGAGGTTATACTTCAGACTCAAGCGTTACTGAAATTCGCTGACGGAACAAACTGAACCTGACAGAGTTCCTGCCGGCGGCGAGCAACGACGACGTGCTCGTGCTGATGGGCTGCTGTGCTGCTGCTGGACGCGAGCGGATGCAGTACTGGACGCGCAACAGAGAGGGGGTGAGTTGGGAGGGAACGGTGGCGCTCACCGCGTCGTCGTGGTTGCAGGGGCTCGACGGAGACGGCGACAGCGGCGGTGACGAAGACGGCGGCGCGGCTCTGGCTGCTCTCCGGGCTCCCTCGGGTGTTCAATCGGTAGCTGGGAGAGTGGTGGTGCGTTTCCAGCACTCAGGTGAGTGTGTGCGTGGCTACGGTGGTGGCCATTGACGGGGTTTCAGAGGTGTTGTCGCCGGTGAGAAAAGCAGCGAGGAATTCCGGCGAGGGGAAGAGGAGTGGCGGCGGATCCGAGGGGGAAATAGGAACCCTAGGCTTAGGGGTAGGTGGCGCGGGGTCTAGGCGTACTTATAGGAGGTCGGAGCGCCTCCTGGCCGTCGGGCGCCGCCGTACGCCGACGTGGCGGCCTCGGATGGCTGCCGTACTCCAAACAGAAGGCGGGCACGATTATTGAAGCGGTACGCGAGGGAGAGACGGGCTGGGCTGCGCGCGCGTAGGCTTAGGTGGGCTGGGTTTAGCTTAGCTGCCGCGCGCGTGCGTTAGTTCTTCTCTTTTTATTTTTCTGTTTTATTTTTTTTTGCTGAAAAAAGATTTGGAAGAATTTGATAGGGTTTTTGATTTTAAAAATTTAGAGAAAATTCATGGGACCATGTTAGCACAAAAGCTAACAGTTGGCAAATAGGTTTTTGAAAATTCAAACTTTACATTGCTGTTTGGAAAATAAGCCAACTTGGATGATTTTTGAATATTTAAATTGATTAATGAAATCAACCTTTTAATAAGGTGACCCAAAGGAATTAATTGGAAACAAGGAATGAGAGAAAGTTTTGGTTATTATTTTTATAGTTTCAAATTGGTTCTGTTTGAAAATATTTGATTTGAATTGGAATATTTTGTTAATTAATATAGAAACAACAATTTAATAGGGTGAACCCTATTATTAGTTGGATTAGAATTATTGGAATGGTTTGATATTTTATAATTTCCAAATGAGGTGTTGTTGATGATTTGCTTTGAATTTGAAACCCAATTTGGAATGACTTAGTGGAATTTATAACACCATTTTATTAATTGATCCATATTGAAAATTATGACAACAAAATAGATGGTTTTTATTTGTGATTTTTATTTCAAAAGTTGTAAGAGAGCAAGTATGAAATAACCATTTGAAATTGTTTGAGTTTCATTATGAAAACAAGGTAAAACAATTGCAAACAAATAGTAACAAATGCAAACAAATAATTAAACATGATGACATGATGCAATACTTGAATTAAAGCAAGAAACAAAACATTCTAAGGGATATTTCATACTTGGGATGTTACACGCTTAGGTTAGGTCGGACTGGCCGGGACCTTATAGCTCCGTGGCTGCTAGGACAGGTTGCAGAGATGGTTCGAGACGTGTTGAGTCCACCTGAGTTTTAGTTGGTGGCTCGAGTGTGTACGGGTACTGGAGCACACCCTGCAGGGATGAATCTTCTTGAGAAGCCGTGTTGTCCGCGGTTATGTGACGACTTGGTGAAAGTGCTGGCTAACAAGTACTCAGACAACTTACACCTAATTAATAATAATCTGACTAGTAATAGGCATATTGACACAATAACCTGAACCTTCATGAATCCAACTGTGTGGGTTATCCTCGGATTGCTTCTTTGGATAAGGGGCGAGATCCAGGATGGGTTTGTTTGAGGTTAGTGGTAGTTGGTTCCGATGCGCTATCTTGTCCCTTTGTTTTAGCCGGATGTTGTAGCGTGTCTCTGTAGTTGGTTAGGGCAGCCTGCTGCCGCAACTTTGTGTCACCTATCTTCCGTTGAATCCAAAGCATCTGTACTTGGTGTTGCCGGGTACACTTTGGTATCTTGTGCGTCTTGCTTGCCAGTACTCGTCTGTACTGACCCCTTTGGGGCTGCGTGTTCTGCAGACTACGTTTCCGAGGATCCCCATGGTGGCTACTACGTGGAGTATGACGAGGCTGCTGACGAGTAGATAGCGGACCCGGGCAGGATCCGAGACTTCGTGGATGGGCTACGTACTTTTTCGTTTCCGGCCTCTTAGGCCTATTTGGATCTTGTCTGTACTCAGACACTTTGGATGCTTCCGCTGTGATGTAATGATGACTTGTTGGGACATGTGTCCTCTGCATGACTGTATTTGCTATCTCTGCTCTAGTGAGAGCTTTTGCCACTTATTTCTACTTCTTTGTGTCTTAGAGATTTGTTGTGATATCACTTGTTCAAATGCCGTTGACGTACCATGTGTGTATGTTATGAAGTACGTCAATGGAAGTATTCGGATTTCTATTGGATGGTTTCACAGACGATGAATAGTAGAGGATGGTTGTCACACGTTTACGTGTTGGCCTACTCATATTGAGATGCGGGTGCAGGTAGGCCCCGTAAGCCATTTATCTACTGTTTAGCGGGCTGTGAGTATCCTCTAAAAGTCCGGGTGCGACTGGAGGGGCGCGTCGCGCCTAACTTAACCGTGATGCACCGATGAGAGGTGCGTCGCGCCTAACTTAACCATGACGCACCGAGGAGAGGTGCGTCGCGCCTATTTATTTTATCTATTCAAAAAGTTTGTGCGCTGGTCTATAGCAGAACTAGCTGCTTAGCCCAGTGGCTGACCCCTTTGCCACTGCTCCATTGCCCCAAGTTCGAGTCCCACCCCCCATTTTTTCAATAAATGATTTTTTCCTTAGGAAATAAATCAATATAAGCTCAAAATAAATTCAAATAAATCAATATAAAATCAAGAAATTTGTTGATCAATTTAAACATCCTAGTTAGTGTATATATATTACATCGTCATCACTTCCTCGAATGCATGCAAACACCCGACACATCGTTGTTCTTAGAGCTAGCGTTTTACAATTTTCTTTCCCTTCTTTGTCGCGGTTGAGTAATTCAGTCCCGGAACACCGTGACTTCTTCGGTGGAATTGGCGACCTGTAGGTAGCGTTGTCCTGCTTCTTCTTGTTGTGTATTTCCTTCCATCGTCGTTGTCATCTTCCATTTTTGGGTCGCTGTACTGGTCAAAGTCTTGCTCGTTGGCTACTCCATCCATTCCTATGATGTTTCTTTTGCCTCTCCGCACGACAACACGGCTAGGCCTTGTTGGGTCAGTAATGAAGAAGCATTGGTCCACTAGGTTAGCCAAGACCCATGGCTCATTTTTTGCGGTGACATTCGTGCCGGATTTGGCTTCAGGTATAACCATGGTGGTGAAATATTGTCCTTCTTTCCTGACCCTCTTTGCCCATGTGGCACGGAACATTGGCACCTTCTCTCCGCAGTAGTCGAGTTCCCATATCTCGTCGATCCTACCATAGTATCTTTCCTTGACGTCACTTGTTAATGATTCCATCGTTACCCCCGAGTTCTGGTATTCGCAATTCCGGTCCTTATTTGCCGTGTAGAATGTGTAACCATTGATATCGTATGCCTGATATGTCATGAGTTTTTGTGCGGGGCCTTGTGACAATGTGAGTATGAGTTTTTCTTCTTCAGAATAAGGCGTCTCCGGGGGATCGGTCATAATCTTCTCCCTGAACCACTGTGTGAAATGGATGTTGTGCTCTCTGATTATTTCTCCTTCGGTCCTATGTTGTCCCCGGCCACTGTAATACTTCGCGATTAACATTTTGTGCTCTTCCAACCAAGGATCGACCACTGTTAGATGTTGTAGCGCGACTAGGTTTGCTCTGTCAAAGTCGTTGAGTCGGCCCTGAAAGTCGACATTCATTTCGCGCTGGCCCTCACGGTGTCCCCATCCAGCGAGCCTGCCAAAGTGCCTGTTTACGGGCAGACCAGGGTTCTCATCTTTGTCTAAAAAATTCGTGCAGAAAGAGATGCACTCTTCTGTCATAAAGCCCTTGGCAATGCTTGCATCTGGACGGGCCCTGTTGCGGACGTATCCTTTGATGGAACCATTCATCCTTTTGAACGCCATCATGGAGTGTAAAAACGGTGGCCCGAGCTGGATGATATCATGCACGACATGGACAAGGAGATGCATCATAATATCGAAGAATGCGGGCGGAAAGTATATCTCAAGCTCGCATAGTATCACCACGATCTCTTCCTATAGCCTTGCGAGTTGCTTCACGCCAATCGACTTTCGAGAGATGACGTCGAAAAAGTTGTAGAGTCCAAACAGCGTTTCGTGGACGTGCTCGTCCATTATCCCTCGAACTGCAACTGGAAGTATCTGCGTCATCATCACATGACAGTTGTGAGACTTCATCCCGCTGAACTTCTGCTTTGGTACGTCTAGGTATCTGCTTATCTTCCCCGCATAACCGTAAGTAAATTTGACTCCAAGGAGGCACTTGAAGAATTCGTCGATCTCCTTCTCGCTTAGCGTGAAGCACGAAGGGGGACAGTAATATTCCGTCTTCTTGGCCTTTTTGCCCTTGCGGCGACCTTCCGTCCCATCTAACACATCATCATCATCATCATCCGGTTTTCCTCCGTGGAGCTCGCCCCTGATATTCAAAAATCTCAAGTCGTTCCTTGCTTTCGGCCCATCTTTGGTCCTCTCTGGCATGTTGAGCAGGGTGCCAAGCAGACTCTCGCACACGTTTTTCGTTATATGCATGAGGTCAAGCCAGTGAGGCGTGCGGTGAATCTTCCAGTACCTCAGGCCCCAGAGAACAGACCTTGTTTTCCATACACCCTCTAACGGCGCCGGCGCCTTTCGCTTCTTTCCCGGCGCAGGGCCCACTTTCCAGTTCTTCAACAGCTCGTCGATTTCCTCGCCACTCCTTTGACGTGGGGCTCTTCGCATCTCAACTTCATTGTTGAACAGATCTTTGCGTTTTCTCCACGGGTCATCCTTGTGAAGCCACCTTTGATGCCCCAAGAACACGGTTTTCGAAGACCCGGGGTTTCTCTCTAGCTGGAGATACGTAGTGTCATCCATGCACCTAACGCATGCACATAATCCATGCGTCACCTGCCCTGCGACATATCCGTAACCGAGGTAGTCATGCATCTTCGTGATGAGCGCGGCTCTCATTGGAAAAAACGTTTCTCCATAGGCGTCCCACGTATTGGCTGGCTCGTCCCATAACGTGGCTAGCTCCTCTTCCAACAACTGGACATACAGATTGATGTCGTTACCTGGTTGTTTTGGCCCTTGAATAAGCATACTCATCTGTATGTACTTCCTCTTCAAGCACAACCAGGGGGTAGGTTGTATATACATACAAACACGGGCCAGGTGCTATGGGTGCTGCTCTGGTTGCCAAAAGGATTTAATCCATCCGTACTCATGCACAACCTGATGTTCCTTGGATCGTCCCCGAATTCGGAGTATTCGATGTCTAGCGCCTTCCACTGGCTAGCATCTGAGGAGTGTGTCAGCATCGTGTCATCCTTCTTCGGATCAATTCCATCATCCTCTTCTTGCTTCTTCCTTTCCGCGTGCCATCGCATGAGCTTCGCCTGCGTGGGGTTTGCGAAATACCGCTGCAGACGGGAAGTTATCGGAAAGTACCACACCACTTTTCGAGGAGAGGCCTTCTTCCCTAGCTTGTATCGAGTTGCGTCGCACACCGGGCATATGGTTCTCTCCGCGTCCGCGCCCCGATAGATGATGTAGTCATTAATGCAAGCATGGTATTTCACATGAGGTAAATCCAGAGGGCACACGACTTTCTTGGCCTCCTCGATGCTCGTTGGACACTTGTTCCCCGTGGGAAGACGGTCGTGCCAGAATGCCATGTTCTCATCGTAGCTCGCATCAGTCCATCGGTGTTTTGTCTTCATCTCGAGGGTCCTTAACGTTACGTTCAGACGGGTATCCTCGCTCACGCATCCTTCATACAATGGAGTAACCGCGTCTATCTCCAGTTGCGACAACTTCGATTTCTCTCTAGCAGCAGCTCTGGTGTTGCTAGTCTCCTTAAGAAGCCGAGCTTGAACATGAGGGTCCCGCACCCAGTCTGACGACGATGTCCCGACATCTTCATCATGATGTTCTTCGTCTTGATTATGATCATGTCCTTCATCTTGATCATGATGTCCTTCGTCTTGATTATGATCATGTCCTTCATCTTGATCATGATGTCCTTCATCATGTCCGGGAGACTCTTCATCTTCATCACTTGTCGGGTAAAGAGTGTAGCCATCCATGAAACCACGACGGATAAGGTGCAACTCCAAGTCTGTTGCAGTTTGCCTCTTCGACAAGGACATCTTATCTCCGTCATGTTATTTCGCAACATTTCGGCCATCGCATGTTTCATAAATCTAGCCACGGTGCCTGTGCTTATATGCATGGTTGTCTGCATAGTAAAAAAAGATCAAAGGACAAATTAATTAGAATCAAATTACGTAATATATGGATGATGCATGCATGGTCGTCGACGGAAAAATTCGGCATGACCTATGCTAAAAATAGGACATTCTCGGAGTGCATGGTCGCCGAAATGGAAATGAATCAACATTTTTCCAACACATGACAACTCATTTTTAAGACATCCACAACTTTGATAAAAAATACGCAACACAATTTCGCATATGTATATATGCAACCATATATATATGAATCTTTTGTGACGACGCACCGGCCGATACCGAGCGAGATCTATGAGAGAGCGAGATCAAGACACACACATATACATATCTCTCCAACAACTCACCAACTATAGATCTTGCCGACTCGAGACCGAGAGAGTATGTGTGTGGCTATAGGGAGTAAAAAAGATGGAAGAGAAAGTGGTAAAGTGAGATGGGGGTGGAGAGGAGTGTTTACTAGATTCCCCTCACATATATATCAAATAAAATAGGTTAAACAAGTTTTAAATGGTGGGAAAATGGAGGAAATGGGGTGGTGAGGAGGTGGGGGGCGACCAGATCTAAAATGGGGTGGAGATGGGTGGGGGGATGGGAGGTGGGAGGTGGTCCAACACTTAAATGGCTCCCAGGTATGCCCGTGACGCACCGTGCTGCTGGTGCGTCACGGCTATGTGGGATAGGCGCGGCGCACGCGGGGATGGTGCACCACGTCTATTGTTACTATACGTGGAACACGTAGCCGTGACGCACCGTCGCCGCGTGCGCCGCGCCTATCCCACATAGCCGTGACGCACCAACAGAACGGTGCGTCACGGGTATGACTGGGAGCCTCGCCACCCCGGCCCCACACGTAGGCGCGGCGCGCCCACAGTTTGGTGCGCCACGGGTAAGGAGATAGGCGTGACGCACCAGGGAGGGGTGCGCCACGGCTTTTAGGCGTGACGCACCAAATTTCAGGTGCGTCACGGGTATGGTCACTCCTATAGCTGTTTTCCTAGTAGTGCTCCTGCCACTCGGTTATACGATGTACACACATCCCCTCCCTGGATTGTTCGGCCAACTAGGCACATCCGGATGCCGTATTCTTTCGAATACGAAGGTAAGACCCAAAAGATCTCTCTTGAGGGCCTGGAATCGCACTCAAGCTGCGTCCTCCGGTAATTTCCGTGTCAACAACACGAAGAAGAATCCTAGTGGACGCGTCGGGTACCCCTATAGGTTAAATTCGACTCAATAAGACTTCCACGGCCCAGTCGCAATGATCACCTCATCGGATTCGAGTCGGAGGTCTCGAATCTGTGTAGGCCAGAGCTGTTTTTTGCCCTAGATGCAATTAATTGGCCCTAAGCTTTCGGGAGAGCCAAGCAACTAAGCCATATCCTTCTGCGAAAACAGCCAAAAATACAGGCACTTTCATCACTCGATACTCGGGTATAAAAACTCATCACATAGGGTACACTCCCTCCAAACGGAAAACGATTGAAGCAATCAGTCGAAGGAATTCAAGGCAAGACTTTGAGCGTCTACCCGACAAGAAAATCTCAATCGAGTAAACGCTCGGGGGCTACTGACGAAGGGATGAACCCTGGACCTATCGGGTAAGGATACCCGGTCCAAGGCCCAAGACTTAAGCCCAAGAGGAGATGCCATGTGCTATTCT